>OV050032.1:165830746-166430746 GCA_920105625.2 Clusia tigrina
ATATATATATATATATAATATATATATATATTATATATATATATATATATATAAATATTATATATATATAGTATATATATATATATATATATATATATATATATATATATAATATATATATATATATATATATATATATATATATATATATATATATATATATATATATATATATATATATATATATATATATATATATATATATATATATAATATATATATTATATATATATATATATATATATATATATATATATATATATATATATATATATATATATATATATATATATATATATATATATATATATATATATATATATATATATATATATATATATATATATATATATATATATATATATAATATATATATATATATATATATATATATATATATATATATATATATATATATATATATATATATATATATATATATATATATATATATATATATATATATATATATATATATATATATATATATATATATATATATATATATATATATATATATATATATATATATATATATATATATATATATATATATATATATATATATATATATATATATATATATATATATATATATATATATATATATATATATATATATATATATATATATTGAAACGTGATAGCCCAGTGAAAAGGGATTGCATACTTTTAGGATCCCATCTGGAGAATGAGTGCCCCCTGTGAGTCAAGATGCGAACTATTCGAATAAAAGTTTATTCAAGAACCATCTGCCGGTAATATCAAAAAGAATATTCTCGACTTCTGTCGAAGAGGATAGAAGCTTCTAGAAACTACGAGAATAGCGTAGAAGTTTCGACTCCAACCATTCGAAAACTATAAAAGCGACAAGACTGTTCAAACTGGAATACAGTAGATCAGAGACCGTAAAAGTGTGTGCATCTAGCATTATAATCAAAGCAGCAGTATTTGTAATTGTGCAAAGTGATGAAATTCATTATTAAATAAAGTGATGAAATTACTTATTAAATAAAGTGTTAAATAAAGTGCAAATCATAACTAAGTAAACTTTAAGCCTAATATTAAATGTGTAAATAGCAATAATTAAATAAAGCTAATTATTTTAATTTAACCAGCGATTGTTTGATTACTACACAATCCAGCGGTACGAGTCCGAGTCCAGAGAGTTAGAGGAATTGTCAGGAGGGCAATTTTGTAACAGAGTAAATTGTCAAGAGGGCAATTTCGTAACAATTGGTGTCAGAAGTGGGATTGTGTATCTGTAATAAACAATGGTTAAATTTGAAAAACTGAGATTGGAGCAGCTCAAGAAGGAGCTTGAGCGTTTAAATTTGCAAACACAAGGGCTTAAAGCGGAGCTGCAGGTGCGATTAAGAAGCGCTTTAGAGGAGCAGGGTATAGACGTCGATGAACATGAATTCCAGTGTGAAGAGCCAACGACATCTCGCCACGAAGAAACACCACAAGAACCTAACACGGGTAAGTTTGACATGAGCGCACTTATCGGGATAATGCAATCCTTTAAACAGGATATGCAGCAGCAGTTAAAACAAAATTCTCAAGCAGCCGATGAGAAAATGCAGTTGCGAGATGAAAAGATGCAGCAGCAGTTACAGCAAAATGCTGAATCCGTCGAAAAGAGTGTTGCATCCGTCAAACAGGACGTCAAAGAACGCTTACAGCAAAGCGACGACAAGATGCAGCAGCGTTTACATCAAAGTGAAACTCGACTTATTCAACTAGTGGAAAAGAATTCACAGCAGATGAAAGAAATGTCCGAGCTGGTAGACAGGAAGGTTTGTGAAATTGAGACACGGCAAGAATCGTTCGAAAAATCTGTAGTACAAAGGCAGAACGAATTTACGCAACAAATAGAGCAAAGAATTCACCTACTTCAGGAAGGTGCATTGCCTGTGCCAGCTTTATCATCAATAAAACTGAAGCCTCCTACCTATGATGGAACCACGACATTTAGCGTGTTCAGAATGCAGTTTGAGACTACCGCTAGCACAAATGGTTGGAGTGCTCGCGAAAAAGTGGCTGCATTAACCGTTTCGTTGAAAGGTGCTGCCGCTGATGTGCTTCAAACTATCTCAGAAAGTGAGCGAGACTGCTATGAAAGCTTGATGAATGCCGTTCAGCGCAAGTATGGTAGTGAACACCGGAAGCAGATGTACCAAGTAGAGCTACGAACACGGGTACAGAAGAGTGGTGAGTCTCTACAACAGTTTGCGGCGGAAGTGGAACGGTTGGCTCATCTTGCCTACCCAGGAGAGATCACTGAGAGGTGTATGATGGACACCTTCATATGTATATGGCATTCGCGATGCGGAGATAAAGCGTTCTGCAATAACTAATCCGAAAGCTACATATATGGAGATAGTAGCTAGCGCTTTAACTTTAGAGACAGCAGCCTTGGTGTGCCAGCCAGTATACAGAGCCCGTCAGGTACAAGTTGAAAGCGGCCAAAGTTTCACGGGCAAATGCTTCACCTGCGGAGAGGTCGGACACATGGCCCGTAATTGGCAATCGAGACGGAAACGTTCTAGATCACGCTCACCGGTAAGACCTCCAAAGCAAGTCAGATTCCAAAATAGGGAATCAGAAAATGTTGAAAAGTCGTCGACAAACTAGATGGAGTCAGTCTCGAGGGGCTTGATCTGACTCCCACAACAAGTAGCCCCAGAATCTTCGTTTCTCAGATGGCACGGAAAATCAACAGCCTAACTGTCGACAGCGTAGTAAATGGAAGAAAAATCGTGGTAACATTGGATACGGGTGCATCACATTCCATAATTAGAAGGGATCTCGTTCGGGGAATCGAGCCGCTTCAGGGAATAAGATTGCGTACGGCAACTGGAGATGATGCGCCGGTACTGGGAAAAGTTACACGGAATATAATTATCGGCACCACAACAGTGACGCACGAGTTTGTAGTTGCGGATATTGTGGACGAATTAATCTTAGGTGTGGATTTTATGATTCGGAATGCATTTACCCTAGATTTGAAAAGCCGAATGTTGAAGTATGCGAACACCGAAATACCGTTATCCGTTGGTGAGGATAAGTATGGAGGTATCTGACAAGCCATTGTATCGCGGCGGACAAAAATCCCAGCAAAGTCAGAGGCAGTCATATGGGCCAAAATGGACGGAGATGTGGAGAAGAACAAGTTGTGGGTTGTGGAGACTGATGAAAAATTCGCACTGGATGACATCATAATTGGAAAAACCCTCGTAGAAGAACAGCAGAACAGAATAGTGCCAGTAAGGGTGGTCAATCTTGCAAATTCCGCTAAAACCATAGAGAAAGGACAGATAATTGGAAATTGCCGGGCAATTTCGGCAATTGTAAACTGTGAAAGCCAGCCGCTAGACACAAAAATGAAGATACCAGCTGATAAAAAGGTACTCGACAATCTCACGAAAGAATGGAGCAAAGACTTATCCACAGAGCAGAGGAGGACTGCCAGCCAACTTTTGGCAAGACATTGGTCAGTATTTGCTGAAAAGGGTAAAAACGAAGGCAGAACAAAGATGGTGAAACACACAATCAACACTGGTGATGCCAAACCCATTCGTCAAGCGTCAAGAAGAGTACCTCTGGCAAAGAGAGAAGAGGTGAATGTATTGCTGAAGGAAATGCATCAGAACAACGTCATAGAGCCATCAGCGAGCCCCTGGAGTTCTCCAGTGGTATTAGTCAAGAAGAAGGATGGCTCCACACGTTTCTGCGTAGATTATCGTAAACTAAATGAGGTAACGAAGAAAGATAGTTATCCATTACCTCGAATCGACGATACGTTGGACACGCTTTCTGGTTCAAATTGGTTCTCAACGCTGGATTTACAAAGCGGATATTGGCAAGTGGCAGTAGACGAACAAGACAAGGAAAAGACAGCATTCAGTGCCGGCGATGGACTATGGCAATTTTTGGTGATGCCATTCGGACTGTGTAATGCTCCAGCTACATTTGAACGCTTAATGGAACATGTGCTAAAGGGTCTCCACTGGAAAACGTGTCTGGTGTACTTAGATGACATCATCGTTATGGGAAAGGACTTCGAGGACCACTTGAAGAATTTGGAAGAAGTATTGATGCGATTAGGAGCTTCAGGGTTGAAGCTGAGCGCAAAGAAATGCTCGTTCTTCAAGAAAGAAGTCAAGTACCTTGGACATAAAGTCACACCTGAAGGAGTACACACAGATCCAGATAAGATAGACTCAGTAAGGGAGTGGCCAAGACCAACTAGTTTGCATGAGCTACGCAGCTTCTTGGGTCTTTGCACCTATTACAGACGCTTTGTTCCAGGCTTTGCGGACGTGGCTGGTAGTCTGCATGCATTAACGAGGAAAAATTGTCCTTTTGAGTGGAAAAGCGAACAGGAGAAGGCATTCAACAGATTGAAAGAGCTATTGTGTACAGCTCCGATCCTTGCGTATCCAATACCTGGCGAAAAATTTATTTTGGATACAGATGCAAGTGGATTGGAGGTGTCCTGTCGCAAGTTATTGACGGACATGAAAGAGTAATAGCCTACTTCAGTAAGATCTTATCAAAGCCAGAGCGAAATTACTATGTAACACGGAGAGAACTTTTGGCTATTATGCAGTGCGTGAAGCACTTTAATAAGTACTTGTATGGACAAAAGTTCTTGTTGAGAACGGATCACGCTGCTCCGCGCTGGCTATTACAGTTCAAAAATCCCGAAGGTCAGGTTGCGAGATGGATTGAGAGACTCCAAAGCTACGATTTCGCAATAGAACATCGCAGAGGCGGAAACCACGGGAATGCTGATGCACTATCACGACGTCCTTGCAGTATGGAATGTAAGCACTCTTCTAAAGCTGAAGGGAAAGAAGGAGTAGTCGATGTGCGCTTAATGGCTGTTTTACCAGACGATGAATGGACAGCGGAAAAGATAAAAGAAGAACAACGAAATGACCCAGATTTGGCAAAAATTGTATCAAGTAAGAATGAAGGAAAACGGCCTGATTGGAACGAAATCTCGACTGAAAGCCCCATAACTAAAGCATATTGGGCTCAATGGAATAGCTTAAAGCTGCAAGATGGATGCCTATTCCGCCTGTGGGAGAGCGAAGATGGAAAAACCACGAAGAACTTGATTGTGGTACCCAAGGCAAGAATAAGCGAAATTCTCAAGGAATACCATAGTGGGCCAAGCGGAGGGCATTTGGGAATAACAAAAACAGTCGAGAAAATTAAAACACGATTTTATTGGGTTGGTTGCCAGCAATCGGTAGTTGACTGGATTAGTGCTTGTGAAAAGTGTACAGCTGCCAAGGGACCGAGCCGTCGCAGCCAGGGGAAGATGCATTTATACAACGTGGGAGCGCCATTTGAGCGTATTGCAATGGACATCGCAGGTCCGTTTCCAATTAGTGATTCCGGCAACAAATATGTTCTCGTCGTAATCGACTATTTTAGTAAATGGCCAGAAGTATACCCCATTCCCGATCAAGAAGCTAAGACCGTTGCAGATGCATTTATCAATAATTGGGTCTGCAGATTCGGAGCTCCCCTCGAGTTGCACTCGGATCAAGGCAGAAATTTCGAGTCAACAATATTCAGGGAAATGAGTGAATTGATGGGCATACGCAAAACTCGTACAACCCCTTTGCACCCACAATCCGATGGAATGGTTGAAAGATTTAATCGTACGCTTGAGGAACACCTAAGAAAAGTCGTGGACAGAAACCAGAAAAATTGGGACCAACACATACCCCTCTTCTTAATGGCATACCGATCGGCAACTCACGATACAACATCTACAACACCAGCTAAGGCTATTTTCGGTTGTGACATAAGATTGCCTGCAGATCTGAAATTCGGTGCCTACTCATCTACGGAAGTTTCATGTAGCAGTTATGTAGCTGACAAACGAAGACAGCTGAATGAAATTCATGGAACCATCAGAAAGCGCACACAACTGATGAGTGATAAAATGAAAGCCAGATATGATCTACGAGCAAACTCCAAGGGATTTCAGGAAGGGCAGCTAGTTATGCTTCATAATCCGCAAAGGAAAAAGGGATTATCGCCAAAACTGCAAACACACTGGGAAGGCCCTTATAAGGTGATAAAGGGGCTCAACGATGTAGTATACCGCATCCAGTTGGCGAGAAATGCCAGGAGCAAAATGAAAGTCGTTCATTTAGAGAGGTTATCTCCTTATAAAGGTTGCAGTACTATCCTTGTTCGGGACGAACAAGTTTAAGCGGAGGGCAGTGAAACGTGATAGCCCAGTGAAAAGGGATTGCATACTTTTAGGATCCCATCTGGAGAATGAGTGCCCCCTGTGAGTCAAGATGCGAACTATTCGAATAAAAGTTTATTCAAGAACCATCTGCCGGTAATATCAAAAAGAATATTCTCGACTTCTGTCGAAGAGGATAGAAGCTTCTAGAAACTACGAGAATAGCGTAGAAGTTTCGACTCCAACCATTCGAAAACTATAAAAGCGACAAGACTGTTCAAACTGGAATACAGTAGATCAGAGACCGTAAAAGTGTGTGCATCTAGCATTATAATCAAAGCAGCAGTATTTGTAATTGTGCAAAGTGATGAAATTCATTATTAAATAAAGTGATGAAATTACTTATTAAATAAAGTGTTAAATAAAGTGCAAATCATAACTAAGTAAACTTTAAGCCTAATATTAAATGTGTAAATAGCAATAATTAAATAAAGCTAATTATTTTAATTTAACCAGCGATTGTTTGATTACTACACAATCCAGCGGTACGAGTCCGAGTACAGAGAGTTAGAGGAATTGTCAGGAGGGCAATTTCGTAACAATATATATATATATATATATATATATATATATATATATATATATATATATATATATATATATATATATATATATATATATATATAAATAAATATATATATATATATATATATATATATATATATATATATATATATATATATAATTATATATATATATATATATATATATATATATATATATATATATATATATATATATATTTATTCTGTTACGAAATTGCCTTCCTGACAACATCGCTGGTTAAATTAAAATAACTAACTTTATTTAATTATTGCAATTTATACACTTAATATTATGCTTAAAGTTTACTTTATTACAATTTGCACTTTATTTAATAATGAATTTCATCACTTTACAAAATCACAATTACAAATACTGCTGCTTCGATTAAAATGCACGATGTTCACACTGTTACGATCTCTGCTCAACTGAGTTCGACCTTGAATAGTGTGGTGGCTTTTATAGCTTTCGAATGGTTGAAGTAGAAAATTCTACACTATTCAAGAAGTTTCTGGATCATTCTAGAATCTTATATTCACCTCAAAGAAAGTTTATTATTTTCGAGAACATTCTTTACACTATCTGCATGGATTGTGTCTTGGCTTAAATACACAGGGTGGTGCACTCATTCTCAAACTCCAGATGGGATCCTAAAAGTATGCAATCACGTTTCAGTATGCAATCACGTTTCAATATCATCAAGGATAGAATCTGTGCATACAAAGTTATTTGGTACTTCGCTACCCAACTGTGGAAAATTTAGCATATTACCATCTCCTATCAATTTCAAAAATTCAATGTATTGAGTTTCAGTTTTTAATGGTCTCATATTTTTTACCAATGTAAATTTATGAATCGAAGAATATTCTGGCCAAAAAGAAAACAATTTTGCATTAAAACAGATGATGAAGCATATGCGATTATTGGCAATGTTTGACCAAAATCACAACATATTAAAACAGGCTCACCTCCAAAAAGTTTATTTTTGTCAAGTGGATTGATTGCAATATCATGCAATAATCTATCAATTAATTGTATAACTAAAAGAAGGCGCAGAGAAATTTCATCAAGCATTTTTATTTTATAAGCTGCAGCACTATTCACTCTAATGCTTGAAGTAGATGTTTCCAAAACTGGAATAGAATTTTTAAAAACATTATGCTAAGTTCTTTCTCCAGGCAATAAAGTAGAAGCAATACCCACTGATGTGCATGGAAGACATTCAAGTTATACTGAGTTTAATTTAATGAAACAATAGCATTTTGAATAAAAGTTCAAACAAAATACTTTGCTGCCAGTATTATGAAATTGAATATCTGTGCATCTGAAACATCTTGATTTGAAATATAATTTGGAATAGGTAAACCGAGTTCTCGGCAGGAAGTATTATGCGTAACTAATATTTCTTCGATTATAATTATAGATTTGTTGTAAGAAATTGCCTTACTGAAGTCCTTTAGAAAATTTTCCGATAGAAGTATTTAAAATCATTCCAGAGTAATAATGCATTTGCAGGTACATTTAAACCACAAATGAAACCGATTAATTGTCGCAATTGAAATTATCTTTGCAATTCTTTTGCTTCCTTCAGACAATCAAACCATTCATTGTCATTTGTTGCTATCCGTCGGGCATATGCTGCTTCATAAAAAGTATTATAAACGACATTGTTGTAAGTTCGTAAGTCCCCGAATAAATTAGGACCTCGAACATGCAGTAAAAGCAGTCCCAATATTTTGAACAGAAACTGCGTACAAACATGAAATTACATTTCTCGTAATACGCAATCTTTTCGACCATACTTTACGTTGGTCATCCCAAACATATTTCTCAGGACTTCTGTATACAACAAACTATTAGCAGAAGGGTCATGTTGGCTTAATTCGAAGAAGGCTAAAATTTTGTATTTCGTGGATTATTTAAAACTCGCTCTTCATTTCCCTCTCTAAAAACGACAGATTGTCTGTTTGGCAAATGACAATCAAGTCGAACTCTTCTATACATTAGATTGTGCATTTGGTATTCAAATATACGCCATGTTGCTTCAGATGAACCAACATATCGACCATTCAAAAATGAATAAATTTCATCCCAATTTACGACTTTTCATTTCATTTCATGAACTCTTGTAAAGCGTACAGAAGCACTATCATGACCTTTATGCACTTTCTTATAATGTATTTGACACTTTTGGCAGTCGTGCAGGCTTCTACATTTATGTTGCAAACAAATTTAGCGAAATATATGGCGCTACAAAACGATTATCAAGACTTTTACCACGAACTTCAACAGATACACAATTGTCACGTCGTTTATGCAATGGATAATCACTCACATGAGCAAATTTTTTGTGCATTTGCCATCTTACATACATACATAAGGAGGTTTAAGAATTCCGCAAGGTCCCTGCATGATGTGACTTTCACTAAATCATGTAATCTTGGATTTAAATTGAAATCAGGAATTTCAACTGAAACACATTTATCAATTCCTTCCATTGATTGTACTCTATCGTTGGGATGTAATATCAACAAAATATGCGCGTGTGGTAAGCTGCGTTTTTGAAATTCAATAATAAATATGCATAGGCTAGATTAAGTTAAGCTTGCGAGTTATGCAAGTAGCACTCGGAGTCCCATTGGCCGACTATGATACCTGTTTTTAGGGGGAAACCGATCTCCCTCAAAAAACCCTCAGCTCCCCGTGATCTTAAACCAGCCAGAAGCTTTTGTTGAAGTTGAGAATATCATTTCTGCTCGGTTAATTCTTGTAGTTCTTCAAAGAAGGCTGAGCCCATACACCTGCTTCGCCTCCTCTGAATACCCGGGCAATCACAGAGCAGATGCTTCACCGATTCCTCCTCCTCCTCTACAATTCCTACAATAATCTCTGAAAGGAGCACCGTACCTGGCTGCCATTGATGCAGTGCTCTGTCAGAGCCCCCACGACAGTCCTGAGTTGTATGTCAGTCCTATTTTGGCTCAGTTTATGTTTCGAGATGTTCGACATTCGACGGTTAAGTACCATCGTTCATTCGTTAATCTTTTTACAGTGGTTTGGATCTTGCTTGTGAACACTCCACGAGAGGTGGAAGGATGCCCTCCACCTGCCTCTCTTCCGGCAGTTCCGATCCGAGTCTGGCACATTCGTCAGCTTTTTCATTACCAGGGATACCCCGAAGTCCTGCATAGCTCTATCTTGTGATGTTTGAGCGCAAATATTGGTTTCCTGCAGCAGACTTAGATTTTACAATGTTAGTGTTTAGAGCAATCATCGCTGCTTGACTGTCTACACAGATAATTATTGTCGAGGGAGTAAGCCCCCTAGCTCTTATCATTTGTGCAGCTTTGTCAATGGCATAGGTCTCAACTTGAAAGACGCTAAAGGTAGTCTAAAGGACCATTAAATTTCTAGTTTGTCCGAATAGAATTTCTCACCTGTACCCATATCCATCTTTGTCCCATCAGTGAAAATAAAATAATTTCTCTCAATGATTGTCCCTGCTTCCCACTCCAGCCTTGTTGGAAAGTTAATGTTGTGGATTGTGTTAAAATCTATCTTGGGTTTTCTATAATCCGTGTCTTTATGACAGAGATTTCTGTATATTTTCTCCAAAATAGAACAGTGTCCTGAAAAATTATGAAGCTTGCCATATTCCGTAATTCTAAGTATTCCTTTTGCTGCTGTACTCTGAATATATAGTCGATTATGCAGTAGAATCTCCAGTCCTGCCTGTGGTGCAGATCTCACCACCCCAGTAATGCCTAGGCATGCAAGTATCTATACCTTACGAAGCTTGTCTATTAACAACTTAGTGTTTGTGGCTTCCCACCACACCAGTGCCCCGTACGATAGAATAGGTCTTACAACCGCCGTGTACGTCTAGTTTACGATATATGATATTGCTCCCAATTGTTTCCCAAACGTTCTGTTGCATGTGTTAAAAGCACATAGAGCCTTCCTAGATCTCTCCTCCACGTTTCTCTTCCATGAGAGCTTGGAGTCGAGGATGATACCCAAGTATTTCGCCTCCTTGAAAATATGTAGTGTAGTACCACCTACCGATAATAGATTGAGCACTGGTATCTTGTATTTCGTAGTAAACAAAACTAGATCCGTCTTATCAGGATTAACCCAAGAAACCAAAGACCAAATTACTAAGTGCAGAGTTCATCAGTTCACTGATTGTGGGAATAAATTTTCCTTTTATCAAGATTACAACATCATCCGCATAAGCATCTACTTTCATTCTATCTCTTTCCAACCAGAATTTCGTTAATAACAAGGTTCCATAGAATTGGTGATAAAACACCGCACTCTAGAGCTCCTCTTGTAACTGCCTATATACATAAGAGCTTCAACTTCCCCAAAGAGTGTTTGTATGACAGTAGAATTTATGGAACTCTTTAATTTACAATAAAAAAAACACGCACAATCGTATCTGGTGCAAAATTTGGAAGATTCGGGATTTTTTATATCTTGCCAGTTTGGATTGCATGTCATAGTGATAAATAATGAAGGTTTTCCATATTTTTGCACAATTCACAATGCATCCAGTAATTTTGATGCATATATCTTGGTTATCCAATAAATGTAGAAGGCAAAATTTCTTGACGCCCAATTCTAACATGATGATTATCATCATTTGCTCTCTGATATAGAAAATTCGTTAAATGATTATACAAATCGAAACGAAGTACTACGAAGATATTGCAATCGTGAACCTTCAATTCGAACATACATATCAATAAACCCATTGTAAAAATACTTTTTGAGATCGATGAAGAAAACTAAAGGTATTATCTTCACGAATTGCAAGTATATACCAACATTGTCACTTTTCGCCCATTTTTATTAGACTATAATATTGAAACGTGATTGCATAATTTTAGGATCCCATTTGGAGTTTGAGAATGAGTGCACCACCCTATGTATTTAAGCCAAGACACAATCCATGCAGATGGTGTAAAGAATGTTCTCGAAAATAAAAACTTCCTTCGAGGTGAATATAAGGTTCTAGAATGATCCAGAAACTTCTTGAATAGTGTATAATTTTCTACTTCAACCATTCGAAAGCTATAAAAGCCACCACACTATTCAAAGTCGAAGACAGTTGAGCAGAGATCGCAAGCAGATGTACCAAGTACAGCTATGAACACGTGTACAAAAGAGTGGAGAGTCTCTTCAACAGTTTGCGGCGGAAGTGGAACGGTTGGCTCATCTTGCCTACCCAGGAGATATCACTGAGAGGTGTATGATGGACACCTTCGTATATGGCATTCGCGATGCGAAGATAAAACGATAACAAATACGAAAGCTACACATATGGAGACAGTAGCTAGCGCTTTAACTTCAGAGACAGCAGCTCTATTATGCCAGCCAGTATGCAGAGTCCATCAAGTAAGAGTCGAAAGCGGACAAAGTTTCACGGGCAAATGCTTTCCTTGCGTAGAGGTCGGACACATGGCTCGTAATTGTCAGTCGAGTCGCATAATTCTACCTCACGCTCGCCGATAACATCGCCAACGCAAGTCAGATTCCGAAATTGTGAATCGGAAAATGTTGTTAAGCCGTCGACAAACTAAATGGAGCCCGTCTCGAGGGCATGATCTGACTCCCACAACTTGTAGCCTCAGAATCTCCGTTTCTCAGATGGCACGGAAAATCAACAGCCTAACTGTCGACAGCGTAGTAAGTGGAAGAAAAATCGTGGTAACATTGGATACGAGTGCATCAGATTCCATAATTAGAAGGGATCTCGTTCGGGGAATCGAGCCGCTTCTGTGAATAAGATTGTGTACGGCAACTGGAGATGATGCACCGGTACTGGGAAAAGTTACACGGAAAATCACTATCGGCACCACAACAGCACGAGTTTGTAGTTGCGGATATTGTGGACGAATTAATCTTAGGTGTGGATTTTATGATTCGGAATGCATTTACCCTAGATTTGAAAAGCCGAATGTTGAAGTATGCGAACACCGAAATACCGTTATCCGTTGGTGAGGTAAGTATGGAGGTATCCGACAAGCCATTGTATCGCGGCGGACAAAAATCCCAGCAAAGTCAGAGGCAGTCATATGGGCCAAAATGGACGTAGATGTGGAGAAGAACAAGTTGTGGGTTGTGGAGACTGATGAAAAGTTTGCACTGGATGACATCATAATTGGAAAAACCCTCGTTGAAGAACAGCAGAATAGAATAGTGCCAGTAAGGGTGGTCAAACTTGCAAATTCCGGTAAAACCATAATTGGAGATAATTGGAAATTTCTGCGATTGTAAACTGTGAGAGCCAGATGCGAGAAACAAAAAGTAAGATACCAGCTGATAAAAAGGTACTCGACGATCTAACGAAAGAATGGAGTAAAGTCTTATCCACAGAACAGAGGAAGACCCAACTTTTGGCAAGATATTGGTCAGTATTTGCTGAGAAGGGTAAAATCGAAGGCAGAACAAAGATGGTTAAACACACAATCAACACTGGTGATGCGAAACCCATTCGTCAAGCGTCAAGAAGAGTACCTCTGGCGAAGAGAGAAAAGTTGAATGTGTTGCTGAAGGAAATTCATCAGAACAAAGTCATTGAGCCATCAGAAAGCCCCTTGAGTTCCCAAGTGGTATTAGTCAAGAAAAAGGATGGCTCCACACGTTTCTGCGTATATTATCGTAAACTAAATGAGGTAACGAAGAAAGATAGTTATCGATTACCTCGAATCGACGATACGTTGGACACACTTTCTGGTTCAAATTGGTTCTCAACGCTGGATTTACAAAGCGGATATTGGCAAGTGGCAGTAGACGAACAAGACAAGGAAAAAACAGCATTTAGTGCCGGTGATGGACTATGGCAATTTTTGGTGATGCCATTCGGACTGTGTAATGCTCCAGCTACATTTGAACGCCTAATGGAACTTGTGCTAAAGGATCTCCACTGGAAAATGTGTCTGATGTACCTAGATGACATCATCGTTATGGGAAAGGACTTCGAGGACCACTTGAAGGATTTGGAAGAAGTATTGATGCGATTAGGAGCTTCAGGGTTGAAGCTGAGCGCAAAGAAATGCTCGTTCTTCAAGAAAGAAGTCAAGTACCTTGGACATAAAGTCACACCTGAAGGAGTACACACAGATCCAGATAAGATAGACTCAGTAAGGGAGTGGCCAAGACCAACTAGTTTGCATGAGCTACGCAGCTTCTTGGGTCTTTGCACCTATTACAGATGCTTTGTTCCAGGCTTTGCAGACGTGGCTGGTAGTCTGCACGCATTAACGAGGAAAAATTGTCCTTTTGAGAGGAAAAGCGAACAGGAGAAGGCAGTCAACAGATTGAAAGAGCTATTGTGTACAGCTCCGATCCTTGCGTATCCAATACCTGGCGAAAAATTTATTTTGGATGCAGATGCAAGTGGCATCGTGATTGGAGGTGTCCTGTCACAAGTTATTGACGGACAGGAAAAAGTAATAGCCTACTTCAGTAAGATCTTATCAAAGCCAGAGCGAAATTACTATGTAACACGGAGAGAACTTTTGGCTATTATGCAGTGCGTGAAGCACTTTAATAAGTACTTGTATGGACAAAAGTTCTTGTTGAGAACGGATCACGCTGCTCCGCGCTGGCTATTACAGTTCAAAAATCCCGAAGGTCAGGTTGCGAGATGGATTGAGAGACTCCAAAGCTACGATTTCGCAATAGAACATTGCAGAGGCGGAAACCACGGGAATGCAAGCACTGTTCTAAAGCTGAAGGGAAAGAAGGAGTAGTCGATGTGCGCTTAATGGCTGTTTTACCAGACGATGAATGGACAGCGGAAAAGATAAAAGAAGAACAAAGAAATGACCCATATTTGGCAAAAATCGTATCAAGTAAGAATGAAGGAAAACGACCTGATTGGAACGAAATCTCGACTGAAAGCCCCATAACTAAAGCATATTGGGCTCAATGGAATAGCTTAAAGCTGCAAGATGGATGCCTATTCCGCCTGTGGGAGAGCGAAGATGGAAAAACCACGAAGAACTTGATTGTGGTACCCAAGGCAAGAATAAGCGAAATTCTCAAGGAATACCATAGTGGGCCAAGCGGAGGGCATTTGGGAATAACAAAAACAGTCGAGAAAATTAAAACACGATTTTATTGGGTTGGTAGCCAGCAATCGGTGGTTGACTGGATTAGTGCTTGTGAAAAGTGTACAGCTGCCAAGGGACCGAGCCGTCGCAGCCAGGGGAAGATGCATTTATACAACGTGGGAGCGCCATTTGAGCGTATTGCAATGGACATCGCAGGTCCGTTTCCAATTAGTGATTCCGGTAACAATGATGGCGATCGCAGACGGTACTTGCAAAAATATATAAGGTATGTTTTTCTCTGCCCTATGCTCCGACTGACCGCCCTAGGCTCCGACTAAGAGCGATATTTGACTCTTTTATAATTATGTCTTTTAGTTAACTTTGTTAGCATAAGTATAGTTTTATTGTGTCAAATGTCATGGAATTAATAATAATAATAATAATGTTTTTCTCTATTAGAATACCAATTCTCTGTTTATTGCAAGTGTTTTGAGGTGGTTGTAGAAATTTTAAGAGTATTCGCTACTGTGTTTGTTGATAGATGTGTTTCTGTTTTGGAAACCGTTTATATTCGACTCTAGAATTTTGAATAGAATAAAAGAAAATTAGTTATAATTGAGTATTGGTGAAGATATTGTCGCCCGATGAACTTGTCTGTTTAAGACTGGAATTTTGACTACATTGGGAAGAGATGCAAGTGACTTGAAGTCAATATATTTGTTATTCGTGTGAATGTCGTTAAGACAATATATAGGATGCTGTGAAGGGATGAAATCTGAGGAGAATGTGGGAGATACACTTGAAGAAGGTGAGTGTCAATTGTTGTCGTTAATAGAATTAAGGAATTGTATACTTATTTTAACTGTGTGTTGACTTGTTATTATACCGCGTGGTACTATAGATGTTGGCATTGTGTGTGATTTAGTTAGTTGAGTTCTTATACCCTTTACCTTAAAAAAGTAAAAAAGGGTATACTGGCCTGTTGAGCGGATTTTCAACTACGGGGAGGCGTAACCGGTATGGACAGTGTAGAATTTTCTACTTCAACCATTCGAAAGCTATAAAAGCCACCACACTATTAAAGTGAGACGCAGTTGGGCAAAGATCGTAACAGTTTGTACAACGTGCATTTCACTTGTAGCAGTTAGAGTGTTAAGAAGTAATAAAGTGATTAAATGAATTAGTAAATAAAGTGCAAATTGTAATAAAGTAAACTTTAAGCCTAATATTAAGTGTGTAAATAGCAATAGTTAAATAAAGTTAGTTATTTTAATTTAACCTGCCATTGTTTGATTACTACACAATCCAATGGTACGAATCCGAGTATTGAGAGTTAGAATTGTCAGGAGGGCAATTTCGTAACAATATTTTATTGATCTGCTCAATTTTCATAAAATGTTCTGTCAAAACTAAATATTGATTAGTAATAAAAAAAATTTTCCGATTTTATTCAACATTCTGCATCTTGTAATGTTTCGACAGGAAAAATTTTGGCGGGAAACTTAACCACAATTAAACCTTTTTTTCGGTGGGAACGATTGACAGATAGTCACGAATTTCGCTCTCTCAAAAAATATTTAACTACGGTAGAGCTTTAGGTGGGAACATAGCATAAGTCGATCCCAAGAATGATAGAATAGAAGATTGCGCCAATGCTGGTACGAAAATTTCCTCTCTCTGCTCATGTCGTCACAAGGCACATACGAAATGAGAGAACTGCCAAAATGAATACATTTTTGTGTGAGACATGTGATAATTTGTGTTTAATATTAAATATTTTCATAATTATGGCAGTTCATGATAATATTTATATAAATAAATGTAAAATAATATATTTCAATTGAATTGGCATTAAAATTTTTGGTTTATTCAGTAATTTTTCGGTTAAATTTGTGCGATGGTGCGATAATGGGAATATAAATGTACTTATTTTATAATTTTTGTTATTTTATTTATATATCATCTTCATACATAGTTATATAAACAGATATGCATACATATATATGTAGTTAAAAATACAAAGGCTTAAGCTAAATAAATTTTGTTGATTGATATTTACAATGGATAAATAAAATATTAAATTTGACTCCTGAAGAAGTGAAGCAACCACTTTTTTCCTATTGCGCCTTTGCAGAAGCTTCAGTCGAACTTGTGCTCTATATTTTAGTTCCCAGATGGAATAGCTCCTGTCTATAAACGACTTCTCATTGCAAATTCTTTAATTAAACATTTTTAAAATTGAATTCATATATGAAAAAAAATAAAAAAAAAAATTAATAAATAATAATAATAATAATAAGGAATGAATGAAATTAATATATATAAAATCTAACTTTGTTAAATTAATGTACCTAATGTATTGAATGCTACTGAAAATTCATACACATGTTTATAACCAAATATAATATAAGTAGTACTGAATGTCCAGCTGGACAGATTGTAGTTAAATAAATGGAGATACAAAAAAAAAATATATATATATATATTTTAAAAAACATTACTTACCCATTTCAACCTCCAAATTCTTCTCTATGAACTCTTCATGAAAATATTCCATGCAAATTTGCCAAGTATAGGGTGTTTTTTTTAGTTGTGTGTGGTTTTCAAGCAGAAATAAAATGCATATAATTTAATGTTATGGCCAAGAATTTAGGATTGTTATAAAGATAAGGGTTTGCCATTATGTTTTAAAAATGATTTTGGGCAAGTGGCCGCCGCGGCTGCCTCGAATAAATTCCAGCAGAGAGGCTCAATTTTCGACCACTTTTTGCAGGTATTGGGGCCGGATGGCAGCAATAACGCGCCGAATATTCTCTTCCAAGGCGTCAATCGTCTCGGGCTTATCTGCGTAGACAAGCAACTTCACATAACCCCACAAAAAATAGTCCAGCGGTGTTAAATCGCACGATCTTGGAGGCCACGCCACAGGCCCACGACGCGATATAATGCGCTCACCAAAAGTTTCCTTCAAGAAATTGATTGTTTCGTTGGCTGTATGGCATGTACCGCCGTCTTGTTGGAACCAAAGGTCGTCCACATCAAAAAAAAGTCATTAATCATGGCTCTGTGCTATAGAGTCTATAGCGTTCCCCATTGACTGTAACAGTATGGCCGGCTGCCCATATAGCACACCAAACAGTGACTTTTTGAGTATGTAACGGCGTCTCAACAATGGCTTGTGGATTATCCTCACTTCAAATGCGACAATTTTAACGTACACATTCAACCAAAAGTTAGCTTCATCGCTGAACAAAATTTTCTTGTGAAAATCGGGATCGGTTGCCTTGTCGTTTTGGGCCCATTCACCGAACGTGCGACGCACTTGATGGTCGTTCGGCTTCAATTCCGTGAAATGGCAAACCAAACTGAGCATAAATCAAGTGACAGCTGTCAAAAAGACCAACTCCGGAAAAAGTATCGCCAAATTGAATACCACAACCATATATATATATATATATATATATATATATATATATATATATATATATATATATATATATATATATATATATATATATATATATAGAGAGAGAGAGAGAGAGAGAGAGAATCGATTAACAATATTATATATATACTAGCTCAACCCCAGCCCGCTTCGGCTTTTTCCAACAATTTGAATAAAACTAAAACATTTATTGCAATGCTTTTAAATAAACAACATTCTTGGTTTTTTCACCATCGCTCGTGGAAACAAATAGTGCAGATGGTTTCCCGACTCGGGAGCATGCAACGTAGAGTTGGCCATGCGAGAAAACTGGATTTTCCAAATTTATACCTCACATTTCTAAAGATTGTCCTTGCGACTAACGGCGAATGTAACGCGAACAGGGAATTGAAGACGCTTAAATTCAAATGGCACATCAGATGGGATCATTGGGATGCGAGGAATCAAAGCGTCTTCGCCTTTGAATTTTTCTGACGGCAAGCCTGGTGCCTTTACAAAGTTTTGATTGGGTGATGTTGCGAAGCATAATAATCGGCGCTCCAATTCTTTTCCTGGCAAATCAAGTGTGTTTAAAAATTATGTGGGATAATTCACCACCTCATCCTGATTCACGATGGTATCCACTGATTTGAATGTGAATAATGGATCTGGTATTTCTTTTAAAGTAGCCTCGTTAAGATCATTGACATCTTTGTTCTTTATGGAAAGTATTGCTCGCTCGCTTAACCAAGCATGATTTTTGTACTGTTGTGCTATGTTTGGGAACACGCTACGAATCAGTTCTTCTTTTGATTGAGTGAAACGGGAAAGTCGTTTGGTAGTGTTATCAAACCTGTATTCCTGTCGACTGCCTGTTATCATAGCTGTATTCCTGTTATCATACCTGAATTCCTGCCGACCTCAATTTTCAACAATTCCAGCTGCTGATGAATCATCGTTTTGCAATTGACCACGTACTTTGTTTTCAGTGTGAGTATTCTTGCATTTTTCCACAGAATTGAAGATTTCAAATATGAAATTATTTCATCGGCAGGAGCAGATTTCGGAATGACTGGTAACGTTTGTCTGAAGTCTCCAGCTAACAGTATCCAAGCACCACCAAACAAATCTTGATTTTCTCGTAGATCTTTCATTGTTCTATCCAATGCTTCTAATGATTTTTTGTTAGCCATTGGACATTCGTCCCAAACGGTTATCGCACATTGTTGCAAGATTTTTGCCATTCCGGATGTTTTAGTTATGATACATTTACGATAGTCATTTGCGTGGATACTCAAGGGCAGCTTAAGTGCAGATTGTGCTGTTCGACCGCAATCCAATAAAGTAGCAGCAATCCCAGAAGAAGCCAATGCCAGTGCTATTTTAGGTTGCGATGGTATCGATAATAATGTTTTACCAGTTCCTCCAGGCGCGTCCAAAAAATACATTCCACCACTTTCATCGTTGACAACATGCATTATCGTGTGGTATGCATGCTTTTGATTATTGTTCAATTTTGGAATATTTTTGAAGCAAATGCATCCAATACATTGCAATCGTAATCTCGTTCACGCTGCAAATCTCAGTTAAACAGATCATGCATTGAGCGTTTTGGTGACACTTTTCCAAGTTGTGCCAATGCTTTGTTTGCAATTGTTAAGCACATGTCTTCAACCATGAGCAATGCTTCATTATGCATTTCCGGTGTGTACAGCAAGTGTGGATTTGACGTACAACGGCGAATTCTGTTCAAAATACCTACCGTCATGAAATATTGATAATTTCTCCATATTCGAGGTGGAGTTGATGGGAAACATGATGATACAATTATTGCAAATAGTGTTCTTATTTGGTGAGGAGTAGATGAAACTGCAGCATCGGCAAGGGTAGCCTCCCAGTGTGTGTCATCTTCCAGTAAAAGCAATGTTGACACGCCTCACGATATGTTGCACACAATAGTCTATCAATTGTTTTAAGGCTTTGAAATGATGTTGGACCACGAACGTTAACCAACAATAAATGCAAATAAAAGCACTCAGCATTGGTAAGGCACATGGCGGTACGGATATACTAATCAGAAATCGGCTTAAGCATCATCTTATGTAATCGCATTCCATGCAATGGATGCAAGCTACATCAGTATCTATTAAAAATCGTGACAAAGACCTGGCTCTTTCAGCTATATACTGCCCACCCCGTTTTACTGTAACTGAAACTCAATTTCAACAAATTTTTAATTCCCTTGGTGATAGATTTCTAGCTGGCAGTGATTATAATGCGAATCATAAACACTGGGGCTCTCGCCTTATTAATCCAAAAGGCCGAAAACTGTACAACGCAAAAACTAAGAGACATAGTAAACTCGATTTTGTCTCACCAGGACAGCCCACTTATTGGCCAACAGACCCACATAAAATTCCTGATCTTGTAGATTTTGCTATTTCTAAAACTATAGATAGGTATTTAGTATCGGCGGAAACCTGTGTCGATCTGTCCTCTGATCACTCGCCTGTAATAATCAATCTTTATGAACAGCAAGTCCACTATTTCGCGTAGGGACCAACCAAACCGATTGGTTAAAATACAAAAAGTATATTAGTAGTCATATCTCTACAAGAGTTGAGGTAAAACATGCAGATGATATAGATAATAATATTGATATTTTCAACTCCATGCTAGCGACTGCAGCCGTAGTGGCAACGCCAAAAAATACTTCAAGAAAGTGCAAGTATGCCTGTACAAATAGCCAAATTGAAAAACTTGTAGCACAGAAACGACGGCTGCGCCGAAAATGGCAGAACCATCGCTTACCCATCTCTAAATACAATCTTAAAGCAGGCGAAAGAGCTCCTAAAGATGCTCTTACAAAGGAGGAGGATAAAAACCTAAAAGAGTACCTGAAGAAGGTAACACCAAATTCTACCGAAAGGCATTCCCTTTGGAAGGCATCGAAAAACTTTAAGCCTCCAATGGAAGGTGTAAAACCTATAAGAAACCCGTACGGCGCGTGGGCTCAAAGCGATAAAGAAAAAGCACTCTGCTTTGCACGACATCTATGGAACTTGTTCCAGCCGAATATGGCTACAAACTCCTTTGCATTGCCTGCCTTACCTTGCAGTACTGAAATTGCTCAGCCTATTAAAATTTCCCTCCCTGAAATAGCCAAACATATTCAACAACTGAATCCAAAAAAATCACCTGGATTCGATAATATTACTCCGAAAATGCTAAAACAGTTACCAGATTCTGCATCAGCATTTCTCTGTAAGCTTTTTACCGCAATTTTGGACATCGGTTACTATCCGAAGTCTCAGATACGTATGATAGCTATACCTGGAAAAGACGGAACGCTGCCGTCATCATATAGACCTATCAGCCTGTTGCTTTGCCTTTCCAAATTATTTGAAACTACTACTAAATAAACTATCTGCTTTTCTTCATGAACATAGCGTAATACCGCAACACCAATTCGGTTTTCGCGAAAAGCACAGCCCAATTGAGCAAGTGAATCGAATTTCAAATGAAATAAGAAAAGCATTTGAACTTGGGGAGTTTTGCTCTGCAATATTCCTTGACGTGGCTCAAGCATTTCATAAGGCATCAAGGACTGATGTTCAAAATCAAAAAGTTTCTTCCAAAAAGCTATCATAAAATGTTTGAGTCTTACTTATCCGATAGACGTTTCAGTGGAAAAGTAAACGAATTTATTTGCGAAGATTTTCCAATTTCAGCCGGTGTGCTCCAAGGTAGCGTTCTAGGCCCTACATTATATGTAATATTTACATCTAATACTCCTATAAGTGAAAGCACACTAATTTCAACATTTGCGGATGATATCGCCATACTTAGTTACAATCAATATTCGATAAAGGCATCGAGGGCACTACAAGAGCACCTATTTAGGGTAGAAAAATGGCTAGGAATGTGGCGTATAAAGGTCAATGAGCAAAAAAGCAAGCACTTTGAAGCCTGGTCCGTGTCCAGCTATTCGGCTTAATAATATTGAGATTCCACAGGCTAATGAAGTCACTTACCTCGGCATTCATTTAGACAGGCGCTTAACTTGGCGTACGCACATTTCAGCTAAAATTTTACATATGAAGTTGAAGGTCGCCAATCTGCACTGGCTAATTAATCATAAATCTACCTTAAGTCTAGAATTAAAAAACCTCCTATTCAATGCAGTTATTAAGCTGATATGGTTGTACGGGGTTCACCTGTTGGGTAATACATTCCCATAATTCAAAGGTTTCAGTCAAAGATACGTAGGTTAATAACAGGTACTCCATGGTGCATGCGTAACGATAATATTCACAAAGATCTGAAAATACCAACAATTATCACAGAAATAAAGTCTGAAAGCAGAAATACTTAGCAAAACCGGCAAATCACCCGAATCCACTCGCAAAACCGATAAGCCGATCCCGCCTGCAGGCCTTTCGAAGAGCGAAGCCGAGCCGAAATTTTGATGGCCAAATTCAATTTGGGCCAAAATTATTGTTTAGTTACTAGTTTTAAGATTTGATGTACTTATTGTTAGACTTAAGCAGATTCAATAAATAATAAATTCTTGTATTAAAAAAAAGCATTGTTGGGGTGAACTGTGTAAATACATCCCAAAGAATCTGTCGAGAACACATTTGGGTAGCCATTAGTTGTCCTTGCTTACCTCTTTGAAACATTTTTTTCGATTTATCCCAAGTATAATATTGCGGTCTTTTGAGTATAACATGCTGGCGAATGTGTCTGATGCACACAATTTAAAAAGTTCGGATAATGTTGTGGATGGTGGTGTAGCTGCACCTTGCTGTGCGTTTTCAGAGGTAAAATAAACGCGTTGACCATTTTCTAGATGGACAACTAAATGAACTACGGTGGGATGTCTCTCATGAATTGGGAATGTAAAAAGCCTCCACACCGCCTCATTACTGCTGACATAGCGCCCTAATTGAAATGAAGTGATTTCGTCGTTTCTATTTCGATCATGTGCACCAAACACAGCCATGTCGCTACGTCTATTTACGTATTTGCAGATGTACTTTATGGACTTCACCGAATTACAATACTCCACGTTAATGTGGGCTTTGTACGTTTTGGACAAAATCGGTGAATACGGCACGATCCAACGATTATCAACTTCAATGTGTTCATCTCTCATTTTGATAGTTGTTGATTTTCTGTTATCCTCTGTCGACCAGCGACCATATCTGAACTGCCTGTAACTGTATCTGAAATCAATGCTCTGGGATAACGTTTCGTACATTTACCATCAATCATTTATGGTGAGCTCGCGGACCATGGATCATGTTCTTTGTGATCACTTCAAATAATTCTGGATCGGTGGTTTCATCTGGAATTTCCGCAGATATGATGTCATCAATTTGATCCATATGTATGTGTGAGGGAGTCCTCTTTTTTGCCATTCGACAACCATTAATGATTCCAGCTTTTGTTTAAGCACACGTGACGTTATGTCGTGACGATCTGTTGGCGATTGCCCTAGCAATAAGTATGGATAAAAGTGATAAACAGGTCTGGTCGACCATAAGAACGAACATATGCCATCGCATCCTGTGCATGCTCATGCATATGACGCGGTCTAGGAAGATGGCAATATTGTCAATTGGCCAATGTCATTTGGATTTACATGCTGGTTGCCATCATTGTTAATGGCATCACGTAGATGTATATACTCTTCAGCGCGTAGCCTTTTCTGATGGAACCTAATGTAATTCGAATGTTAAGGCTCGACGTTTGCATACATGTCGCCACCACACTAGTGAAAAAGTCTTTGATATTTCAGAATATGATTGTCTTGATTTTGACGAATCATCAACGCATTCATTGCGCTGACCTTTTTATTTGGAATTTCCACACCTGTAATTGAATTTTAAACTTTTGTAAAAATTTTGTTAGCCATTTGTGAGAATAAATTTCACTAACCAGTTGACGGATTGACCAACTTAATGATAATTTGATAGCCGTCTTCCCCTTGCGAAAAGAAAATCGGATATTGCAAAGCATGAAAGTTCAGCGACCCGACGAAGTAGATCATTTCTACGATGAAGGACGATATCGCCTGCATTAAATTGTTCTCCAACGATTACCACTGCTATATCGTCTAATGTACCAATTGTATCTTCTGGCGTATTGTCCAGCGGGCGTTTTGTCAGTTCTTATAGCAATTCTATGATTATCTGACGGCGTTCTGTCCAATGCCATTTCAAACAAAGTCACCAATTCGTTGTACTGATGAAAATAATCTCGTAACACAGCAATTATTTCTCTTTGTACGTTCGGAGAAATAGAACACCGTTGATCAATTTCATCATTGGAATTTCCAAGAAAATAAATTTGCAAAAACTGATGAGAACTATCTGCAAATGGCAATAACAATCCGACTCTGTGGTACATCTGACCTTGAATCTTGATATCAGAAGATGTCAAGTTAAAATTTTTGTAAACATTGCAATTGTCGTTTATTTCTTCGATCACCTTAAATGTTGGCATAAAATTATCTCTGATAATATTTGTTGCACCGAACGAAGTCATTTGAAAACATGAATAGTATGCATGAATATTCTTCAAGAAATGCTTTGATTCTGGTGACGTTCCAGAAACCAAGGAATGCAATGGTTCTGGTGGACAATTCAATGCTGGCAATTTGACTTTCCCATTTGCACAGCACAATCCTGGTGTTTCAGTGCTGAATTTGAGTGCCATGCAATGTTCAGAATCTTTGTTCATTAAGCCAACGGTCACTGATTTGTGTGAACTATAATCCACTTGACTATCATAGTTGAATGCAGCACGATTGAAATTTGTACGTGCTTGATAATCAGTCTTCCTTGCTTCTCGAAACCGAGAACGTGACCGCGCACTGCGTTCTCGACGATCTTGTGTTCGCTGTGTGCGCTGTACTTCACTTTCTTCTACTCTGGCAGCAGCTTCCCTCCTGGCATTAATAGATTATCGACTAAGACTAAATTCTCTTGGCATGATTCTCAAAAATACTAGTAAAATAAATAATTATATTTTCATTATCCACATAAATATACAACACCACAAAAAATGCACCCACTTAGAATTAACTTTAAGCAATTTCAAACGTAGCCAAACGATTTGTTCGAAGTATTGAAAAACACAAAATGACAACAAAAACTCATTCTTAACTATTTATACCCTTTACCTTTAAAAAAGGTAAATAGGGTTAGTATACCCTTTGTGCTTTTGAGAGGGTTGTAATTTCAAGAAGGAGGCGTGGTAGGTATGGACTTATATATACAGATATGATCAGAATCACTTTCTAAGCAATTTTTATTTTGTCCGTCCGTCTGTCCGTCTGTGGCCACTTTTTTTCTACACCGTTAGAGCTATCTTAATGAAATTTTGCAAAAAAAATGCTGGACAAAGATACAGAATCAGATTGCTATATGGGCCAATTTGGACAAAGACCACGCCTACCTCCCATATAAGGAACTTTTTTCACTTTTTTTAAAATGATTATAACTTCGGTCCAATTGACGGAATCGTGATATTATTTGGCAGTTATTGAGATGTGGGTCCTACTAAACACTGTGCAAAAAGTGGGCGGTATATATTAACTGCCACGCCCACTATTAACAGATATTAATAACTTAAGATCTGATAGAGATACGGACGAAATTTTACGGGAAGGAACATGTGGACATTATAAAGCTATCTGCCACAATTAAGGCTGATCAGAGAAAAGACACGCCTACTTTTGATATAGGGAACTTTCGGGTCTAAAATTAAATTTAGCATACCTATGGTCGTATTGATGCCAGCGGAATAAAAATTGGCAGAAATATACATGGGGTCCATAATAGTGTGTGTGCAGAATATGGAGATCATACTAGAACTGCCACGCCCACAATTTGCCAAAAATCATTACTGTGTTGCTATTAAAGATTTATCAACGAAATTTCACAGGAAGGTTGCGGGTACTAACATTAAACACCGCACAAAAAATGGGCGTCCTATTTCTACAGCCACGCCCACTATTCACATATTATTATAACTTACGACCTATACAATATTTTTGGACGAAATTTTCTATTAGTGGTTATATTGACACTACAAAGCCATACACAGGAAATGGGGTCGATATAATCAATTAAAGGTACCCTACCGAAAATTTCCGTAGATATGCTCCTAAGGATGATTTATGAAGAAAATATCCTCATTGTTGAACTCGCACGCACAAGAAAAGGTAAAGGGTATTTCGTAATCGGTCTAACCCGACTTCAGACTTCTTTACTCGTTTTTCTCTGATTAGGCCCATTTCTTGCAGTTTCTTTTAAAATTTTACCCATAAATCTCTAAAGGATCTTCAGTTATGAAGATTTATTATGCATCTTTGTCCATACTATAATTTTGTACAGTTTCTTTAAGATATTATCAGATAACAATTTGGAAAGTGGCCACAGCTAGACGGCCACTGAGTCAATCCGTAATTCAATCAACTATTTCTCCCAATATAAGCCTCTCAGAAGAACACGAGAATACTCTACTACCAGCAAGAAGAAGAAAATCAAAGCTTTTGTACGATTACGCCTTGGACACACCTCGCTAACTCATGGCGAAAACGCATTAATCTGTCCATTATGCAACACCCAAATTGCATCTGTTTTGGACATATTCATCTCGATATTGTCAGTACGAGGTTACTTCAGACTCTCCTACATCACCCTTGTCACAAAAACCGAGTTAAATAGCTAAGCGCAAACGCGTTCCTTTAAGTAAATATTTATTTATACATACATATATTAAGCTAAGTTCTTTTCTGAACTAGTTGATAGCCCTGGCAGCTAGTTCTCCTCAATTTTAAGTTGTATTATATGATCATTTGATTGACGTATCATTTTGGTAAATAAAAAAAAAATTTGCCCACTATTCAATTATAAATGTAAATAATATTAACATTTTTTTTTTTTTGTAACGGATTTTGGAGATACATTGTGGACAATGTCCGATCAGCATCAGCTATGAAAGCTAAAATGGAATATGCAGCACATACTGACAGAGAGGCAAACCTATGATAGGATCAGTTGCCTATCCCCTGGAACAGAGTACCGCCAGTAGCATCCAATTAAGATAAAGTGCGTGGAGTAAAAGTTGTTGACGCCGCTTCGTGGGACATCCAGAGGCCGGTTGTCGTTTCACCACAAGTCTAACCCGCAAAACTTCAGCTCACAGGAAAGTATATGGAACTAACCACCTTAGTATGAGCGATTCGTGATATAAGGCACGTTTTTCGGCAGTTGTGTCCAAAACTGATATTAATTCTCGAGCAGTCTTTGACAGTACTCTGAGAACCACAGCTCAGAGCAGCGAACGGGGTGACATACGAACACTTTCTCAGAAAAACGCATACACCAATATTAAGAGTTAAAACTTTACCTTACTATACGAGTATATATATATAGAAAGTACAGGCTCACTAGAAAGACATAGTGGAATACTATATAGACTATGTAGTAACATATAGACTATGTAGTAGCAACAGAAAAATTATTGTACATTTTCATGGGCATGCGATCGAAATTTTTCAACTAGGAAATTGTTGCTTTTCTTAGATATGTATTTGTTGGTTATATTTTAAAGTTGAATGCAATGTAATCGGAAGGAAATTGTTTAACTGTTATAATTATTTTAGTAATAAATTCCAATTTCTTGCTACCAGGAAGTGAGCCCCAATTATTAATAAATTGTTGTCAGCTATTATAAAAAAATTGCTAAGGATAATCTAAATAACTTCATTTAAAAACGAATAGCACTGCAGCCATTTGCAAGAATACAACGAAGATAATGTGCGTACATCGATTATTTTCAATGAGTATAAATTATTGCAACAACAATTTACTAACGAGCATTTTCAAATGCACATTTCAGTGACTTGAGAAGCGAATTAATTATGTGTAAACATGCGTGCAGTTGATGTGATAATAGTCGTGCAAATACTCGTAGGACCTTGAGCAACGGATTAGACGTGCAGGTAATTATCTATAGAGAGCGATATCATTTAATATAAAAGCGGTGTCCTTACACATGCCACTTCACTTTAGTACAGTTGCGCACCAACAACAAAAAGCAATGCATTTGCCAATACCACCAACAAGACCAGTGCACTGGTCAACTCTCATCAATTTTATCAGTAATTCATTATTTGATGTGCTTCTATTTCAAAAAACAACCAACATATATTTTCAGTACAAAATTATCTTTGTCAGTCGAGTTCCATCTGCGTAGTATGGCATCCAAACGTCAACTTCGAATTGCAGATCCACACCACAGGCAACTACGCACAATATGTGCACATTGAACGTGACACTTTGGCAGAATCCTTCTCAAACGACTTCTACAATTTCACGGCGAAACAGGAGAATTTCGCAAAGAACGGTGTGGAGTACGATGACATGGTGACTAAGCTCACAGTCGCCATAGAACACACTCACTGTGAGGTGAGCGCCGACTATGACTTTCTTTAAATTCACTTCGCCTGTTAACTCCAAATATCTTGCAGGCCTTTATTGCATTTCAAGAGGATATACCCGCATTAGCCAGAGCCTTTCGCAACGCCAGTATATTCTCCATCTGGAGGTCGCAACGCACGAAGTTTCTATTTGCCTATCGTAAGGACTGGCAGAAGGAACCATATTTTGAGGATTTATTATTTGTTGGTAATGAAATGAAATTCTCTGAGTCCGATCGCATATAAAAGTGTTCCCTCAATGCAGATCAGCCCAACATTTTGGTGATTGAGGCAACCACCAGCAACTCCAGCATCTTCGAACTACAAACAAATAAATTTGTGGGCTCACTGCATGCTGGGCCAGAACAGCTCTACCTACTGAACCGTTACGACGCCAATAGCAATACATTTGCTTTCCCAGACAGTTCCTTATATCCCGATAAACTAAAAGATTTGCAAGGACGTGAGGTCGTATTAGGTGCTTTTGATTACAGACCTTTAGTTGTGGTCGACTTTGTAAGGATGGAAGTTGTAGACATGAAATGCCGGAGAATATCAAAATCTCACGGTTTATTTTTAGAAATTAGAGCCTTTTATTCGCGATCATTCTGCGGAAAATCCAAGCCAAAAGGCGCATTTAGATGGTACTGAAGTCCGCGTACTAAGGACATTTTGTGAGTTGTATAATTGCACCACTCAGGTGGATACAAGTAAGTATATAATTTAGTATCTGAAACGCAAAATCTTTATATTCTCTTAAAGCGGTGAACGATGTGTGGGGTTATGTGTACCCCAATACCTCCGCAGATGGACTTGTTGGATTGATTGTCAATCGGAAGACCCAAATGGCTCTAGGGGCAATGTTTTACTGGTATAATATGTTATCGAAAATCAGATTTATGAGCAACTACAGTTTTCTGTCCAACTCTTTGCCAATTCAATGCTCGCCATCCATATCTCTCTCTAAACTTTTATCTTTCTTGTTAGCACGTTTTAGTTTTTATTCTTCATTTATTTTGCTACCGCCTCTATAATAAATTTTTCCGCATGTTCTGGTACTATATTCATCAATGATCATACTGTTTCTCTCTATGTATATCCATCTTTCAGACTCTCTACATATTTGTCTTCCCATCTCGATATATATATATATATATATATATATATATATATATATATATATGTATATATATATATATATATATATATATATATATATATATATATATATATATATATATATATATATATATTTCGTAAGGCTCTTATTTTTCTATCTTTCATTTTACCATTTTTTCCTGCACGTTCCTTTCTCTTTCATTAAATTTCATATACGAGTATGTATATAAGTATTTCCACTACTCCTCTGTCGCTGTTTCCATATTCTTGTTTGTTCGGAAAAACGCCTCAATCAGGTTTGCCATTGTATCTCTCTAAATTGTTCGGTCTCCTTGTATTGAATTAGGGACATTGTTTACAAATATCTGGACTACACTGCCTTTCTGGGACGCTCTGGTGTCACGTGCATGGTACCTAAACCAAAAATAGAGACAAGTTGGACGCTCCCACTTAAGCCGTTTCAGCGGATGCTGTGGTTGGCTGTTGTCGCCTGTTTGATATTGGAAACAATTTCTCTTCTAATAACGCGTCGTATTGAGCACATCTTCGCAAATGTGGAAAGTTCCTGGTTCAAAAGCTTTGAATTCGGTTATTCCACCACGCTTCAGCTGTTCATATCACAGAGTTCCCGTTATGTAGTCAATGCAACCTCGGTGCGTTCCATTTTATTCTCCTGTTACATGATTGATATTATCGTAACCAGTATCTACAGCGGCGGTTTGGCATCGATATTAACACTTCCAAAGTAATCTCAAATAACGCCTTTGGCACATGGTCTAAAATATAATTAAATACATTTGCTTTTAGGCTAGGAGAGGCAGCAGATTCCTTAGAACGACTCAATAAGCATGGTTTGATATGGGCGGGCACCACAATTAATTGGGTGTTGAGCCTTATGGATGTTAAAGACAATGTATGCATAAGATGAATGTATGAGCCTATTTTCTAAAATATTTTTTTGTGCTTTAGCCGGTGATAATGGGTGTGCTTGCAAACTATCGTATTTTTACCATGGATGAGATACGTGAAAAGTCCCAAGCGGAAAATATGGGATTCGTTTTAGAACGCATGCATTTTGGTGTTTAATTGATACGCAAGTATTTAGCCATTAATCTGACTGTGTTCCTCCTTTACTTACAGGTCATCTTGCCAATGTTGATTATCTGACAGAAGAGGCTGTGGATCGTTTAAAGATCATGGTGGATGACATTTACTACGAGTACACCAGCGCCATTGTCCCTCGAGTCTGGCCCTTTTTGACCAAATACAATACATTTATCTACAATTGGCATTCCGCAGGTTTCGATAAATTTTGGGAATGGCAGGTAACGGCTGATTTTCTTAGTTCAAAACGACAACAGCAGGTGCAAGCGTCCATGTACGAAAATCTTGGTATAGGTCCAGTAAAGTTGGGCCTGAGCAACTTTGCAGGCTTAATTTTAGTGTGGTTAGTGGGCTTGAGTGGTAGTATTTTAGTCTTTGGAATAGAATTATTTCATCATAAATTAAAAAAAATTCTTTTGTGTTTTAAGTGTAGAGATATTACGCAATTAAAATTACGACTTCAGTAGGTTAGTCTCGTTATGGCTTTATTCGTAATCATTTTTACTAAAATATTTTACATGTTAAAACATTGGAATCGCATTAATATGCACTATTATATCGTTTCTGTACGATTTGCAAATAAGGAACTAGCTTTAAGAAGACTTCAGATCATCAAATAATCTCGAAGAATCGTTAATTCACAGCTAGTGAATATGCCTAAGAAAGTATTTAGCTAAATATGTAATCAACTTCAGTTCATGCAAAATAAGTCTTTACAAACCATGCAACTCAATTCGTAATCAACTCTTCGTTGAAATACACTTTCCTTGCAGTCACACCAATTTAAGTTACTATTAACTATAAACGCCTGATCCCAGTTGTGATCCAAAATGCGAAACCATTTGCTCTGAGATGATTTTTTGAACTACTCCCATAGAAACTGTGACGTACTTATATAAATGAATAAATACTAAACAAGATCTTTGAAGGAACGTCTTAAATATTGACAGACTACATATACTTGGGACTTAAAATTTCACTTCCAGCAGTACTTAGTACCAATATTTCAATCTATTATGCAATATGAAAGGTTTTTGTTCACTTCCTCGAGTATCCTTACCAAGATTTGTTCACATTAATCCCTATTAAAAAAAAAAATCACATCCAAAATCATCATCAAAAGATAAAATGTATACCTAGTGGTAAAGAGAGCTTATTCGAAGACTAAGATGAACAAATAGAGAATATTGAGTTAACATCATCAATAAACTATCACAATGATAGAATGGTTATCTGGTCAACGTCGGAAAACTCAATTTTCAACAACTAAATAAGGAAAAGTTTGGTGTGTGTATTTTTGTATAAGAATATCCAACGACACATATTCGCATCTATTAGTGAATTTATTTAGTAGAGCACTACGAATAATGCTTCGACAAATTTAATGTATTATATTGAAATCGATGACATGCACAATTAAATAAAAAGTTTTGTTGGAAAATATTATTTATTTCTTTATTTCAGTCTACTGATAATTAAATCTTACAGACTATGAATACAGATTTAATTAAATAATATAAAGATGCTTAACCCAAAACGATTTTTATCTATATTAAAATTTAATGAGCTGCTATACTTATTACAAAGGCGAATACACCCACTCATAGGCTCATTTGAGGAATAATTAGTTTTATAAAATTCATCAACTAAAAATCTGTTATTTCTAAGAATTCTAGGGGCTTCATACAATACAAAATGATTTGATAGCTGTATACATTTCATTTTACCTGTTAATATATGATACACAACAAAATGGAGTTTACAATTCTCAATTCAAGGATTGAAGACCCAAAAGCTTCCGTCTACTTTCGTAAGAAGGTAATCCTTCCGGCCAATACATTTTTGTGAGCGCATATCTTGTTATATTCTTTTGGACTCCTTCGATGCGATTTGAATGTTCATTATAAAAAGGGCTCCAAATAAAAGAACAACATTCCATTATGTTCCGAACTAGCGAGACATAAAGTGTCTTTATGGTTACTGGGTCTTTGAAATTCTGAGTATTTCTTTTAATAAAGCAAAGCATTGAGTAGGACCATATAATCATAATGAGAGTTGAAACTAAAATGTGAGCTAAAGATGACACCCAAGTCTTTCATCCCTTTTTTACGTCTATAATCATAAATATTATTATATTATTCAGTCTATAATCATAAAAAGTAGAGTTTGTTAATCTGGTGTAAGTAACTACACATTGATGTTTAACTTCAAATTGTTTGTGCGAATCGATCGTTGAAAATTTGATAAGTCATCGTCTAGCTTATAACAATCTGATAACTGTGAAATTTCAAGAAACACCTTAACGTCATCAGCGAACGTTCGACATTTTGAAAATTTAAAATAGCACCGATCTGAACGAATGAATCTCTATTGGACAGGAAAGTATTAAAGAATTTTATCAGATTACCTGATAAGCCAATTTTTTTCAATTTTCTAAGAAGAATGCTGTGATCAACCTTATCAAATGCTTTTGCAAAGTCTGTGTAGACAACATATAATCGATTCTTGGTATTCAAAACATTAACAATATTTCTCGAAATCAAAATCAAATTTGTACACGTGGATTTGGCAGGCAGAAAACCATGTTGGCAATCTGAAATTGTGTTCTTTACATGGTTTAGTAATTTATTTTTAATAATATGATCGAGTAACTTAGCAAAAGTTCCTTGTTTCACAATTGCTCTGTAGTACCTTACGTTACTTCGATCTCCCTATTTAAAAATGGGAACGACTGTGCATATCTTCCAGGGCTGAAGAAAAATCCCATCCCTTAGACAAAAGTTAAATAAGAAGGCGATGGGTTCAGCTATATGGTCAGCAGTGGTTTTAAAAAATATAGGCTGAAAACCTCCTTGTTCATAAATGTAACTTGGTTTCAAATCTGATATAGCAGAGAGAACATGTCCGTCATAACAAATTCCTATAAAGAATCAAGATTTACGGATTTAAAATCTTCCATACTATCCGAAGCCTCTTCATATTCTTCATATACAGTTTGAAAGAACTTAGCAAAGAGACTGCAAGATTCAACTGTATTATTAGATTTCTCTTCATCTAACTCCAAAGTGGATGGAAAACCATTTGATTTTCTCTTTGAATTTAAATATTGCCAAAACTACGATTGATTTGCTTTTGAGCTGGTTTCAATCTTTTGAGCATATTGGTCATATAACAACTTGTTCAGAGAATCTAATTCTTCTCTGCAAGAATACCGACCGATCAGAATTTAGACCCGTTCCTTTAAATTTTTTAAAAGCTTATTTTTTAGATTTTTCATATATATATTTTCATATAAAATCCTGTTTAGATTAAGAAGTTAAGTTGGTGAAAATAATTTGATAGAAAATAATTCATTACCATCGATTCAATATCTGTTTTGATGTTAAAAGGCAATAAATTATTGTCTTCAAACGCCCACGATATATTGCCTAAGTTAAAATCGCCTGAAACTATACAGTAAGGAATCTATTATAAAACTTATATTTTTTAAATGAGAAGCATACAAGTCAATAGGACTATTTCGTGGTATATACGATAAAACAATATATTACAGCGTGTCTCGAGATAGAAACTTTTACACAAAGCTGGTCAATTAGTTTATCATTCAGTGACTGTAACTGGACAAGTTTACTGGCAATATTAGCTCTCACCGATATCAAAACGCCACCCCCGCGCTCATATCCAAATGATATTGGACATCGATCGTATCGATAGACACAATAATGATCATCAAAGAGTTCACCTGAGATAATATCTTCATGAAACCAAGATTCTGTTAGCGTTATGATATGATATGGAGAGACATCGCAAGCTGGAACTGAGATATTTTTGTCCTCACTCCTCCAGCATTTTGATAATATATAGAGAATCAATAGCTTTGTTTTTATACCCTTTACCTTTAAAAAAGGTAAATAGGGTAAACTAAAATTGTGCTTTTAAGAGGGGTTGGAATTTCAAGAAGGAGGCGTGGTAGGTATGGACATATATATAAAGCAAATTTTATTTTGTCCGTCCGTCTGTCCATCTGTCCGTCTGTGGGCACTTTTTTTCTACACCGTTAGAGCTACCTTAATGAAATTTTGCAAAAATGTAGCCTGAACAAAGATACAGAACCAAATTGCTATATGGGCCGATTTGGACAAAGACCACGCCTACCTCCCATATAAGAAACTTTTTTCACCTTTCTTAAAATGACTATAACTTCGGTCCAATTGACGGAATCGTGACATTATTTGGCAGTTATGGAGATGTGGGTCCCACTAAACACTGTGCAAAAAGTGTGCTTTTTATATTAATTGCCACGCCCACTATTAACAAATAATCATAACTTAAGATCTGGTAGAGATTTACGGACGAAATTTTACGGGAAGGAACATGTGGACATTATAAAGCTATCTGCAACAATTGGGGCTGATCAGAAAAAAGACACGCCCACTTTTGATATAGGGAACTTTCGGGTCTAAAATTAAAATTAGCCTACCTATGCTCGTATTGATGCCAACGGAATAAAAATTTGCAGAAATATACATGGAGTCCATAATAGTGTGTGTGCAGAATATGGAGATCATACTAGAACTGCCACGCCCACAATTTGCCAAAAATCATTACTGTGTTCCTATTAAAGATTTATCAACGAATTTCACAGGAAGGTTGCGGGTACTAACATTAAACACCGCACAAAAAATGGGCGTCCTATTTATACAGCCACGCCCACTATTCACATATTATTATAACTTACGACCTATACAATATTTTTGGACGAAATTTTATGTTAGTGGTTATATTGACACTACAAAGCCATACACAGGAAATGGGGTCGATATAATCAATTAAAGGTACCCTACCGAAAATTTCCGTAGATATGCTCCTAAGGATGATTTATGAAGAAAACATCCCCATTGTTGAACTTGCACGCACAAGAAAAGGTGAAGGGTATTTCGAAGTCGGTCTAACCCGACTTCAGACTTCTGTACTCGTTTTCCAATAACTTATGCACATTTATACGAGTCTTTTTTACTCTATACCCAATAAAAAATGTTGGATCGCTCGCAAAAAGGAGGAATAACAGAGCGCTCCATTATTACTCCTTTTTGAACATAAATGGATCAAATTTGACAGCTTTCATTCACTTTCCTCTGTCACTTCTTTCCCTTGTTTTGTTCCTTGCTAATATCTCGCTTCTTCAGTGTTTTTTTTTATTGTTTACCGCTATAAAGTAGTTGCATAAAACTACACTTTCGTTGAGAGTGTGTAGTTTTTTATGCTTTAGTACAAACAACAAATTCATGAGTTCAAGAACTGAAAATGTGAAATTAAAAAATTAAAATTAAGCTCGAAGTAACCAGCAAGATGCCTCAAAATAGAAGGAATTTCGAATTTATGCCTGCTTATTCACGCAACACGGATAAGATATTTTATTTAATGCATATTATTTCATTTGAGGTATATATATGTACATAAATTTTTAACTGTCGTAATTACACAATCACCGGGACTAAAGGCAAAACACCCGGTTTGATCGCATCTCATACCCGATTTTAAAAAATATCCCTTACTGTACGAAAACCCGTATATTGAACCTCTACAACTCAATTTTTGATAAGGGGATCTTTCCGCAGCGTTGGAAATGTTCCACTATTCTTCCAATCCTGAAACCTAAACATTCTCCCGATAATCCTGCCGGGTATCGCCCAATATCATTACTCCCATGCATAAATAAAATCCTTGAAAATATAATTGCAAGCAGAATCATGTGGTTTTGCACTAAAAATAAACTAATTAGCAGCAACCAGGTTGCCTTTAAAAAATCACATGGGACTATAGATGCCCTCCTGCACTTTGAGCACTTTGTACCCAACGCTCTGTCTAGTAAAAACCATATAACTGCGCTTAGTTTAGAATTCGAGAAGGCTTTTGACCGTATAGGTGCTCACATTTTCCTAAGACAACTGCAAAATTGGAACATCGGACCAAAAATATTTCAGTATGTCGAATCCTTCTTAACCAATAGTAGATTCAAAGTTAAAGTAGGTGATGCCCTCTCAAACATGCAATATCTGCATAACGGCGTTCCACAAGGATCCCCCCTTTCTGTGGTCATTTTTATTATCGCTTTTGATGAGGTAAGCCAAATTCTGATAAAACACAAAGTCGAGCATTGTATCTACGCGGACGACATTTTAATTTATTCGAAAAATAATGATTTAAACATGGTCGCCGAATTATTCACTGATATTTTGAATAGCATCTCTGGCTGGTCGCTCCAGTCAGGAATGGTTTTATCATTCCAGAAATGTAATACGATACACATATGCCGTAAGAGAAACTGCCCTAACATCAATTTGATTTACAACAATGTAAACATCAACAATGTTATGGAGCTCAAAATATTAGGCGTAATTTTTGACTCCAACCTTAACTTCAAACACCACTGTTTATTAGGAATAAACTAATAACTAGACTCAATCTGATTAAATAATTGGCGTCAAAACCCTCCCATATACACGTCTCCACGTTGTGCAATGTAACAAAAGCGCTCATGCTATCCGTCGTGGACTACGGCCTGCTCACCTATGGTCACTCATGCGGTAATTCTTTTGACCCATACCACGCAGCTATTTGGAAGAGTTTAAGAGCATTTCCAACAACTCCTATAAAAAACTTGCAGGCCGAATCTGGTCTGCCTAACATCGCTGATCGTCTGGAATACAACGGGCTGTCTCATACCAAAAATATTCAACTGCAATAATCCTCTCCTCTTGCACGATATCAACCTTGTTGCCAAAAGAAAACTCATCCCAAGGCGTCTCTCCTCTATTCACCGCATTTGGCGCGTGGTTCTAAATATAGAAATTTCCATCAAACCAGCAACTATAAAGCCAAGTTCCAATCCACCCTGGATGTTACCATCATCCAGCGTCAACAAACAACTACTCATCCGTGCAAAACAAAGTACAAACCCAGCAATATGCAGGCAGCATTTCTTAGAAATAAAAAATCAGTTAGAAAATGACAACTGGAAATTTGTGTTTACTGACGGATCCAAAACTAACGACTCGACTTCTTTCGCTGTCGTCACACAGGACGACACATTAACAAATGGCCTGCTAGCAAATTATTGCTCTGTTTATACTGCTGAAGCGCTAGCCATCCATGAAGCTTTACTTTATTCAATAAATAATGCTGGAAAATTCTGTATCTGCACCGATAGTCTATCTTCGATTAATGCCTTGTTAAATCCCAATAGCAATAGCTATCTTATATCCAGCATTAGGGATAAACTAATAAAACATACAAGCACAACAAAGATCATGTGGATTCCTGGTCATTGCGGTATCTACGGTAACGAATTCGCTGACAATGTTGCCAAATGCGCCCATAAGTCTGCCGCCATCGCCTTTGAAACACGCGAAAAAAGAGACATCTACCACGCTGTGGAAGCTCACTTCAAAGCAAAACTCATCTCGGAATGGAGTACTTATCACCATCACTATAAGGATCTAAACCCGTTACGCATAAAACCGGTGTACCCAACAACAACTAGCTTTCAGGAAATTGCGATATTTACTCGCCTTCGATTGGGTCACACGAGACTCACGCATGAATCCGTGTTAACTGGTAATTTAAGAAGCTGCAATTACTGTAATGCAACTACTATCTCTGTAACACACATACTTACCGAATGCCCTGCCTTTTCGACTGCCAGGAAAACTTTCTTCGGTTCAATAACACCATCCACCTTACTCAAAGAACCATCTAGTAGTAATTTGACCACTATCTTTAAATTCGCCTCGCTTTGCAATATTGCTAATATTCTTTAAAATTTAACTAATAATACATCCTCCAGCCGATAGCCCCGCTGCTAGTGCTGCCGTTTATTTTTTTCCGAAATTATAGTAATATATTTGTTAAGAATTGTATTTCTAATTATAAATAAAAATAAATAAATAACTGTCGTAATTGCAGATTCAGTCGATACAACCGAAACGCTGGAGCATATCGAAAGGAAAATAGACAAACTTGCTGCCGAAGTTGGGCAAATTAAAGAAATTGTATGCACACAGTCAGTAATATTGCAACATCTGTCGGGACGCCTACAGACCTACACATTTTCCCGATTGCATCCGTACGAGGTGTGATCAAAAAATAACCGTTATTGTGTGATCAAAAAATAAAGTATTTATTTATTCATCAACAACTATCTTGTCCCCTTCAAAGTAATTCCCTCAGATATAATACGCTTATGCCAGCATTTTTTTCAATCCTCGAAACACTTCTGAAACGCTTTTTTGGTATCGCCTACAGCTCCTGTTTCGATTTTTCTTTTATCTCCTCAATCGTAGCAAAACGCTTTCCGTTCATCGGTGTCTTCAGTTTGGAAAGAGGAAAAATTCAGCGGGGGCCAAGTCCGGTGAATACGGTGGTTGAGGCATGATAACGGTTTTGTTTTTGGCCAAAAACAGCTCCTAAGCGATGTCCATGCGACGTTGTTTTTGCTCAAAATTTAGCAATTTTGGAACAATCTTCGCTGCCGCAGGTTTCATGCCTAAAACATCCGTAAAAATTGCTTGGCATGAGCCGAACGATATGCCAACATCATCAGCAACCTCTCTGATAGTGATTCGACGATTATCCAAAATCATTTTCTTCACTGCGTCAATGTTTTCATCGGTTGTTGACGTGCTCGGGCGACCAGGACGAGCATCGTCATTGACATCTTCTCGGCCTTCCTTAAACCGGTTATACCACAATTGAACTTGTGTTCTGCTCATAGTAGACTCGTCAAAGGCCACAGTCAACATTTCAAATGTCCTTGCGCATTTAATTTCATTTTTTACACAAAACTGAATACAGTTTCTTTGATCCATTTTTTCGAATAGTACAAAATCGAAGAGCACACCAAAACAAGACTAACATTTTTATCTGTCAAAAACAAACTGACAATCCAAAATGGTTGGTATTGGCAACATATATAACAGACATGTGTACCAACATAACAGAAAAAAAAAATGCGAACATCGAACATACGTAACTCACGAAAAGGTTAAAATAACGGTTATTTTTGGATCACACCTCGTAGATGATTTTCTAAAGGCTGAGGGAAAGATAGCCTTACAAGAACATGGCGATAGGTAAACAGGGAAAAATGCAAGAAAAACATTTCAGGCATTCACAATTCTTACAGATTGATTATATCAAAATAAAATGTGGAAATACAGACGCGTATCAAGCTTTAGTTGTCATCTTAAGTGACGAGGTCAAATTATAAGTTAATTGGAACGGGTCGAAGGGAAAGGTCGCCCTAAAAAGTTACAGGCTTTTTAATTACTATTTGTTTCGTAAGATTTTAATTATTTTGAAATAATTTTTTGGTGTTTTAAGTACCAATTTTCCACTACTTTACAGAAGCCATGAAGAATACATATACCACCTATCCAGACTATGAGAAATCAATGCGAGAAGCGTTCCGGAAAATCAAAGTGGGCTTCTACAGAAATACGTATGCCCTAAAGCAGCAATAATTAATATTAATTACTTTATTATATTTAAATATTAATCCATTAATGCTTTTTCCAATTTTGAATTGAATTCCCTGTATAAATTTTCTTATATATATGACTAGAATTTGCTAGAATTGTGTTCTTTCAATTTTGTATACAGGCATTTAACCCTACGTCTCCACGGTCAATTTTTGATGGCATAACATCTGTCAAATTTGATTGCAATGGTTGGCAATATTTTAATGGTGGGCATTGCGATGTTATGCCATTGTCATTTTGAAAATGCCGTCAAGCAATCTAGTTCGCTGTGCCCGCGCTTGAAAATTTTTTTTATTTATACGATGAAGAGAAAAAATAAGAAAATCGAAATTGTGGGTGAATCCTTTTTTACAAAGAATGCAAATGCACAGCCTCCATTCATTTTAGCGTTTTTTATTAATTTAATAGATGCGGTAAAACGAAAATGTCCGACGATGCTTCCACTGTGAGCATCACGAAAAAATGAAAAACGGCTGTCAAACAAGCAAAATGACAACTGATTGCAACACAGCACGTTGGCAATTTATGGCATAACATATTTCATAACATAAATTGCCAACTTGAATCAATTAGGAGTCTCCATTGGCAATTTGCTTGAAATTGCCAATGGCATACCATCAAAAATTGCCCGTGGAGACGTAGGGTAATATACAAAATAAGCAATAATCGTTTCTCGTTTTACTCGCGTACTATGATTAAATATCGCTCCAATTCTACTCGCGTAGGAAGTCAAAACGAGCGCTCGCTTCCAATAACACGCTATGTTAAAAAGGACAATAGGGAGCGATCAATGCCTCGCATAGGATCGATCCATAATTGCTCCGAGAGCGATCAACTTTTTACTGGGTAGCTTCTGCTCGCGAGCTTGCATTCTGAGTTAGCTGAGCTTAAATGACGAATATGTTCACACGTACCAGAGAGTACAGGGAAACACCTCTCGTTTTACGCACACTTACTCATGCGCAAAACTGTAGTAGTGTGGCTGAGGTTCTTCAAAACCAATGATTGCCAACTAATGATAAACAAAGCATTTTTTTGAAGCGTTTGAAAATTTGGCGTTTAAGCAAAGAAGACAAAGAAAATACATTCAATTCCCTCCAAATTTATTTACCGTTCCGACCATTTTTTTTGGTCACACGTATAGTGTATGTGAATTTATTGTGTTTGTTGTAAAAATATTCCATATCCCTGTAGTGAAAATTATAGGCAGTCTTCAAAATGTACTACTAAATTTAATAGTAAAAAATCAAGTGGTTAATTCACTAGTTCAAAACTTATTTATAAGTTAACCAGTTACTGACTTTTGGGGCACTTCATTGCCGTGTATACTAAATGTTTCCTTTCATGTCAATTTAATAAAAAAGGAAGTAAAGACAAACATTAGAATTTGAAGAAAAACAGTTATTTTTATAATTTCAAGCACTTTTTGTAATTCCTCAATTTAGAGATAAATCTTCAAGTTAACGCGTCTTTTAAAATATCCGCAAAGTGTCCGCAAAGAAGAGTGGAAATGTGGCACCATGAATTAACATGCTGAATTAATGTCGAGTACACATTATTATATTATGTACATACATACATATATATGAATTTTACATATAATTATGAGTTTTACTAGTATTTTACATGTCGAGTACACATTATTATAAGATGTATATATGAATTTCACATATAATCTGAGTTTTACTAGTACTTTAACTAGTTGGTTTCACTGCTGCGATGTTGTCTAAAATAGCGAATATTCGGAGAAAAAAATCAGAAGAAATCAGGGCTACGTTTAATTTAAACTTTTAGGGGGTCACTTCATTTGTATTTTAAAAAGAACTGCGAAACTTCTAAAAAAAGGTGATAATAAATCCAAAAAAATTGTATTATTTAATTTGGAATTGAAAACTCAAATGTTAACAAGTTCTTTTCATAAATTATAACTATTCTTAATGTAAAATCTGATCCAATTGCTTTCCATTTGCACTTCTGTTCACTGTAAACGCACCATAGTAATCATAAGATGTAGAATAATAATTATTTCGTTTTTTGACATAATATTATACTACTAATAACTAAAATAATTGATAAAAATTCATTTATATTAAAATGGGGTCCGACTGCCCCAGTAGTACCCCAAGCGTGGCTAAATATGCATGGCCATGAACGAATGAAAGTGCACAGGGGACAGTAAAAATATTAGAATTTGGAACAGAAGGAGACAAAAATTAAGAAATTGACGGTCAAAAGAGAATTCAACGTTTCTACAGTATTCTCACAAATAACAACAGTTTCAATAATCTCAGAAAAATCTTCAAAATAGGTCAAAAATACACCTAAACGAATTAAGTTAATGGCTTTATGCTTTTAATTAAACAGAGGTAGTGTTTCTTTCTTTAATAATGTAGAAAACAATTTTTTATTTTGTCGAATTTTTTTACTTAAACGTAACTGGAATATTTCGACTTGTGGATCTTGAGGGTTCATTGATAATGAGAAATTATCAAAGAAATTGTATGTTTTCAGTTATTTTGAGAAGTTAAGTGAATTGAGGAATGACGAAAGTTAGAGTTAAGGGGGGTGCACTGTATTTTTACCACTACATACATCAATTTTAAAAACTCCTCTCAGTAGCAGAACTCGAACAAACACATTCATATCAACTGTCTATTCTTGTATATTCTTTGGTTTAAGTACCGCTTCTCTGTGTTTTCTGATACGTACATTCTCTCTTGCTTATTACATAAGCATGAGCGTAACTTTTTTAATTTCTCTTTCGCGTTTTTTTAAATGTTTTTCATTGTTTTGTACATTATTTGCCTATTACCTTCGTACCGTAATTATCTACAAAAAACCAACTAAATTGGTTGAAAATTACGTGCAGCAGAGGGAAACAGACACTTTTGCCATCTTGTTTTATATGTAATATTTATTAAATCACTACACAAATTCACTTTTTCTGTGTTAATACCTGAAAATTCATTATTAAGTACTTTTTATAGAAAGAATTTTTGAATAGTTTTTGTACTCGTTTACTTGCAAGTGCATAATTAAAATCCTTTTAAAATACAAATTATTGCCTTTGCGCATGCATATTCCATATCACAAAATATTTTAAGGTACTATGTGACGTCACAGCTAATCAGCTGTGCTGTGTTCTTGTCCAGAGAGAAATAGCGCACCTGTGCATGGCGGAATCTTTTTTTCTATTAATCTTGCTTGAGATCTGTCTCAACTGAGACACGATTTTTGTCAGTGGATTTTGTGGTGAAAAAGTTGCCTTGTGTATTTTATCAGATGATTCATGAAGCTGGACAGACTGATCCTGAAATTGAAAAATGTCTGACGCTGCCAACAAAGTGAAGATGTATGTATTTGTATTGGATTTTGAAAATTGAAACAAAATTGTAATATTCTTTTATTTAAAGCCAAAAACTCGCGCACAATCACGATTTCTTTTCAATTTCACTAACTTCACTCTCAGCTTTTTGCAAACAGTTTCTATTTATTTCCCTGTGACCTGCTATATTAAGATGTCACCCAGAGAACTTTCAGTTTTCGATGTGAATAGCTCTGAGTCTCTATTGATACTAGGCTGACACATGTGCCTTTGTTGAGTTTTGTGACTGAACAAGAATAGAGGGGTAAGTGACACTCGCCTGCCCGAAAGGACCGAAAATGTCGTATGCTGCCGCAGCTGAAACAATGAAGATGTCGGAATACTTCGCTAAGAAGTGGGTGAAGCGGTACGAGGAAGGAAAACAACGTAGATGACCTTCCAGGTAGGGGAAAATCAAGAACAGCGTCCAGCAGACAGGATAAAGTAAGTTTTAAGCAGTTCGAGCAGAATTCCTCTCTGCGACTGCAGGAATCTTAGGATAAACTTTTTAAAAATGGTATAGATCACAATGAATGGGCCCTCTGAATCTCCAGATGCCTACCTTATAGAAAATGTGTGGGTCATTATGAAAAGCAACCTTGTAGGAAGCCTGTATACAATTTGAAGCAGCTTTGCTGAACAATATGGCGTTCCCTTTCCACTGAGTATGTTAAAATCTGGCTGAAAGTATGCCAAGAAGCTTCACGCCTCTTTAGGCGATTTCACAGTGTACTGAGTAGTTGAGTCGTAGCTCTCAATATATATTTAAATGTTAAACAAAATAAGCAGCTTTTATACCTTCCGGTTTGATAACTACAAAATGTGTTGAGGTCAGTGAATAAACTTATTACGGAGAGTACTTTAGAATGAAATTATAGGACGGATTGTACAAACTGTCGTTACGTATGTGGTCATTTTAGAGCGCTAACTAGAAATTTTTAGTATGCCTGATTCGATTAATGCCGCAGACGTCTTATGCCAAAAGGAACACATTTTTGAAGCCTTATCAAAAATCAAGAAGTGTAGGTATGAATCAAGCCATTCCTTATATGTTGTATATTAATATATATGAAAGCCCTTATAATTACCATCTTACCTTGCATAAGCATCCTTATCATACAATTACATAAGGAACTCACACTATGTGATAAAAGTCTGCATAAATCAGATATATATAATAAATCAATTTGCTTGCACCTCTTATGCAGGTCCTTATACGGTTTTTTATGGCATACCTAGCGCACATAAAATTTTTATGAAATACTAAATTGTAAGTTAAAAACGAGCTCTGAAAAGACTACGACTTCTCCTCTCTGGGATGCGATTCTCACATTGTGAATATGAAAACGATCAACGTACTCAAACTGAATCGGAAAATTATACTAATATAAATTTAAAAAATGTATTGCAAATTCCAAAAAGAATATAATAAAAATAATTGTATAAGAAATTTGAGTTATCAAACAGTTTTGGTAGGCTTCCGATTATTGTAAGAGGCATGCACCAAGCGAAAGCTTCTACCAACAGTAGCCACAGGCTTCATGAAATTGTTAATGGTATCAGCGACTGGCTCCAAGAGATCACGTATCGACGTCAGTATATTGTATATAAAGATCAATGGTGGTTGCAGGAATCCATTGAAGGTAACTGTCAAAATCGGTTTGATCAGGTAGTCCGATGTCATGTGGAGGAAGCCCACGAGGAGAGTATTGATCAAAGAATACAACAGAAAGCGATAACATTGCAACATAAATGTAACAATAAAACTAACGCCTATCTGCAGACTGCCAAAAATCTCTGCCCAAAAGCGCGTCGCATACTGGGTGGCACGCTCCGCCAATAGCACAGAAAATATTTGGGGTGGGCAGTCGGTGGTGCGTAAGTAATCGGCGCAACCGTGCTCAAACGGATAAATGCCTATACGTATATCTCCGGGTGAAGCAGCTGGCTGCGGTGGTCTTTTATTTGTATCCCCGCCTAATGTTGGTTTTTCGCCAGACTTCGGCACACTTTCTTCAAAAATTACGCTCGTGGTCTTTATCGCACTATCAGTCTTCCGGGACAAGAGCATGTTGTCCAGGGATTTACGCAAGCGCCTAAATATTGAGGATTCTGTGACAGTTTCGTTGCCCGTTGCCTTGACATCGCTCTTTCGGAACTTCGATGTAATTTGCTTTTGTTTTTGCCTTTGCTTGGTGGCGGGCTGTTTGTGACGTCGCAAACGCTTTCCGGGCTTGTTATACAACTGAAATTCAATCTTTGAGGGCGTCACCTTGGTCCGTTTGTTCAGAGTGCGCATGGTGCGCATTTCATAAAGAACTTTGGATGAGTCCGTGGTGCTTTCGGTCAGCTCAGTAGGTGTATCATTGCTGAATTTATTATATTTGGTCCGGTTCTGAGATTGATTGTAGAGTAATGGCCCATTTTCGGTTTCAGTTGAGGAACTTGATATCGGTAAAAGATTTTTTAATGGCGATTGTAATTTAGCCGTCACGCCTACATGCTGCACTTCGATAAGGTTCGATTTGGAGTTCGAATTATTCATTTCGACCGTGCTATCACTCATTTTTAAATGTAAGGCACGCTTATAAGGTTATTTCAAAATAAAAGCAACCGAAAAATTGTGTAGAAAATATTCTTCACTGAAAACAGATTATAAATTATTGTAAACGGTTGATGTTTTCTTTTATTAGGGAACGCGTGTGACAATTTATTCAATGAGATATTGAAACCTTACATATGTATACGAGTATATAGGAGGGGTGCTTTTTATATTTCGGGAACTGGCAACACTAATGTCAATGGCTAAAATCTGGCAACAGCATAATAAAGTTTGACATTTTTTAGCATAAACGTACTCACAACGTGTTGATGTACAAGTGCTATTTGTTTTGTTTACACTGAGTTAAGAAAATCAACTTAGCCAAAAAATGGAAATTTCAAGAGAAGGTTTTCGTTGGATTATTTCTCACAACTTCGACATGGAATTTCTCAACAAGAATGTGTCGATGAACTCAGTTCTTTGTATGGCGATAAAGCACCATCAAAAACCACAGTATATCGCTGGTATAGCGAATTCAATCGTGGTCGTAGTTCGGTCGCCGACGAACTCCGTGAGGGTCGTCCAAAATCGGTTGTTGTGCCACAAAACATCGATGCAGTGCGTGAACTGATAATGCAAGATCGTCATGTGACATATCGTGAGATAGAGGACACCTTGGGCATTACTTCCACTTCCATACATTCAACATTGCATGAACATTTGGCTGTAAAAAAGATTTGCTCGCGCTGGATCCCACAAAATTTGACAATCGCTGTAAAAAAGGCTCGTGTCAACTGGTGTAAGGAAATCATTAAAAATTTCGACCGTGGTGCTTAAAAAGGCGTGTATAAAATCGTGACAGGTGACGAATCATGGGTATATGCGTATGAGCCGGAAACAAAACAACAATCGACCGTGTGGGTATTCCAAGACGAGCTAAATCCAACAAAAGTTGTTCTTGGAAGAAGCACAGCGAAGCAAATGGCCGCCTGTTTCTTCGGCCGAATGGGTCATGTGGCCACTGTTCCGCTTGAGCAACATAGTACGGTCTATTTTGAGAGGTACACGACCATTTGTATGCCAGAAGTCTTCGGAAAAAGTCGTAAAACCGACCGCCAAAAACGAATCATTCTCCATCATGACAATGAGAGCTCTCACTCATCTCGTCAAACAGGTGAATTTTTGAACAGTTAAAACATCGAATTGGTGACTCGTGCTCTGTACAGTCCTGATTTAGCACCCAATGACTTCTTCTTGTTCCCGAATATCAAAGGTAAACTGCGTGGTCAACGATTTACTAGCACCGAAGAAGCAGTTGAAGCGTTCAAAACCCTTGTTTTCGAGGTGGGTCAAGAGGAATGGAAAAGCTGCTATGACAAATGGTTTGAAAAACAAAAAAGCCATTTTCATTTAAATATGTTTGTTATTATTTGCTATGTCGTATTTTGCTTCATCCATATTCACTTCTACCACCTTCCTGTAACTTTTCCTATCCCACCGACCATATCTGCGGTACTATAATATTATTACTATTTGTTTTAACTGAGACAACCCTAAGCAATTATTTGAACATTTCCAGCTGGTGAATGGTGAATCGATAATTTATTCTTTTACTTTATGTTCATATTGGATGGCAAAAATCCTATTAACAAGTCTCTCCAAGCGTTCAGAGACTTAGTAGAGTTCAAAGAATAGCTGCCGCTGGCATTGTAGGGAGCCTGAGAACATGTCCAGCGGAGGCACTCAACGTATTGCTACACATCCTCCCTATCGACCTGTAAATTAAGAACGTAGCCTGCAACAGTGCGCTAAGGTTAAAAGCGACAAACTGCTGGTCTGAGCGAACGTACGGTCATGGTAAGGTGCTATACACAGTGCCGAGGGAATTAACACAAATGACGACAGATTACATAGTACCACAACTGGACTTCAAAAAGGACTTCAAGGTTAGATTTCCCTCAAGAAAATTGTGGTCGAAAAGGAAACTCCAAATGGAGTACGATATACCCATTTATACGGACGGGTCTAAAATGGACCTGGGCGTGGGGGCGGGGGTCTTTTCTCCGCACGCTAACATTAACTACTGTACACGCCTCCCCGATACAGCTACAGTTTTTCAAGCGGAAGTACTCGCGATCAGAGAGGCATGTCGACAGATCACCCACCACATTAGAGAAGGGCAGAGGAGCACGGTTGCTATTTTTGTGGACAGCCAGGCTGCCATAAAAGCCCTACAATCAAACACCATCAACTCCAAACTGGTCAGACAGTGCAGGGAGGAACTTAGGGCGCTAGGTCACCATGCTGACATCACAATCATCTGGATCCCCGGACACAGGAATATAGATGGAAATGAGAAGGCTGATGAATTGGCGCAGAGGAGCCTCTCTCGATCTAACCCATGTGGAACTAGTACCTGTTTCCATGGGTGCGATTAAGAGGGGCATCTACATGCACTGTCTTACCTTAGCGGGCAATAGATGGAGGACACTTACAACATGTAATACATCCCGGGCGACCTGGCCAGTCTTTAACACAGCGAGATCTAGGGATCTCATAAGCAGGGACCGCATGGACACCAGCCGCCTCACGGTGGCCTTTACGGGTCACTGGCTCGTGGGTACTCATGCAGAGACATTACAGAGACCGTACAATACCCATTGTAGAAGTTGTGGAAATTCAGAAGAGAAGGAAACCTTAATCCATTTTCTTTGCGAATGCCCGCTCTGGCGGCCGCAAGAAATAGAACACTAGGAAACTATTTCCTAGCGAGTTTATCCGATCTCTCGGGTGTAAAACCGAAAGATCTTTTAAGATACCTAAACTCCACAAAGTGGATTTAGTGAACAACCCATCGTTTTCTCCGGCGTTAGGAGAGGTTGTGGTATCAAAACGTCGCTAAGGCGATAATTGTGATCCATGTGAGGGCCGACTTGGATCAGCCACTGAAACCAACCAACCAACCAACCTCTCCAAGCGGGTTTTTTTTTTTTTTTTTTTTTTTTTTTACGAGGTGTAAAGCAGTCAAAAACCCTTGTAGTGTGGGGCCTTAACCCACTAAAATCACCCCGATGTCCGGACGGATTTTCCTCTCGGGACCTCACCATTAGGTAATACGTCGAGAGGCCGTTACGAGCGTTGCCGCTCAATCGTCAGTCTTAGGTCTGTCCATTTTCAGTCCTACTTCGTGAAACATCCCTATTAACGTTTTCCTCAGCACTACGCTGGCTTAGACGTGCTGCTGTTCGGGCGCGCTCAGTGTTCCGCAGAGTTATCATCATAATGAATACTGTAGAACAAACTGCCTACCATTTAGTCTCGGTTTTACACATATGCGCTACCAGATTAGCCACTGCTGGTTGTTCTCCTAAGATAGCGCTCAAGTTGTTTCTGCTCTCGTTAAATCGCGGGCAATGAAAAAGTATATGCTGCGCGTTTTCCTGCTCTCCCGGACAACTTGGACAAAACGGGTCAACATCTTATTTGTATTTGTGCAAGTATTCCTTGAAGCACCCGTGGCCACTAAGCATCTTGCATCCTAAGTTCGCCGTGTGTGCGCGAGTACCACTCGTTGATATTATGTATCAGTTGGAATGTCCATCGGCCTTTGCTGGATTGCTCCCATCTTTGCTGCATTGCTGCATGGTTTTCTGCCTTATTTCAAGCTTATCTGCAGCCGTTGGTCTTGTCGCTCTCCTATACAAATCCTGCATTTCATATGCAAGCAGGTCGATTGGTGGCTTACTTGATAACACACAAATGGCATCATCCGAAACTGTCCGAAAGGCGCTAGCAACCCTTAGCGCGCTGAGCCTATGTACAGATCGGATTCCTTTTGAGACACTCTCTGTACGCGCGACTTCTGCCCAAATTGGAGCCGCATATAGGATGATCGAGGTAGTCACCCTTGATAGTAGCTTCCTTCGACTTGATCTGGGCCCTCCCAAGTTTGGCATCATCTTTGTGAGCGCACCGTTGACGCGGGCAGCCTTTTCGCATACTGTCCTAAGGTGTTCCTTGAAGGTCAGTTTCGCGTCTATGATCACTCCCAAGTACCGCAGATACGGCTGCGATGTAATTTCGTGTTCGCCCACCGTTATTGTTATATGCTCTCGCACTTTTCTGGAGCTCAGCAGGACCACCTCTGTTTTCTGGGCCGCCAATTCCAGTTTTGAGTCATCAAGCCAGCTTCTTATTCTGACGATCGCATCATTGCATATCGTTTGGAGCATATCCAGCTGTTTTGCTACTGCTACCACAGCAATGTCGTCCGCATAGCCTACCACCGTAGTATCTTCCGGTAGGTCCAGTTGGAGTATGTCATTGTACATACCATTCCATAATGAAGGGCCGAGCACAGAACCCTGGGGTACTCCCCCCGTGATCCTATATTGCTTTGCCCCTTCGTCCGTATCGTACAGTAGTACTCGGTTGTCAAAATAACTAGCTAAAATTCGCAACAAGTACTGCGGGACAGCGAATTTCCGGAGGGCGCTTAAGATTAATGGCCAACTCGCCGAGTTGAAAGCGTTCTTCACATCCAATGTGATCACTGCGCAGTATTTTTTGCTTCCATTTACCCATCTCTTCCCGCTGAGTGCTTCTCTTGCAATATCCATCACTGCTTGGACTGCATCCACGGTGGATCGCGATCTCCGAAATCCAAATTGATTTGCGGCCAATCCTCCTGGCTTTTCAAGTGATTCTTGCAGTCTATCGCAGATAATTCTCTCTAAGATTTTACCCAGCGTATCGAGCATGCAAATTGGTCTGTACGAGGATGGGTGGTCTGGTTGTTTACCGGGCTTAAGCAGTAATACCAGCCTCTGTCTTTTCCAAATATCTGGGTATATTCCCTCGCTTAAGCACGCATTGTACACCTGCGTGAAGATTTCAGGTGTTGCCTTGACCGCCGCTTTTACCGCAATATTGGGCAAACCGTCTAGCCCGGGTGCTTTACCGTCAGCGATTTTCCGCAGAGTGAACACTACCTCATCAGTGGAAATCTCGGGGATTTCTGTGCTGTTTATTTGTTGGCCGTTGTACAGAATTGTTTCCTCCTGTGGGGGAAAGAGCGCTGCAACCACCTTACGCATCAATTTATATTCTGTTGGTTGCGGTGCTCTTGGCCCTTTAAGTTTGCCCATCACTGCCTTGTATGCGTTACCCCATGGATCGAGATCAGAACTGTCGTAGAGCTCCTTAAAATATGCGTTTTTGCTGTTTTTAATGGCTACTTTCAGTACTTTCCTACACTCTTTATGTACTTGATGCAGCGTTTCCCAAATTGGCCTATTGCGAGCTCGTTTTGCCCTTCTGCGCGCTTGGTTACATCTTTTCCTCGCATTAGCGATTTCGTCATTCCACCAGTAGACTGGTTTCCTCACAATTCTGTTTGATATTCTTGGCATTGCCACGTCACAGGCCATGCTGAGTTTGTCCGTTATGCTGACCGCCATCTTTTCCGCAGTGTCCAGGGGATTTCCTCATCTTTCCAGGCGGTATTAAAGGCTTCTACGTCAAAAACCTGCCATTTCCACCGTTTTGTTGGCACTTTGCGAATACGTTGTTTTTTCTGCGCAGTGATATCTATTTCAATAGCCCGGTGATCACTGTGTGTGTATATGCTGCTGACTTCCCACTGTGCGTTGCGAGTTATAACATTGTGTGCGAAGGTGAGGTCTATCACAGAACCCCTCCTGCCTGTTTCGAATGTATTCTTACTACCGTGGTTTAAAAGGTCTAACGATAATGGAGCTAGGCATTCGAGCAGAATTCTTCCTCGCTGATCTGTGCGTGTACTTCCCCATGCTGTGGACCAGGCGTTGAAGTCTCCTGCTACTACGACCGGACTTTTACCTCGCGCTTCTATCACCAAGGTCATCAACATCCTCTCGAAGTCACCTAGAGTCATACTGGGGGGAGCATAGCATGTACACATTTTTTATTTTCGCCCATGTGAAACCATTTTCCGCCATTGTCATCTTCTGCTGAATTGAGCTATCGTTACTTGCCCATATAGCAGCTTTGCCGTGGGCATCCTGTACCCAGTTGTGACAATTTAAATTTCGGTATTGTTCACACAATAGCCCCACGTCGAATTTTTGTTCGAACATAGTTTGGGTCAGGAGATCCTGGGCCGCCGCGTATCGGTTTAAGTTTAGTTGCACGATTCTCATTGTCCGCAATCTTTCCTCGCCTTCTGATATACAGGACATTTGTAGCTGCCAGCTGCATGAGTGCCTTCGCATAGAGCGCACCTCTCTTTGCTTTTACAGGTTGCTGCTAGGTGGCCCTTTTCGCCGCACCTTCTACACATGTCTGTTTTGTCTATGGGTTCATTACAGTGATGCGCCAGATGACCGTAACCCCAGCATCTGAAGCAACGCTTAAGTGATACCGTCTCCCGAATTCTACAATTTACCCATCCGATTTGTATATTACGTGCAGTCAGTAATTTTTTGGCATCATTTGCGGGAAGATCGATGCACGCTGTCTGCGTACCGTCATAGCACTTTCGCATAGTGTTTATTGCCGAGACGTCCGGCCTACTGATGTTACCCTTTTCCTTCAAGGCGTCGCAAATCTCCTCGGGGGTAGTAATCATATCCACATCTCTACATTGTATTCTGATGCAGTGCGTTTTTGCCACTACTTTTGCCGCATCTCTGAGAACTTCCTCCACCGCCTCTTTATATTTTGCCGTCTTATTTTCGGGAGCACTCTTAAGCTTGATTACCAAGACTCCTTTGTTACCCTGGTATATGCGCCTAACATCTCCCCCTAGCTCTTTCAACGCACTACTGGCTTTCACCGTTTTTAGGATGTCGGCGTATGACGCTGCACCCGCTGCCGTAATTATAATGGCATCCGGTCTAGGTTTTATATCGTAGGCTTTAGCGTCTTGTTGCTTTTTCCTTGGTTTTTTTTCCACCTTTGTCCACCGTTCCTTCTCTTGCGGTTTTGGGGCATCATCTCCTGTTTGTGGGCATTGTACCTGCGTGACCACCTCTTTCCTGGCTGGTGCCTTGGGACAGACGACCTGCGCAAGTGGAATTTCAACTGCCGCGCTAAGATCGTTATTTGCTCGCACTCTTTTCACGGGCCCCGTTGTTGCATCGCAGTTCATTATTGTTTTCCCTGTCGGACTGGCGTTGGCCCTTCGCCTCTTCCCAGATCCCGTGTTCACTCCGACTGTGATCGTGCTCGGCTGTGGAGCGTTTTGAATGGTGCGCATGCTCTTTAATTGCATCTCGATCTCGACGTGTTTTGCCTTCATAACCGCTGCTAGTCGTTTTACCTCATTATGCACATTTGGCTTAATCTTGCAAAACTGCAGTAAATCATTTATGGCCTTCCCCAGAGCTGTCATTTGAGCATTGAGGGGTGTTACCGCAACTTCTGTTCGTTCCTTTGCTGCTCCAGTGTCCAGAGTGGATATAGGCGGAGTTGATACTGCCAGGGCACCTGGTAGTTTTTCGTCCGTTTTTCCACTGTCTTCATTTTGCACCCCTCCTGTTGGCTACAATTGAGAGATACTGGTGTCCCAATTATGTCACTGTGTGTACTTTGAGCATCGCCTGTTACATTATTTTCATTTTGTCCACCTGATACGCCGTATGCTGACAGTACTTTACCGTGTGGCGGTGATCTTTCGATGAGAGAGCTTCTATTGAAGATATCCGCTACGCCTGTTGTCTGCTTATTGTTATCGTTATTTATAGTTTTTTGGTTTGTTTGCTTGTCCATGTAATATGGGCCCAAACTCACAACCGCTGTCTCCTCTCGTGCAAGTAGTTTCCGTAAGTCCCATGGTTATCTATGAATTCAGGGAGGCCATGCGGAGGTTGACATTGTCCCTTATGGGGAACAGTGTTCAGGGCCAGACTTGGAGCCGGAACTAATGGGGAGTTATCTCAACCCAACCTAAGTGGCCACGGCTGTGGCTACGAGCTTCGAACGTATTGTGAGACCTGCCAGGTTTTAAAAGGACGGAAGAAGTAGCGAATCTTTCTGGAAGCCATTTCAGCAAGATTTCACTCCGCCTACTGAGGTAACAGGGATCCACTACTCCAGCCCAGTGTCGTCTGCTTCCTTTCCAGTATACCATAATCAGAATCTTACTGGATTCAATCCTGATAGCCCCAAGGCCGGCATTCGTGCTTTAAACAGCCGCTCCTCACATGGAGAACAGACGCTGACCAGTGAAACCACTCATTTTGTGTCCGTTGCTCCTGGATTTTTAAGTTCACAATGCGAGTGCAAAGTGAAGGGGACACATACTTCAAAGAGGCGGTGTCAACTCGCCACTGTCACGGGAATTTCAACGGAATTGCTAGCTTTTTTACCGCGTCCTCAGATTCCCGCCGCTCCTCGTCGGGGATTGCTTATTTGTCAGAGACTTATTCACAACTAACCTGCTACTACAGGTCTTTCGGCTATCCGCGACCTGCCGACCCCTCCGGTAGCTTAGAGCCCAGCTATCGTGTCTGATCGGGTTTTACTACTCGAAAGTAACAGCAAAACAGAACACGTCCGGGCAATGGGACCCACTGTTTGCGGTGCTGCTTCTGGGGACAACCTGAGTTGCAGCGGTGCACGCAGGTGGTCCCTAGCCAATATCCATGTATGAACTCATCTGTCTCTTCTTGCTGGATAACTGAATATGCTACCACGGGGGGAGGCGGGGGAGCCCATGCATAGGGCATTGCTAATGAGGTTTCTGGCGGTAGGAATAAAACGCTAGGCGTAGAGATTCCCAACTAAACAAATCAATATTGAGTTTAAGAAAGTGGAAACTCGGGCTGGGATATCAGCCCAAATGTCGGTGGGAGCATGCATAGTAAGCATATAAGCTGCGTCTCCAGCGGTCACACCTCTACTATAACGGGAACAGGTTACAGTAGTTGTAATGCTACTGCCAAAACTAGCAAATTAACTCTGCAACGTGCGGGTGCCACAATTCTTGAAGGCTCGGATCCTGAGAGGGTAAAGAGCGTAAACGCATCCGGCGAAGACATGCTACTTCGCTCTCTATCTAAGCTGTAGGGCATTAGTTCTGGTTACAAGAAGGAGCCTAGAGTTAAGCCAAGTAATGAGGGGCTAAACGCGAAGTCACGGTACAAGGCTACGGTCAGAATATGTACTTGGAACCGACTCCAACCTGACAGAAGAGGAAGTGATACGATTGAATTGGGCTAAGGAGGAAGTGGAAAGCTCACAAAATATGCAAATAGGGTAGAGGAGCAAATTGTCAAAAAATGACAGCGATCTACCGAAAGCGGAATAAAGATGCCCACCATAACAAGAAAGTGCAAGGACGGCGCCGTGAAACCAATCGTCGAGCACGAATACCTAAAGCCGAAAACATCCAAAGAAGCGGCGTTGGCTAATAAAATTGCCAATAAACACTTGATTGTGGCGCTGTTTGACAATTGTCACAGGACAATGGTCACAGGAGCGGTGAAAAGCAGTGGAGATGAAACTGCTGGAAGCCCTCCTTGCAAAAATGGATGCAGAGCCGAATGCATGCATTCCATCCCTTGATGGAGCAGGAGGGCTCAGTGGTGTCTAGCTCGTTGAGTACAAGGACGACGCTTCACTGAATTGGATAAAAGAGCCTGTAAAGACGCTTCAAAAACAGTGAGATGGCATAGCCCTTGAAATAGTGGTTCGCAATTGCATTCCACCGATATCGAAGGCGAAGGTGCTAATACACCGCGTGGTAAAACCGAAGATGCATTCCGACTCCTACAGCGACAGAATCCTGACGCGCCAATTGGTGGATGGAGAGCTAAATCAGCGAATGCGGAAGGATGCCAGAACTACATCCCCCAGACCAACCAGCCAGTGGAGGATATTCTGTAGGCGCGGTTTGGAAAGATGGCGTGGGGCGTCGGTATAGTGTATCTTCGGTTGAAGAACTGCAATCCAACAGATGACAACCACAACACTCTGGAAAAAAAGGAGGGTGGATGGAAAATGATTATATTGGAAAGATATTGGAAGGCTCCCTGTACTTACGAAGAGTGGAGAAGGGTGAGCTGGAGGTAGCATCCAACCCCGTGATGGGGCCTCAGACAAGAGCTGAAGGTTCTTCAAATAAACCTCCACAAAAGTGAGATCGCCTCACCCGAGCGCCTTCTCAACATAGAGGGAGTTGAATACGACGTGGCTCTAGTGCAGGAACCATGGATATCCTAGGGAAGCGTTGTTTCTGTCCTAAAGTCAGTATATTACAATAGTGCAACAAATAAGGTAAGAATAGCGATACTGGTAAAGAAAAGTATATACTCTTACATTGATTCCAATTTTTCTACAGAAGATCTGACCACTGTAATACTAAAGGACGGCCAGGATGAGCATCTAAGGTTGGTTGCACGAGCCCAAAGAAAGAAGCAGGCTCTAGTAATTGGCTCCGATGCAAACGCGCATCACACGGTGTGGGGAAGCGTTGATATAAACGGCAAAGGTAATTCACTACTAAATTTTATTCTTCAAAGTAGTCTAGAAGTAGCAAACCGGGAGGAGGAGCCAACATATACTGGACCCACTCTCTTTACGAACAACCATATCATGGTAGAAGACTGTAGGATGCTTAGTACATCATCGTTTTCTGATCAAAAGTACATTACATTCAATGTTACATTCTCTCCAAAACAAAGAAGTATGTCCTAAGGAATCCTAGGAACACAAACTGGGAATTGTGTAGGAAGATACCGATGCACTAGACACTATGACGCCAGGTAACATATTGAAGGTGCAACGCGCTCACCCTAATGGCAAATCCACAGAGACTCCACTTCACTCACTAATGCTAAATATAGAAAAGGAGTATAAGGCATATTCTCTAGGAGTATTTTTAGACGTTAGCGATGCATTCAACAACGTGTCAAAAGAACCGATTGTGATGAGCTTGGACTCAGCAAATGTAGAACCCGCTATCTGTGGATAAAAAGCCTATCGGACTACAGAAGAATAAAAGCGAAATGGAAAGAAGCCAAAGAAACCAAAAAAACAGGCGAGGGAGCACCACAAGCTGGTGTGCTATCGCCGCTCCTCTGGATTCTTTTGGTAAACGAACTACTACAGAAATTTAATGAGAAGACACCAAAACTAGTTGCATATACCGAGATAGTTCTTAGATACCTTCAGTAACGTTATGCACAATACGCCTACAGCAATACATCAATGGGTAACTCAAGAAAGCCTGGGGGTAAATGCTGACAAAACAGACATGATACTTTTCCAAGCTGATCGGTAATGACTACACAAATATCGTGGAGTGATTTTGAACAATAAACCGCTGTGGAAGCGCAATGTTAAAGAAAGGACGATAAATGTAATGCACTATACGCATAAAACAAAATGCTAAGCGTTACTTGCGCTATATCTCCTACACTAATACATTGGTCCTATACACCAACAGTCAGAGCAATTTGCTTTACGGTGCTCTGGTGTGGTGGACGGCAGTAAGAAAATCAATATACAGTAACCCAATGGAAAGGATGCAGATTCTCCTTGCGCTGTGCATAACGGGAACGCTAAAGATTACTCCAATAGCTGCTCTGGAAATGATACTCAACCTGCCGCCCACCAAAGTGGATGCTGAAAATATAGCAGCGAAATCCGCGAGAGGTTGGCCGCGACAGTCGAATTTACTCTCAGAACCTGCGGACATAGCCCAATATGTAAATATAGATGTGGGAATGGTGTACTATGCGCAAGCCTCCAACTAAATCAAATCTTTCAACTCCCGGACTAATGTAGCGTCTTCTAGGCGGGGGTGTTGGCAATCTTTGAAGCCCTATCTCTGATGAAGCAGTATAATCTGTTAGACGTATATGTTAAAATCTTCGCTGACAACCAGGCTACCAGGCTCTAGACAAGGCATCCACCTCCTCGAAAGTGTTCCTTCTTTGTCGCTCTCTGCTCAACGAGCTGGCGCAGTTAGACCACAAAAATTTAAGTTTAGCTTCACCATTCTTCTAATACCCAACATCTGTATGCAGCATTACTTGGCTATCTAGAAGACTTCTCATCAACAGTTACACCAGTATTTCAATGAAATCGGATACGGGAAGGAACTAACAGTACAGTTGGAGATATCCTTTCAAAGCAACAAGTGCCGCAACAGCACTTAGAAAATTTTTTCTTGCCATTGCCTGAAACTTGGAACTTGTAAATCTCAGAATTAGTTGTGCCATGGTACGTCGGTGGCTTTGGCTTAACAGCAACTACCACTGGAACCTTGTTGTACGAAAGTTTCAATTTTCTCAGAAAGTTGTAGATATTTCTTGATGAAAATAATAAATTTAATAAAAATACTATATATTATATACATACATATGTACATGTATATTAACAATGACAGTTCACTTGGCAACTGCAATTAAAAAAAATTATTGATACACCTGTTCACCACGCCCCACGTAATAGATAAAATTCCAAATATCGCATGGAAATGTAAGCAAAATGATGTGTTGACGCCAATTTTTTTGTTTAATTCAGTTTTATTGTATATTTAACGAGAGATTGACAATTGTATTCAAATCCTAACATCTAATAATTTAATAGCATGTATTTATAATTCTGCACCAGTGCGCGAATTATTAATTGACTTCATATCATCATGTATAACATTTCTCGTATTTGTCAGTCAATACAACTAATTCTTCTTCAACGGGAGCAATGTGTAGATAGCGATGAATGTTGACATTTCTCACATACTATGGAGCGTTCACAATGTTTCTTAATATTCTAGACTGAGCTCGTTGAACTTTCTCTATATTAGAAGAACTAGCAATCGACCTTAGGTTAGGTTAGGTTAGGTTAACGTGCCAGCCGGTATAAGGACCAACTCACTCAGACCACCATAGGTCCATTGTGGTACCACCGCGTAACAACGCACCTCCGATTCACTCGTCGAACCATTTCGAAGCCCTAATAAAGCGCAGGATTTGTTTGACCTTCGCGCCAAACACTTCTGTAAGATAGCTAAAAGCGTATTTGCCTAAAGAGCCCGCTCTGCTTCTAGCCAGAGCGGGGCAACTACAGAAGAGATGTTCCACAGTCTCCTCCTCATCCCCACAGCTTCTGGAGTATTGATAAGATGATGGCATGCCTGCCGAACAGCCAGTGACCAGTTACACAAGCCACGACCTTAGAGATATCCTCTCTCGACAGGGCAAGCAAGTCTCTAGATTTCCTTCTATTAAGCTCCGGCCACATTAGCCTGGTTGTTAAGCAAGTGCGCTCGTGTGCCCAAGACCCATTGGCCTCACGCACGACCCTATCCTTCAGCATCAGTTTACAGGTGGTAATTTGTATTCACACATCGCATTGTCCGTGCATAAAGGAAGGTTTGTACCCCGCCTTGCTAACTCATCCGCCCTCAATATCCCTATGTCCCGGAACCCATATAAGGCGTACCCTGAAAGCGGTACTGATATCATTTAGGGCTACTCGGCAGTCCTGAGCAACCTTTGATTTCATAGCCACCGAGTTCATTGACTTGATGGCCGCCTGGCTATCCGAGTAGATATTTATAATATTCTTTGTTACGGCATGTCTATTTAAGTAGACGGCTACCTCCTTTATGGCTAGGACCTCTGCCTGATAAACACTGCAGTAGTCGGGGAGACGGAAAAAAAGTTCCAGTCCCAGTTCTTTTGAGAAAACTCCAAAACCGACTCTATCGTCAAGTTTGGATCCGTCAGTGTAGAAACTCAGTTCCCCCCTTCTCCATGGCATTGGTGTTTGCCACTCTCTTCTAGACGGAATGTATGTCTGGAAGTGCCTATCGAAGTTGAGATTAGGTGTAGAATGGTCAATGTGTTGGATAAAACTACTCCAGGTATGCACGATAGTCGAGTGACCAATCTGCCGATCATGCCTTAACGCCGCACATTTCAGCCTTACCGCAAATGCGGCGGCCACTTGTTTCCCTACCAGATCTAATGTAGGTTCAGTATCACTTCTAATGCTTTAGATAGGGTGGTCCTTAGATCACCAGAAATGCACAGAAAAGCCGTCTGGCCACCATACCAGTATTCCATATAGCAATATAGGTCTGACCACCGAAATGTGCAGCCAGTGCATAATTCATGGGGATAGCCCCCACCTGATTCCGACCGCTTTTTTACACGTGCACAATGCAATATTGCCATTTCTAACTCTTTCTACAATATTGGGTTTCCAGGTAAGTTTCCTATCTAGTACAAGTCCCAAATATTTGATTGTCTCCTTCATCCGAATTTCCACACCTTTGTATGTTAGCGGGGAGACCTTAGGAGATCTATTTTTCTTAGAAAAGAGGATTAATTCCATTTTCTCAGGGTTTAACCCTAATCCCCTTCTTCCCGTCGAATCAGTAAGCGTGGCCATGCTAGAGCGCAAAATATCCATAAGAGTGTTTGGATATTTCCCTCTGATCACAATTGCCAAGTCGTCAGCATAGGCGACGACATGGCAACCCCCCTCTCTAGGGCTAGCAGTAAGGAATTTACCGCCAAATTCCAGAGCAGGGGGGAGAGAACTCCTTCTTGAGGAGTGCCTCTGCAGACCTGTCTGCTTAAAGTGTAGGTACCTAAGCAGTTACCTTCCTGCTGACGAGTATAGTCTCTATCAGCGGAACCACATTAGGATTAACGCCCAGAGTTTCTAACGCTCCCGCAATTCCGTTCGCATTTATGTTCTTAAAAGCGCCTTCTATGTCAATGAACGCCGCCAGTGCAAAATCCTTCTGCTGGATGGCTTTTTCCATATATACCAATAAGTACTTGTAACGCTGCCTCTGTGGGTTTGCCCTTCGTGTATGCATGCTGTGCCGAGGAGATTCTACCAGTTGGTATAGCTTCCCGTAAGTGTGCATCCATCAATCTCTCCAACGCTTTTAGGAGGAAAGACGGGGCGTAATTATGTCCCGTGATTGTTGCAATTCTGCTGGGTAAATCCATCCGGACACGGAGATTTGTATGGACCAAAGGTTTTCTCGACAGTAACTGCATTTCCTATCTCAGACTGATAATAATAATACCCTCCACCGTGCTACTGCCTGGAAAATGCGTATCTAAGAGAAAAGCCAAAGATTCCTCGCTCGATTCGCTCCACACATCACCCGGACCTTTTAGGTAGCCCAGGTTGTGTGGGTCATCGCTAGGATTCTTCGTAGTCTAGCTGCTTCCGATGTTTCTTCCACATCTCTACAATAATTTTGCCAGGACTCTCGTTGCGCAGTTCTGGTTGCTTGCTCATATTTGGCCATTACCCACAACAAGGTAAGATCTAAAGAGTACATTAACAAGGTAGGTTCTTAAGATATAGTCTCTAAAAATGCAAAGTAGAGAATATCTTTGCATTTTTAGGAAAGGAAAGTTTTCTAAAAAAATGTTTGTTGGGAGTTTTTTGTTTCTTATCTTTTTTTTTTAAACAAGAGTACTTTTTTATTTTTCTCTCGTGCAACGCTGCTGAAAGACCTTTCATTGCTCGCTTGAGCGAAAATCAACATATTGAATTGCATGGCAACCACATTGGAAAAATCATCGGATATTTCACGAGGCGGCCGTGAATATGTAGCAATCATTCCTGTATCAAACACAATAGCCACACACATGGCTATTGTTGTTGTTGGTGTTGTTTGCACTTCATATGAATAATATTAGCCTCGTTTCACACGAAGCGGCAACGGCGCGGGTTTGCATGTCACGGCGATGGTAAATGAACACAAAACTGCACAACAGAGTCCCAAAACCAAAGCAATAATTAAAATTACGGCGCCGCAGTCCGATTCTCGTCAGCTCTATATGAAATTGGTCGCCAAGTGCTACAAAATCTTTTTTTTTATAAAATACACAAGAATGAATTTTTTATATGGCAAAGCTTTTCTACACGCAAAGTGGGGCTTCAAACAAGTCATTTGTGATTTTGCCAATAAGAAAGTGTTGCCATGCAAGCAAATGTGTGTATTAGAACACTTGACAAAAAAAAATAAATATGCATGCATAGATTATTTTTTATTTTTGTATATTTTATACATTTATAAAATAGAGGTATAATATTTGCTACAGCTTTTATATATATTTTTATTATTCTTTCGTTGATATATTAATAAAGTGCAATTAATGCATTGTTTAAAAGATTATCGTTGCATAATCAAAATTTGTAAGTGGCGCGATTTTTTTTATGTGGTCTCCCCAGTAGGCCTAATCCACATGTGTGTCAAATTGTACACCATCCATTGCATGTGACTTTAGAAATTTCCCATAATCGTGAACAATACCTTAGGTTCCATGAATCCAGGAAATAATATTTTAAACCAACATCAAAAACCGGTGTGCCATAAAAAAAAAACACCTCCAAGAACAATGTAATTGAATGGTTAAAAGATATGAAATATTTGATACAAAGCATATCGATAACAGAAATGACACAGCCAAATTACACGCATTGCAAAGTCCATACTTATGATCCTCAAAGTATACATGAACCTTAAAATATTATATATAGGTGGACCGGAAAATCAGAGGGGAATAGTGTTCCCATATGGAAGAGGCTACCTAAATTGTGGCATAATTTTAACGAAAATAATTCAAATTAGGTTCGGTGATTTTCCATTTGGAGTTATACTTTATAGCATAACTATATTATACTATAAGGGAGGATCAGTTGTCCAAACTTCATAGTTTATAATAAACTAAATAAATAAATAAACTAAAATAAAAACAACAGAAAATTTCATAAAATTTAAATATGGAAGAGGTGACGAAGAAGCAAACTAACTGAAGCCATAACTGCAGCGTAAGCAACAGTACTGCAGTAATGAAAGTATTGACAAAGTTCTAAATAGCATATATATCCAGCAAAACACGATTTATAGCGTCACTTATTGAAATACTTTGACCTGTAAAGTAACAAAAAGCTTGTGGAGTCCTAAAAATAATTGCAGAGTTAGGAAAGTGAGTGTACTAAATAACTTGTAGGAAGTATAACGTACAATAACACACTAATTAGAACGAAAGGGATCCTCTAATTTATGATAAGAAATAAGGAGGCCAAAAACGAAATACCAATAAGACTCTAATATACAATAACTAACTCCTCATTCTGTTTACACAAAGTAGACACGTTTTAGCCTGACACACCCCTATATTATAAAAGAATTAGCTTCCTACACTGTACAAGCAATAGCCAACAGCTCTATTAATATTAAAATCTACACAAGGAATTAAATTCTCAGTGAACCTATCAACCAAATGCAAGCTGGCAGATGGCTTCAGACTTATGACATGGACCACAGAATGACTAGACCCCAAAATTTGATAATTTATTTTTTGGTTGCCCCATGTGGTTGTTGTCAGAAGTTCTATTGCACAGTTTTTGATGCCTGATCTTGGTCAAATGGTGTTGAAGCATCCATCGGCAGTGCTTTCTAAGTAACACCACTATCAGAAACTTCATGACCTCCAGCCTATGTGTGCCGCATATTCCATGCGAAAACCAATATGGATATTTTTTATTAGTTTCGGCTACAGAAGAGACAACTATTTATTGTTTTAGATGTCTTGTGTGACAGATGGAAGGAAATTTGAATCTAAATACTTTAAAATGAATTTGGCAGAGAAGATTTGGTGTGCAGTTTCCTTCCTTAATGAATCTTTCTGTATCCAAGTGCAAAGAGGCCCCCTTCGCCAAAGTCAGGTTGCTGTTTGCGCAGTTAAAAGTTTTTAAGTCTAGCCTGCAAACTGTAACCCGCAAAGTAACGCGAAGCAGCAGCTTCTGCATTTGGTTCATCCCCACCGCCATTTTCAGTACTATTGTCATTAACTGTCATTTCGTCGTGAATATCAGAATTATCTAAATTGGCCGGAAGTATGCATAACTTATCAATAATTTGGTCATACGATACAGTATTAGCATCCGATGTCAGGCAGAAGTTCCAGTCCAGATTAGTATCATGATCATCGTTGCAGTGAGTATTCAATAAGAATGACTGTGTGACGATTTTCATAGATAATAATCTAGCCGTCAGATATTTCATTTCTCGTACTGAGGGATTAACATTGTTTCCAAGTTTAGATCTCAATACGGAAAATAAAATTTCTAGACAACCCTGATTCATCTTACCAAATATAACATAGTTAACTGACTCGTCGCTAAACAAAATCATTGCAGAGTGCTCCTATACTGCATAAGGTGTAGTGTAACCTGTCAATGCAATGTATTGTAACATGGGAAAGCACTTTCAAACTCTGGATAGACTCAATAAAATTATTAAGTTTATCCAGTTGCTCATTAGATCTAGACCCCGGCAATTATTTGGGTTGACTCGACTTAAATGTAGTTTCATTTATTAATTGTTACTAATATACGAGTACCTAAAAAAATGAAATAAAATCAACACATTTATATTATTTACACTTATGAAAAATCGAAATCTACGGTTCCTGAATACATTTAATATACACTGCCGAATAAGAACATTTGTATCATTATATATCTGAATTACATGTGTGCAGGGGTTAACAAAGCCTACTTGGCTGATTGATCAAAATGCATGTACACACCAGTACACACTACAACCGGTCCGCTGTTAACATATTGTCGTTGCTAATGCCTCATCTTCAATTGCCATGATTGAAATTCGTTTTCATTCGAATTTCAAGCATACAAACATTCGCCCATAGTAGTAAACACACATTCACAAATAGAACTCCTAGCAAAAAGAAAAAACAGGACTGTATGTCTACAGGTAAAGGTTGTAGCCTATGCTGATGAGGTTGCCATACTAGTCCCGGGCAAGTTCTTGTCAACGATTAGCGAACTCATGGAATCAGCACTGGGTGAGATTTTCGGATGGGCTGAGCTCAACGGCTTAGGAGTTAACCCTACTTTTGTTCACTAGGAAGACAAAAATCCCTGAGTTCCCTTTGCCAAAGTTAGGTAGGGTAACATTGAATCTTCCTTCAGAAGCGAGATAATTAGGTACCATTCTGGAATCCAAGTTAAATTGAAGAAAGAATATTGAGGAGAGAAGAAAGAAGAGTTTGGTTACATACTATACCTGTAAAAGGATCTTTGGGAAAAAATGGGGATTGTCGCCGTACATTGTGTAAGGTATGTACACCACAATCATTAGACCAATTATAACCTACGGGTCCATCGCCTAGGGAAAGGCGTTGGGAAGGAAATGTAATCAAAACCGTATTGGAAATCTCCGGGGCTGTAAGCGGGGCGCGCGTCAAGAAGGCTTAAATATATTATTTCACCTCTTACCACTAGGGGTGTTCATTCAGGGTTGTGCCGCCAAGTGTGCTTTCAAACTACGGGAGTCCAACACGTGGAAATCTGCCAACTATGGACACTGTACAATTTTGAGCGAAATAAAACGGAAGGGTCAAAGGATAGTTACGACTGACTTAGAAACAGCTACAGACTACAAGAATTCGACTATAGACTTTACAGCTAGAAATCCAACTCTCTATCCAACCAGGGATGACTGGGAGTCAGGCTCTGTGACGGGTAATTCTGACATTACCATCTACAATGACGGCTCAAAGATGGAGGGTGGAACGGGGGCGGGTGTCTTTTCGGAAGGCTTGCAGGCAAGACAGTCATATCGGCTGCCTGACGCATGCAGCGTCTTTCAGGCCGAAGTCTATGCAATTGAGAAAGCGGCCAGACAGAGTAGTACAATTCGACCTTCGAATATCACTATCTTTGTGGATAGTCAGGCGGCGCTTAAGGCAATAGAATCCAAGACAGTTAAATCGAAGCTGGTAATGAAATGTCAGACCTCAATACTGAATATTGGACCCCACAAGGTCTCACTTTGCTGGGTTCCCCGACATAGCAATAAAGAAGGGAATAAATTAGCGGACGAGATGTCCAGAAGGGGCTCTGAAATGGACATTAACGGAGCAGATGCCTCAATACAAATCCCGATATGTGAACTGTTTAGGAACATAGATGAATTCACTATTGCGGTGACAAATAACTTATGGACTAATCGTGGCGACAGAGAAGTTCCAAAGCTCTTATGGCCTATGTTAGACATGAAGAGATCGAAGGTTATCTTAGGGCTCAACAAACCTGCAGTAAGGGTGCTTACGGGGGTCATTACCGGGCATTGTGCTATCGCACCAATGCTTCAACGTTGGCGTATTCCGTCGAGCGGGCTATGCAGGAGTTGCCATGATGAGGAAGAGATAGAATCGACTCATCACTTTTTATGTCAATGTCCAAGACTACAGTTGAAACGACTTCAATGTTTGTGGTCGCGAAATATGATGAAAAAAGAATCATATTAAATTATCTTTTGTTTAGTCCTTTTACATATTTAAGAAGGAACATTGTTAAGAATAATATATTTATCTACAACACAAAGAAGTTTCAATATTACCTCTAATTTTTGTTCTTATTTTAGTAATATTAGTTTCATTATCTATGTCTAGACGTATCACTTTCTACAGGTGTTTGCTGCACATTTTCATAATTTTCTATTTTCAATTTAAGGCAAATGTTGTGTAAAGCAGCACAAACATTGGTAAATTGTGCAATTTTGTTCGGGCTGTAGCGGCTTCTCTTTTCATTGCATAGAATTTTCCAACGCGCTTTTAATATGCCGATTGTTCTTCCAACAACGCATCTCGCTTTCGAGTACACATCATTAAAATGTGATTCCATTGAACCTTCTTGAGGATTTGTATAGGGTGTTAACAACCAAGGTTCAAGTGGATAGCCTGAATCACCTAGAAATACAATTTGCACACATATTAGTTTTTCATTTTATTTTAAAGCTCACTTAAAAGCCAAACATTTCTTGATTTGTTGTTATATTCTTGCTCAAAATCAATCTTTCGCCGATGACTTCCGCAAGAATGAATCGTGTGGAGTAGTGTGATTACTATTTTTATTATTTTACATTGCAAAAATAAAACCCCTCAAATTCGAGGAATAATTGCATTCAGATGGCATTAGTAACATCAAATTTAAAAAAAATTTAAAAAAGTTCCCCTTTTTCATTTTTAATTTTTTTTTAATCTTTTCAGTGGAGGTCTTACTAAGAAGAAGTCTGTTCAGCCGTTGCTTCACAATGGGTTAACATTTTTTTTGGATACTTTTTGTCGTTTGGATTCGCTGCATCAGTAGCGCATACATATACATATAATTAAAAATAAAAATTGTCACAAAAAAAACTATAAACCAAAATTTTGTTTTTTCTTGTAGAAAAAAGGGACTGGAAAAAGCTCCAGTCTTCAACAAAGTTATTTAATCTCTTTTAAACCACGATAAAATGTCTTCTAGAAATTCCAGCAATAGTGTAAAGGCAAACAGGTCTATTTGGACGAAGAATCTACCTTCCTCTTCTAAACAGAAAAGGGATCCAAGCATTCCATCTGTTGAAAACCTCTCCAATCTCACACGGATGCCGACAAACCGCCACATTCTTGGAAACTTCGCTTTTCTGTTCAACAGCGAGAAACGGCGACTGGATCGAATCAAATATATGATTACGGATATAGAATTGCTCTGGAGGGAAACTCTAGACTTTCCACTTTTATCCAGCGCACTCATCAGAAAGAAACTCAATCGGCTGATTGATCTAAATGACAAAAACAAAAAGAAACCGTCTGACAAATTCACACTTTCTCAGTTATTTGATGTCACCAACGTGAATGGAGAATGGAAAAGCTCGGAAGATAAAGAGGTCTACCAGAGTCAAGATGAGAGTGAAGGTAAGGTTGGTTATTCAACGGTCAAACAAGCCCCTTTGGAATCAATCCACCCAAGAAAACGAATCCGACTATCAATATCTCAAGCTCAAACCAGTACTTCTCAAACGCAACGTTCGGTATTCTGAAATGTGCGAGTGGTTCTGCCGCGGCCATTCAGAAGGAACTACATCAGCTAATTGATCAATACGATGCTTGGGAAAATATTCGCATGATAATCTGCGACACAAGAGCAGTAAATACTGGTCGTTTGCACGGGATTGTAAAGGTGATACAGGATGATGTCTTGAGCAAGGGCTTTCAGAAGCCACAATACATTGGCTGTCAGCACCATGTACTCGACCTCCTTCTGAAGCACGTCATGAATTTTCTTATTCAAGAGCCAACGAGCAAACCAGAACTGAACTATTTCTTCATTGACAAATTAAGAGAAAACTATGTCTCCTCGGTACAGCATGCGACTTCATCTGCTATGAATGGGCAAATGCTTGGTTCAAGTCGCAACACTACAACGAAGCGTCCTTCAATGAACTGTTAACCTCACTCACCAAGACAAAATGCAAGAAGGCAATTAAGTGTTTGAAGACGAGCTGGTCGGTCGAGGAGTCATTAATTGACATTCCCAGATCTAACCAAAATGCTGAACGTGCTGTAAAACTGATGGAGGAACTACATGGAACTCGAAAAAATTTGAATTTCTGAATCTAAAGTTCATAGGAAAAAATAATTTTTAAACATTTTGTTGTACATTCTGTACTTATTACTAACTGTTTTATATTATTAATTTTTTTACTATTAATCTTTTGAATAAACCAAAAACAGCATGTAATTTTTTTGAAAAAAATTTATTTTTCACTTTTTTTCATCCGAATGAAAGGGGGAACTTTTTTTTAAAAACACAAAAATGCAATTAATATTCTTACATTACACAAAAAACTTCCTCGATTGCAAGTGGTTTCATAATTTTTTTTTTTTTTTTGTAATTACACTAGTGTGCAGCACCTCCATATTTTGTATTTATGGCCAAAATTTTATATATATACTCGTATATGATCAAATATCTTAAAAAATGTTTAACTATTTTTATTACACAAATAAGAAAGTCATTTCTCACAGTATTTTGGAAACCTCCAGAAGCCAAGAGTAATAAAGTTTCTGCTAACTGAATATTTGGTGGTACCGCTGTGGACAAATGTGCCGCAAAATGCAACTCCCCAAGAACATAATTAAAGGCTTCTTTAGCCATCCTAAAGCGTTTTTTAAATCTTATAGCAAAAATATATATACGAGTATTTTATGTGTACTTAAAAGAAGTAAATTATGTACTTACTCGTAGTTTGACAGACTTAATGAGTCTCTTTTAGCACGTATATCCTTCCTTATTTTATTTATGCGGTCTTTCTCAGATTCGGATGATGAGGAATAACAAAAAAACTTGGATCCATTTGTATTTTAATATTATTTAATAAAAACTTTATATTTATTTATTTATTTATTTATTTATTTTCAAAAGAAGGATAAGAATCAATTCTTATCATACGAAATTTAGGAGCACTAGCTGCCAGGGCTTTCAGCTCGCTTATACTTATGTGGGTTAGGAATAGATATTTAAATTCTGTAATTAGAGATAAGGCTTAAAATTATACGTTACTTAGTGGATACTGTTAAACGTTGGTAAATAAGAAAAAGAGTATGCAATATTATCGTTAAACTAAAAGCAAAGAATAAAATTAGAAAGTTTTATCAATTTTAAATAAAAATAATAAGTTGGGAGTCACATAAAAATCTGTAAATCTTATTAATGTTGTCAGCACTGGGTTCCTGTAGCAAGGCCGATGGTTTTACTTCTTTGAATAAGTTAGAGCGGATGTTGTGCAGATGAGGGCAGTGGTCCAGTATATGTAAGATTGTTGGAATATCGACGTTGCATCGTGGGCAAGTTGGTGGGCTGGTGCCATTAAGGAGATGCCCGTGGGTGAGCAATGTGTGTCAAATACGAAGACGTACGTATTTTAATATTATTTAATATTCCATTTTTCTATTACAATACCGAAACCAAACCCGATTCGCTTCGGAGTTCTTTTTATAACTTCTCAATTTAGAGATAAATCTTCAAGTTAACGCGTGTTTTAAAATATCCGCAAAATGTCCGCAAAGAAAAGTGGAAATGCGGCATCATGCATGCGACATTCTGAATTAAAACATTCCTCATTTATGCACAAAAATTATTATACATGTTGGAGTACACATTAGGCGCATTCGATTCGCCACTCTATGGACGATAGCACAGACATTTGTATGGAAAAGACATGGAGTAATTATACTCGGATTAAACGAGCGAATTTTTCCATCCTCGATAGAAAAGTGGTTCCAAATTGAAAATTGCTTGAAAACCAACGAGATTAAAAACAACCCATAAAAATTGCCTGGGATTTTTTTATTTTTTAGCCGTTTAAATTGTTTTTTGATTTTAAATATTATTATTCTGTTGATTTAAACTATATTCAGATGATTAGTTTGAATACAAAATATAAAGAAAGTAAATTTAAAAAAAAAAACAGTTGAAACAGTGCTGCCAAGTTTTCCTCTTACTCGAGTGCTGTTTTATTCGCACAACTCGTTACGAACTCGATACAAGTGACGAATCGAATGCGCATATTATTATATTATGTACGTACATATATATGAATTTTACATATATATGAGATTTACTAGTATTTGAACTAGTTGGTTTCACTGCTGGGATGTTGTCTAAAATGGCGAATATTCGGAGAAAAAAAATCAGAAGAAATCAGGGCTACGTTTAAATTAAACTTTTAAGGGGTTGATAAGTTGATAATTAATCCAAAGTTGATAATTAATCCTAAAAATGTATAATATTTAACTTGGATTAAAAACTCAAATGTTAACAAGTTCATTTAATATATTATAACTATGATTAATATAAAATCTGATCCAATTGCTTCCATTTTCACTTTTGATCACTGCAAATGCACTATGGTAATCATAAGTTGAAGAATCATAATTGTTTGGTTTTTTGGCATAATATTATACTACTAATAACCAAAATAATTGAAAAAAATTTATATTAAAATGAGGTCCGAGTGCCCCAGTCATACCCCTCTGCGTGAACATTTAACTATGGTCATGGACAAATGAAGAAGCATAGGGACACGAAACTTAGAAGAATTAGAAACGTAGGGAAACGAAGCGAACCCCCTTCGACTAAGTCAATGTGGCCGCCACGGCTTGCTCACAGCAACGGTCGGGGTTCTCAACCCGCCTCACTGCATCGGGGAAAAGCAACAATTAAAAGAAGTAAGTAGAAAGGATATCAGACTCACATTTTTCTTTTTTTCTAGCCGGACATCCTCCTCCTCATCTATGTCAAGCGAGCCCGCCCCAACAGTTCCGCCTTAGCCTAACATATTATTTAATAAACTACACATTTTACTATTACACGGATGCCGTTTTTACCATAACTAAAATAACCGATAATTATATATACTATTAAATTTAGGATAAATTTAAGATTATACGTATGCATATAATTATAGCGTTAGTCTTAATTTTATTTAACAATAAATTCAACTTATCTTAACTGCTGATGAGACGGGCGGCAGCTTCCATCTTTTTTTCCTGAACACCTTATATTTATCACTCCAGCAACACTTTTCAACCACCCAATTAGGCTTTCACTTGATTCGGGAATCTGAATGGTTTGTTTTGTATTCAAGCCAGGAGATGATAGTTTTATTATTGATGATGTTACAATAAAAACGGACTAGTGAAAATAGGCCATGAAAAATAAATTTCAACAGGATGTACTGCTTCCAATTCTATGACATTCCCAACTCTCATTACACTCATAAATTATAGGAATCTTGTACTTGTAATTTGGGAGTAATTTATCTGATTTGAACTATTTTGCAAAAGTAAACCAACATTTTTTCACACTTAAACCAACTTTTACATAACTTTCACGAAAAAATTAACGTACGCTACGACAACACGACCGACAAATCCAAAAATTCAAAGGGAGCCGTTTTTTACTTCACCTTTTACTTAAAAAATTTGTATATCTTTTTAAAATCTCCTTTTTCCTCTTTCTTCTTACCTTCCACAATTCCATAATTGACCGTTTCAGCGGGCAAGCTGGTCATCCTCATATTTCAAATTTCGACTAGTCTGAGGCAGCGCCATCTATACCTCAGAACTGTAGCTAAGCCTTCACTGGGTGCATTCAGCACAAAGCTGACAGATTATTAACAACAAGAAATAGAAAAGGAGTACCACAGACCAAACAGGAAAAAATAAAGAAGGCTGCAAAATATACGATCGCAAGAGGCTTTACGATTTTAATTAAACCGAACATTCTTTGAAAATAATGAAAAGAAATGTTTTAGTTTGTCGAATTAATTTTTTTACTTAAACGCAACTGCAATATTTGGATTTGTGGATCTTGAGAGTTCATTGGCAATGTTTTCAGTTATTTTGAGAAGTCAAGTGTATTGAGGAATTAAGACGGCTAGAGTTAAATGGGGTTCACTGTATTCTTACAACTGCATAAATCAATTTTAAAACATTCTCACACTAGCAGAAACTCTCCCAAATGCATTCATATCGAGTGTCTGTTCTATTTGTTATTTGCCAAAGTAGTGCAGATACGCAGTTTTCACCGAATCTGTTTAACTCTGCCATTTTTTACAAAAATAGTTCGCGTTGACTTTGCACCATCTTTTCGACATTTTTATGTTATATTTCTATTACAAATACTTTTTGCGTCAAATTGCAGTGAACACGCTGCTGATCCAACCAGCTGGCGGCTGTTGTGACAGCACAATGCTGCCAACATGCAAAATCTCAAAGTTCTGACAACCTAGCGGAAATCCGTAATTGTTTTTCGTGGTAAAAATAATGTTTATTAACACGTCAAACTGAGTTAACATTCTTTTATTTCTACTATTAATTATAATCTGGTTGACATCTGATAAATAAGAATAAATAAGGTGCATCTATCAACAACAAGCAAAAAGGCGGAACAAACAGAGTATTGATTAAATATCGTTTTGTGGAATTACACATTTAAATAAGTGTTTCTGTAAATATTATGTCTTTAGACAACTCATATTTTAAATATCGTACGACTAAAAAATGATTTAGTGACAGAGTCCTAATCTTCGTGACTCTTGTTGCACAACGCCCAATTGAAGTGGGCATTCCAGCATATGTGAATATAAATCAGACGGATTAAGCAATATATTTATTCCTATTCTGACGATGATTCCGACGACGAATCAGTATCTTTTGTAATAAGTAAAGCTGCATTTAATTTACATTTCTTTGCGTGCAACTTTTGCAGCAATTGCCGCAACATGTCAGTTGGCTTTCTATATCTTCTCCTGGTATATCTTACTTTGGCTTTATTTACTTTGCTAAGATCCTTTGTTGGTGCGTCTCCACCGGCTTCTGCATCGCAATATTTGTTTGCTCTCCACCGCTCAAGGTCAGAAAAGCGTGCATCTATATCATTGATCTGAAAATTGAATAATTAAATTTATTATTTTTAACTTAATTTGCAGGAAATTGAAAAACTTACCTTCACCAGCATCTTAAGCCAACTACCCTCTAGAATCGTAATGATACTTTGAGCATTTTCTCCACAATAATCGATTCGAAGCTCATCAAAATATAGAGATATCGTTTTGATATACTTTTTCGTTTCGTATATAACCACATTTATCTTGCCGATGATTCCAGTTTCTCGCAAATGTAAAATATTCTTCTTATATGAGTCCCAAAAATCGCACAATGCACGTAGCCGGACAAATTCATCAGTTATGTGCTTCCGAAAGAAACCCACATATTTCAATGTGTCCTTCGTTCCAAGTGATGTTTTCGCTTTCTGATCCATTTCCACTTCTGGTTGTGGGACATTAATGGAGTCTGTCTCACGTGAATTATTGAAATTTGTTTTAGTTTCGCCTCCAGTTTTCTGATCATCCTGAAGCAACGAGGAATTAGCCAACGACTGAATCGGGTATTGCAGCTGCAAATTATCAATGGAGCTTATCTCGAATCCGCTGACAATTTGCGGTATCGGTATTGATTTATTTTTTGTAGAGATCACAACCTCTTCGTAGGGGTTCAAATTTTTGACACTTACTGGAGTATTTATTTCGGGTGCATCTTCTGTTCCCCTGAACAACGTATTCCGTTCGAGTTTAAGATTTGCTGGTCTAGGGCTAGATGCAGTCGAAATAGTGATACTGATAGGCCCCTTTATAAGACGTTCAGATTCGGAAGTTTTCAAAATTGGTTTGCGGTCATATGATATATTGGTGGATTTATGAAGAGCCACCATACTACTGGACTCCTGTTGGGAGGGGCCCAGTAATGGCATATTCAGTAGTTCACAATTTTTGAAGATATTTGAGCCATTCTTTTGGCTTTGCAATACATTTGCTAATAAATCAGGTACATTCGAATTTGGAGTTTGCTTCACTTGAATTGGAGGGGATGTTGCACGAGTTGATAGTTTAGAGGGCGTCTTGACACCAAAGTTCAGTTGCTTGACGATTATGGAAGCCGAATCTGTCGATGACTGCGGAGCCAGATTAGAGGCTGCTAAAGTCAAGTTTCCATTGGCAGCGGCAACACCATTCATTACTGAAGTATTAGCGCAAATGAAATCTGAACGAATTGGCTGCATGACTGTCTGCAAAGAGTACAATGGTTGTTGTAAACTGTCACTTGGCCTTTCATATGTTTTGGATTTGATGATACTTTTAAATGTTGTGTTGCTCACTTTGCTCAGATGCTTTTTTGTTTCAATTATAACTGTGTCTGGATTGACCCAATTGTTAGCCTTCCAACGTTCGAGGTCTTTAAAGCGTTCATCGACATCGTTGATCTGAAAATTGAGTATTTTTTTATTTATAATTTCAAACACTTCTTAACAAACTGAAATTCTTACCTTCATCAGAGTCTGAGAGCAAAAATCCTCTAAATTCTCAATGATAATACGTTTAGAATCTTCCCGGATATCATGGACTACGAATTTGTTAATGCGGAATACCATTCTTTTCAAAAGAAGTTTCGTTTCGTCGATAAGTACGGTTATTTTGCTGTCGTTTCCAGATTCTCGCACTTTCAATAAATTCTCCAGATTATATGTGGCCCATAAATCGCACAATGCACGTAGGCGGGCAATTTCACCACTTACTTTCTTCAGAAAGGAGCACACATATTCCAATCTGTCTTTCATTCCAAGCGATGCTTTGGATCTCTGATCCAACACTCCTGGTTGTGGCGGAATAATGGAGTCCGACTCATGTAAAATATTGAAAGTTGTTTTATTTTTATCATCAGTTTTCTGATCGTTCTGAATCAAAGAACAATTCGTTAACGATTGAATCGAGTATTGCGGCTGCAATTTAGGAATGTGGCTTATCTCAAATCCGCTGCTAATTTCCGATATCGGTAATGGTTTCATTTTTGTAGACGTGACGAGCACTTCGTCGGAGGTCACATTTGAGACATTTACGGGAGCTTTTATACCGTGTGCTTCTTCTGTTCCACTGGACAATGTATTTCTTTTGAGTTTTCGATTTGCAGTGTTGAGGCAATACGCAGTGGCACTACTCGTATTGAAAGGTCCCTTTACAAGACGATTAGATTTCAAAGTGGTTCTAGTAATCGAAGCAGTTGATGCTCCTTCAGAAATAGAATGCAATTTGGGTAACGTTTTTCGAACGATAAAGGGTTTCTTTATTTTCACTTCCGTACTTTTCTTGTTTGGAGGAGTTGAAACGACTTCATAGACAGACTCCTGCAATTTTTCTTGTAAATTTCGGTGCGTGGACTGAAAGAGAAGAAACCAATATATTTGACAGGTATATTTCTGCAGTTCTCTGATTTGCAAACCATTTTCTCAAAGAAAAAGTATTAAAGAAGTGGATAAAAACAAGCGCTCCAAAAGTTGGCCGTCGCCCACAGACCACTTCCTGAGAGTATAATCGATGATCAATATCTTACTTGTTTTGCAAAAAATTGTATTTGATCTATGCATAAAGCTCATTTCTATCATACTCGTATGTTAGTCGAACTAGAATCAGAGCAGAGGTTGTCTTCCTACACTGATTGGAAACAAAATTCGAATATGGGGGAATAATAATATGAATATAATAATAATAAGCTCGCAAATACTATTAAAGTAAGGGCCTATGTAGTTTCTTTTTTGATGCTGACTCAAAAACTGAAATATCGGAATCAAGAATTCCTCAAGTGAAAGAAGTCTATTTTTTAACTAAATGCAGGAAATTGTAAGTTCTCTGGCAAATAATCGTGGCTAGATATGCTAAATATGTTGTCTAAAAATTCAATCAAAACAATATTTTGTTTATCAGCGATGTTTAAGCAATGGGTAAATCCTAGACCATAGAGCAAGGCTGGCACAGTCCTGCATTCAACTAAAATGGATGGAACCGAACAAAACCGCCTTTCAAATCTAAACATGCAAACCGTTTTGTGAATTATAGGCATGAGAACTGATGGAGGGCGTTTGGGATTGCTAGCTAGTTCCTAAATACATTGTGATCAGTACACAGACATAATGTAAACGGTTCATTCTATAACAACATTGAACATAGGAAGAAAATCATTCAAGGTAGCCAAATATTCCTATGAAACAAAGATTGAATAACCATTAAACACCGAATGGAAACATCGATGTGTTCCATCAAACAACAACAACCTCTCTTGAATATATACCAGTTACAAGAGAGGTTTTGCTGTTGAGCACAGTGTAGGAGCACGTAAGTCGCTAGTGACGTATTGTATTTGACAGTATGCGAGTAAGTTGCAAATAACTCTACTTAAATTGAATAAAAGCAGCAACAAAAGATGTAACGACAAACCAACAACAACAGCTCGGAGGAACAATAAGTGATCCGAAAAGTGAACAAACTTACACTCAGTCACTGCTTATATTTCTACCATGACGAAGGAGTGTGTTTTACATATGTATGAATATATGAATCAAGGAAACTCACGCTTTTAGATTCTACTTCGGTCTTAACTGCCTGACTTAACAGAGAATTGGTGGTCCTGTCTGCAGGTATGAATGGAGGGCGATTATTATATACTTTTTGTGCTTGTTCAACTCTCTCCGTCTTATGTTCTTTCAATTTGAGGAAGCGCGATTCGAACTGTTCTTGACGACATCCCTTTAGTGACTTCTTAGTGCTCTGTATAGCTGCATTTGTTATATCGACATAAGTTGATACATTGTCTTCCGCCTGAGGTACTACTGGCGTTTCGATATTATAGTTTTCTTCAATAGAGCTGGCAGGCCCCACTGTGGTAGTTCTTGCAGAAATATCCTGCTTTACACAATCCTGCTCCGGAGTTGAGTTATCCGAGATATTACGATTGTTTAAGAACATGCCATTACGTTGAGCTTTACGATTTGCATTCTGCGAAAGGCGATTTTGTTGGATACGATATTCCAGACTGAGTACCACAGGCGAACTGTTCTTTTTACACAAATCGCTGTGCTGCATTTCGCTCATAGATATTCTGAAAATATTTAGTATTATTAATTTTATACAATGTTTTATAAACTATTTGTTGTAGATTATGGAGCACGTAGAAAAAATTATGTCAGAAGCAGAATATTTTCCCTGCCTGACGTAAAATATATTTTTCAATTTACTCTACTAATTAACTGAACTATTCTATTATAACATTAAATTATTCAATATTGTTAAAAAAGCAATTCACAAAGCAAAGCATACTTTTGGAATTTATATTCTTCTGACTTTCTGTAATTGTAAGAAAAAGTGGAATTATGGATGAAGGGACAAATGAGCAAATATTAATCAAGTTTTTGAAATTGTTTTGATTGAAGTTTTGAATGTTTTTTTATATTTTCCTTGTCGTGTTGATTATGGTGTGAAAATGGAACTAAGAGATGGTCACAGGTCAGGTTCAAAGGCGTTATTCGAGCCGGGCCGAGGATTCACAGTTCAGTCGATAACTGCGTATATCGGGAGTATAAGGATATATATAGTCTGACAATCACCTTGCATTGACTCCACGTTTCACGGAGGTTAATGGTGAAATAATGTATATACTAATTTTCTATGGAACTTCGAGTTCCATCGCGCTGAAACTACTTCACTTACTGAACTTTCAGCAAGTTCTCGAGCCGCAATTGATAACTCTTTCCTCCCTGAATGATCAAGGCGGTCTCGCTGGGATAATACCGACATCCTGTAATACTAAATTGCCACATATCCTTCAAAATGAAAATAATATAATTCAGGGTCAAGAATAATCCTTAGAAATCATGCTTTACTATAATGGTGGCCCTAACAGAGTGAGGCGACAACCAACGCATAGGAAAATCTAAATTTTATATTATATTCTAAAATTTAAATTCGGCAAACTTTCTGTCATAGTATCGGGGTGCATATCCAGTACAGGAGTAGGAGAACTGAATTTTATAGAGAATAAAATGGATGCACAACAATATTTGGATTTATTCCAGCGTTATTGGTAAACAGTGCAGATTATTATGGATTTAATATTGATAGCAATCCGTAATTCAAATTTTACCAAGATAATGACCCAAAACATAAGGAGCATACGGTAAGGATCTGGGTTCTTTACAATTTAAAAAAAAAAGTTTTAGATACGGCAGCCCTACTCTTTTTGTTACTGTTCATTAGTAAATACATTGATTAGAAGAAATGAATCAAAACAATAAAGAAATACTAAATTATGAAGGGGAGAAATCAAATTCATAAATTTTTTACCGTGTCAAAACACCTTCTTGACAAACTGTATGCATTTTGTGTTAATAGAAAGAAAAGTAAAGCAAATATTAGTAACCAAAATACTGAGACAGGTATCAGCAACGCTTTACATTTTATTAATTAGTTCATTTTGAGTAACCACTATTCTAGTATCCGTTTCGTAAATGTTCAACTCCGTGCACACTGATATTTCTAAGGATGTCTAATAAATGCCGATGTTGAAGCAACGTATGCACATACATATGTACATATACAATGAAAGGACTATTTTGCGTTTCGTTCACGTTGGGACTTTTGTACATATGTAGCAACAAGTTCTATGCTAACCGTTTGGAAATGTGTGATGCACCTGCTTGCGATTTCCCTTCATATGTGGAAATACGTAATGCAACTTTAATTTTGTTATTCATTTCTGAAACATCCGCATAACCAGGCTTAGTTCTGCCAAAGCATTTCCATTTTTATATCGACGCTTATAGAACAGCCATATGAGTATTTTCTAAATTCTCCAATAGGTTTCCTTATTGAATATTTTTTACACCGAATTTGTATTTCTTTTGTATCATAGTTCGAATTATTGCACTGTGATTTTTCTGGAAACACCCAAAAAATGAACATAAACCGAATTAAAGTAACAAACTTAAAAAACAGCAACTTAATGTACCCCTTTATATCTGCAGTTTGTGCGTAGCTTTACGAATATGGAAATTTTAATTAATAAAGTTCTTTTAAAATTTCTATATAAAATCTAGTGTGCACTAAAAAGGTGGCCGCAAGGCAACAACAAGTCTACAACAACAACAGTTTCTGGACTTTGACTTGTAAATTGGTTGAAAAAGGCTTTCGCTTCTGACATGTTAAAATCCAATTTTAGATTCGAACAGGGATCGTATACCCTGGATTTGAATTTGAATTTAGATTTTGCGATTTTGATAGTGAGGAAAATTAAATAAAATTCAATAAATGTAGAAAAACAGACATTTCTGCAAAATCAAATTATGCGGAAATGTGAAAATGTTTAAATTATGTGGAAATGTGAAAATGTATCAATGGAAAAGGTGTGCCCTGATAAAATCCATTTCACTGCTTTAAGTTTTGCTTATTTGCGATTCGTTTCATCGGTCTGAAATTCATCAGGTTCAGTAGGAAAATTTGAGATCAAATGAATAAGGCGTCGTTAAATGCGAAGTGTTTGAAGCGTGAATCGCTCAACTCGCAGAAAGGTTCAAAGCAAATGCAGCCACTCGTAGCCGCAAAACGTAGATAACCAATGGAGTATAACCAAGGAACATAAACATTTATGTTCGCTGGTATAACTAAGTTGGCCGATACATTTTGAAAGTACAAATTCTTGACTTGACTGTCTGAATAGTTAGAATAGGAATACGATCACCAAGTGATAGATTGCAAGTAAAAAGCTTGGCTATATAAAGGGGTATTACATCATATCCCTGTTACAACCCAGTATTGCTTTTGAAGATAATTCTGACACCGGAAAGTACAAATATTAATATTGTCAAATGCCTTTGTCATTGCATATTTATCGACAATCCTTCCAGGCTTGAAGGAACAGCTCAGAAAGTGACTCTGTGAAGCATCTTTGAGGAGCTTGTACATCTTCACGAATATTGTGAATTCCATAAACTTTGGTTGATATAGCACTAGATGGATATCCCAAAAATTGTTAGCAGTTACCCCCATTTTATTATGAAGAGAGTTCCGCAGGCTGTAGCAGACTAAGTACTACGAAACGTCGCAGGTGTTTACGCTTAGAAGTCGTCAGCCGATATGTTGTTCAAAATGGCATACTCACTGCAACGGAGTGATTGAGAATTAGGAATATCTGCTCAGTTTATGAAAACTACCTCATTAAAGTCGAAGATAATGGTGTCATAGTAACTGCCGGTATTATCGAAGCAAGACCGCCCTGCCCTAATCGCACTATTTTGTACAATAAATTTGGTGACTGCCTGGAAAATATTCTACGTTTGACATAATTATTCGACGTGCAGCCACAATATACAACATATTTTACATTACACAACATATTTTAACAGTGTATACAATTAATATATAGTAATAATTTTCAGAATAATTGTGTGTTAAATGTAGCACAGTGATTTATATAAGAAAAACATTGCGGCTGTGATACTCAGTCCGGAATTCTGCATCCAACAAAGCGGCTTTTGCAGGATGTAAATCGTAAAACCCAACGTCATTGTATGTTTTTGCGCAGTCGTTCAGTCAACTTCAGATCACGATTGTGTACAGCAGAATATTTCCTTAAGTTCCAGCAGAGTGGCCTTGCCAACTTTAGTGAAGGAAATAATGTAATCGAACCGCCTCAGTACCTCAGACGGAAGATAATGTATCGACTTCTGTCAATATAACAAATCCAACTATACAGATAACTAAGAAGTCTGTAAAGGAAAGTCGTCAAGAGCAGTTCTCATTGGGCTTCATCAAGTGGAAAGAATTAAAGAAGGAGAGAGTTGAGAAAGCACGACAAGAAAATAAGAAGCGCCCTCCATTCAAACCTGCAGGCAGAGCTACCAATTCTCAATTAAGGCAGGCTTTGAAGCCCGAACCAAAATCAAAACAATCAAAACACGTAAGTTACTGCAATTTATTTCAATTTCTGAATTGCTTTCAGTAACTTTCTGGTGTGTGGTGAAGCGGTAGTTAGTGTAAAATAACATCTTTATAACTATTTTAAAGCTATATAGAAGTCAATGTTTTGTTAAACGGTTCAAAACCATCTCGAAAGTTTCTAAAGTAGAATTAGGTATTTCTTAGAGAAGTCGCTAATTTCATTATATTCGACTCATTTTCAGTAATACTTTCTTTATCATTTAGAACACATTGTAATTCGAGTGTCTTCCTTAAACGATGTTTTATAATAAACCAAAAGCTTTTAATATTCGACTTTTTTATAAAATCGCTGTTAACGCTCATTTAGTTTCCTGAATGATTTTTAGAAAATTTCCTGGGTTCGAGAAATGAAAAAAAAATTCTCTGATCGAGAATAAGAAAATAAAAGATTAAAGAAGTCTGAAGTCCGGCTAGACCGACTTCGAACCCTTTACCAGTTAAACCGTAGCGATGTGCATTTTATTTAGATATCATCATTAGCAGCATATCTAGGGTCAGTTTCGGTAGGGTACCCTCAGTTGATTTTAATGGAGGTCAATATACTAATCCATATAAAATTTGGCATAGGCCGTAAGTTTTAAACATGTATCAATAGAGGGCGTGGCCCTCAAAATCTACCACTCATTTTTTGTTTTGTGTTTTATACTAGCACTCTGAACCTTCGTATGAAGTTTCGTTGATGAATCTTGCTTATGGCCCCAGAAAGGAATATTGGTTAATTGTGGGCGTGTCAGTGGTATTAATCTGCCCATGCACGCTAGTACGGACCTAATATACTCGTATACGTATGCTACCAATTTGAATTTACATATCATCATCATTATAGATAGGGTAATGTTAAGTGGGGTCTCCAAAGTTCAATATATGGGAGGGAGGCGTGTCATTTATCTGATCGACACCATTTTAGCCCAAAAATATTTTTTAGTTCGTAAGTTAGGAAAATATGTCAATGTTTGAGTGGTGTTTATCCGCAACCTGTGAAATTTCATTGATAAATCTTCTACAGGAACTTAGCAATGATGTTTGGTTTGGCAGTAGTGGTATGATCCCCATATTTTGCACACGCACTATTATGGACCCAATATACATTACTGCTATTATTCCCATAGCATCAATGCGAGCATAGGTAGGCTAGTTTTAATTTTAGTCCCGAAAGTTGCTCATATGGAAAGTGGGCGTGTGCTTTCTCTGATCAACCCCATTTCTTGCAATTGACTTTATAATGTCCACATGTTGCTTCTGATTAGATTTCGTTCATAAATCTCTAATAGATCTTCAGATACGAATATTTGTAAATAGTGGGCGTGGCAGTTAATATAGACCGCCCACATTTTGTATAGTGCTTAGCAGGAGCCACATCTACGTAGCTAGTACTTGCGTCACAATTCCATCAGTTAGATCGAATTTATAGTCATTTTGAGAGGTCAAAAAGTTGCATATCGGGGAGGTAGGCATAGTTTTTGTCCAAATGGGCTCATATAGCAATCTGTTTCTGTATCTTTGTCCTGATTGCGATTTCGTTAGTTTCCGATTTTATATTTAAGTGTTACAATCTGGCAGCATGGTAGCACAACAAAATTATTTCAAGATCATTATTTTTTCAAATATTTTAATATCCTCGCACATATATTTTGGACATTTTAGATATAGTGATCTCTAACATAGTGCATTTTAAATTTAACTTTCTTCTCTAAAAATGTTCACAATAGAATGATAAATTGTAAGTGTTTTGATTTGGCAGCACTTACCATATTTTACTCTCTTATTAGCTGTGTTTCTTTGTCATTATTAATTCTTTCTTTCTTAATTTTGAAACAAACAGCCGCTTATGCATACAAATTGTCGCTTATTTAAAGTAAGCTGTATGTATTTACTGGGCACTAAGCACCTCAGACAGAAGTGCTGCCAAGACATATTTTCGTTGCAGTCACCGACTGCTACTGGACGAGTAAAGTTGTATTTATAGTGAGCGCAGTTGTTGTAAACATTAATTGATTCTATATTTTGTTGTTATTATTTTATTAAGCAGTTATCCTAAGCGTGAGTATACATCTGGAAGTAAATACAAATAAATAATAATAATGTCCCTCACGGGACCCCCTCTAGGGAATAATAGGTCCTATTATCTACTAGTCCCCAACCCAAACGAAAAAAACCAACAGCTATTAAAGATACATTTCCCAATTTACCAAATATCGGAAAAGAAAACCCAAAATACCTAGTGGTAAGTGCAATTGATTCCAGCAAACCACTAAACAAATTCTCTTGTTTTGCTGTCCACAAAGCGCTTAAAAATATTAGTTCTGAAATCACAAAAATCACAGAATTGAGGGATGGCAATTTATTGTTGCTCGTAAAAAACAACAACATTGCCAAGTGTTGCGGCGGTTTATAAGTTCCCTAAACATGTTGATGGTAAACCAATCCCAGCGGGGTAGTTCTCCTAACATTTGACTTATATCACTTACCACAGAAAATTAAAATTTAATGGTATACAACCAAGGTTAGACCATACTATTCAAATCCCATGAGGTGCAGAAATTGTCAAATTCTCGGACACACAACAAAACGCTGCAATAAGACCCCTGTATGTACACGTGTGCACTTCCACCTCATTCTCCTTTACCTTGCTCTCGCACTCTTTGCTTAAATTGTGCAGGTAGCCACTCCGCTTCCAGCAAGTTGTGCCCAAAGTTGGTGCAAATAAAACAAATAATAACCATTCAAACCGACAACAAGTGCTCCATTCGCGAAGCAATAAATATACATAAAATGCAAATTCCTCTCGTCCCTTACTGAATCCTCTCCTTTATCCTTTATGATTCCAACAACAAAACACAAACAAATTTATCAAACACATCAAATTTAATAAATACTTTACCAGAAACAATTGCAGTCGATGACTCTACACCAAATTCTAAAATAAATAACCTTTCGCAACTAAACACCTCATCTTCACTCTTTACTTCCTTACCAATAGGTAGTCAAATAATATAATAGAATATGAAAATATTACAGTGGAACCTAAATGGTCTCTTTAATAATTGCTCTGATCTAAATATCCTCTTCAAAGAATTTTCTCCTGAAATTATAGATTTGCAAGAAACTCATCTTCCTGCAAATAGAATAGCCTTCACACCCCACAAATATATTGGTCACTTGCACAATATACACCAAAATACTACATGTAAACAAGAGATCGCTCTTTTTGTCAAAAAAATCCCTAAACCATAAACAAATTCCCATCTCGTCCAATATTTCATCCTTAGCAATTGAAATAGATATTGGCTTTAAGATGTCCATCGTCACATGCTACATCCCTCCCCACCAATCATAGAGACCTACTTAATATCGTCAATGTTTTTTCTAATCCAGTGGTTATACTAGGTGATTTTAATGCTTGGAGTCCGCTCTGGAGTTCGGCGATATCCAATCGTAGGGGCCGTCCTTAATGATGGTGCTCCCACTCACTTCTCCACCCATGGAACCTTCTCCCATCCAGACATCGCCCTGTTCTCTTCATCCATAGCTCCAAAACTTACCTCTCCACAGCAGTGATCATTTTCCCATTGTTACCTCCCTCAACTTACCACACCTTTGTTATATTAAATCTAGATCCAAATTCATTATTGATAAGGCAGACTGGCAAAAATATTATTCACACTTAGTTGCACTTACAAAAACAAAACCTTTCTCTAGTAATATCAATGCGGAAGCATCGGCATTAAAATCTATAATTCGATCGGCTGCTCATGCAATAATCCCTCAAACAAACACAAGGAAATTCTGTACCAAACTTCCCTATTGGACTAATCTACTAGCAGTTTTAAGAAAAGCAAAGCAATCTTTATGGGCCAGTTTCAAGCGAAATAGATCTATTGAAAATTTGGTCAAATATAAAAAAGCAAACTCCATTTTTAAACGAGAACTAAAGATATCTAAGAAACAATCTTTCGAAACTGTTACTGCCAACATAACACCTTCTTCAAGTCCAAAAAAATCTGGTCTGAAATAAAAACTATTGCAGGTTTACACCAATACAACAAGATCCATTTTGTTCATTCATCTGAGGGCCCTATTTATGCACCACAGGATATTGCTGAGCAATTCGCAAATACCTGGTCTAATTACTCCCATAGTTCCAACTTTCATTCCAACTTTAACACCCTTAGAAGTCATATTATTGCTGAACATTACCACAATCCCTCCCCATGTCCGAAAACTCTTCTTATCGAATCACCTATTTCAATAGAAGAGTTTGACCTCACAATCTCGTCAATGGCTGGAAGAACTCCAGGACCCGATAAAATACCATATCCACTGCTATAAAATCTTCCATTTATCCTTAAAACCAGACTCTTGAATTTATATAACTCCATATAACTAAAGCTCTAATATTATCCAAATTCGACTCTCCATATATGGGCACTGTGCTAAAACACATTTAAACACCTTACAAGCACCGTACCACACAGCGGCCAGAAGGAGCATCCGCGCTTTTCCTACATCACCCACCAAAGCTGTATTAGCAGAAGCAGGGCTACCGGATATTACTCAAAGAGCAATTAACAACACAATGATGCTAATTCCAAAGTTACTCCATTGCAATAACCAGCTACTTGTTCAAAGTAACAAATTCATCCCTTCAGCAAAATAATATTAATAAGAAACCCTCGACGCTCTCGCCCTGCTTATTGCTAGCCAAGCAAATTAACGTCATCTCTACTCCAACACTCATTCACCCCGGAAAGTATCCACAGTGGCTGATTCCTAGATCCTCTTTTATCAATAACTTAGTAAATCATCCAAAAGATTCCACCAGCTCAAACGAATACATTCAACTTTACAAGGAAGCCCTTCATCCTTTTAGAGTGGAGTGGGAGCTTATGTTTACCGATGGATCGAAATCAGACACCAGTGTTACGTTTGCAATGACAAATGGCCTTGGTGACACAATAGTTATCGGTGCTTTACCTACGTACTGCTCAGTATACACAGCCGAAGCAGCTGGCCATTCATGAAGCGGTACTTTTCGCCTCCAAAACAGATATCAAATACGTTATATGCAGTGACAGCAAATCTACAATCGAGGCCCTTTTAAACGGAGAAATTGATGAATTGGTGATTCAAAATATCCGAGAAATCCTACTTGAGTGTAATAATTATTTATAATTATTCCTCTGGTAAATAAATAAATAAATAAAAATGTTTTCGTTGCTTATTGTGAACGTGGAAATAGATTAGACCAAAATTTTAAATTAATTCGAAATTGTTGATTTTTATTGCGATTAATAGCAAACGGCAGCGGTGGACTGCTGGTGTTAAAACCAGTCCTACCAAATACTACAGTCTTAAGCGAGTGTCGTTTTTTCAGACTCGCTTACTTTGCTCGTCTGTTCCAAATCCCTTGTTAACAGTCATTCCCTTTCAGCTACGACTATTTTGATCAGCTGTTTATTGGACTTCTCTTTTGTTTTGTCAATGTACAAGCGAGAAATTTGCTGATGTCACACAGTTTGTAGTTACACTATGTTATTTTCCCCACAAATTGTTTAGCAGCTACGAGCAATTTGCTAACAAAGAACACACTTATTATAGGCTGCAATAATGGAATCATTTAAACCAGGAGCTCTCTGGGGTGTTCTGGCATGGTGACACATTTAATTTCAAAATGATGAGTTTGTGATAATGCATGATTGACTGACACAAAAATGCAATATAATATTGGTAAGATAACTGATTTTGAAATTATCGGCATGTTAATTATTAGCTAGTCTCTTGTCTGGTGGTAAGCATGCTACTTTCGCAGATTCGAATCTTGACATGGGCTCGAAATGCTACTTTCTACATCCTTCTCACTTCCAATTGAAAACGGTTGTACTCATTGCGCAAACCTCATTTTTAACGGCGCTAAATATAATAATCACAATATATAGTAATAATGCAAAGCAAAGGAATAAGATTCGGTAAGCAAATTATTATTGTATTATAGAGGCAATTGAACTTGTTTCTAAAAAAGGCGACTTAGTGGACAAAATCTGAATAAATTTATACATTTACTAAATGGTTTTTAATGAACAAATATTCTCAAAGCATTTTTATTTCCTTTGCATTATAATAGCGAACTGTTATATTTTCCATTCTTTAAAGGGTCCTGCACTTAATAAATGTTACAGAAATTGTTGGCAGAAGTTATCACACATATTGATAGTTTCGTGACTAATTAAAAATTGTTATTAGTCGTGACTTAAATATCCCATAATTGGTGATTTTGTACATTGGAAAGATGCTGCCTAACAACAGATTCACTTCTTCGAAACTAATATCATAATCATATTTTTAAACATGACTAATTTTTTTTTTTTTTTTTTTTATTATATATATATTTTATTGAATCTTCTAAAAAATATATTAGAACTAACAATAAATCTTCATAGTATATTTCACTTTTAAATTCATATCAATCATTACCAACCTCCCAGTGCCAGTGCTTTGAGGAGCTATGGTATATGAAAAGAAGTAGCACAAAACTTAAATAATAGCGTAATGAATAAGCTTAAAATCTAGTTTGTTGCTAAGCGCAGCACGTCCATCCTTTTCAGGCGGGTGTGTCCTTGATGCTGTAGTAGGCGCCTCGCTAATGCATTGGGATGCTTGTCTAGCTTTGCTAAGTAAGATTCAGCATGTCGGGAAACTTCTTTAGTTACATACGGGATATGTAAATCTCTGTGGATGTTAACGTTTTTGATGTACCAAGGAGCATTGGTAATCATTCGAAGGATTTTCGATTGGGCTTTTTGCAGCTTTTCGACATTTGAGGGTGAAGCAGTACCCCAGAGTTGGATACCGTAGGTCCATATGGGCTTGATAATGACTTTGTAGAGTAGAACTTTAAAGTCCAGTTTGAGCTTGGACTGCCTGTTCAAAAGCCAGTTTAGCTCGTTTAATTTGAGTTTAATCTCAGTAATTTTTGCACTTATATGCTTTGCCCAAGTAAGTCTGCGATCTAAATGCATTCCTAGATATTTAGTTTCTGTCGCCTGAGGGATCGGCTTGGTGTTAATTTGCACAGGGGGGCAAGTACTCCTGCATAGAGTGAATGTGACATGAACGCATTTCGACTCATTGACTTTGATTGAACAGTGGTCAAGCCATTCCTGAAGCATGTTGACGTGTACTTGGAGAAGTTTTGACGCCTCTTTCGGATTTGTGTGAGTACACAATATGGCTGTGTCATCGGCAAAAGTATAGGTGATAGTCTTGCCGTTTGTTGGCATATCTGCAGTGAACAACGTATAGAGCAGGGGGCCTAATACGCTGCCTTGCGGTACACCAGCTTGTATAGGGTATTCATCTGAGATGAAGCTTTTTTGTTTCACCACAAAGCGTCTACCTGAGAGATAGCTTTCGAGCAATGTGTAGATGTTAAGAGGTAACATACATTTCAGTTTGTGCAAGATTCCTTCGTGCCAGACCTTATCAAATGCCTGAGTGATGCCGAGAAAAACTGCGGAACAGTATTGCTTCTTTTCGAACGTTTCTTGTATAGTGTTTACAATGCGATGAACTTGTTCGATAGTACTGTGTTTTTCTCTAAACCCAAACTGGTGGTTTGGTATAACATTAGACTGTTTGACAACGTCTTTAATACACTTTATTATCAAACTTTCAAAGAGTTTTGAAAAAATTGATAGCAGACTAATTGGTCTGTAGGAAGAGATGCTTGTTGGGTCCTTTCCAGCTTTGGGAATCATGGTAATTTGGGAAATTTTCCATGAGTAAGGAAAGAATCCAGTGCGTATTATAGCATTAAATATATGCAAGAGATGCATTGTGGCTATTGCTGGGAGCTCTTTTATCATTTGGCCCGTAATCAGATCACGCCCTGGAGATTTTTTGGCATTGAGTTCTTTGATAGCGTTTGTCAGCTCCTTTTTGGCAATCGAGAAACCATTGACGCTAGGGATAGCATCAACCGCCGTTAGAGAACGGTCGGAACTAGCAAGATTAGGGGTGAAAACTTGCTCCAAATGATTTGCGAATGCTATTCCCTTTTCTGCATCACTTCTTGCCCAGTTGCCGTTGGGAAGGCGTATTGGTGACTCCATTTGAATGGGTTTTTTCGAGTTTTTGGCCGTTCGCCATAGAGAATAGCTTGAGGCTTCTGTAGGACAGAGGGTCTCTACAAACTCGTGAAACTCGGAGGTTTCCTTTTCTTTTAGAAGGAGATGCAGTTTTTTAGTACATTCATTCAGTTTCTTCTTCAGAGAAGGTGATCTCTGCAATTGCCATTCTCTCCTAAGAGATCTTTTTTCGGAGAGGAGCTTCAGAATGTCTTGGGGAGTACACTCTTGTCGGGTTTGAGCTTTAGAACGTGATGTAGCAATTTTTACTGTTTGGGATAGCAATTGAGTGAAATTGAAAATAGCGGAGTTTATTTCCTGCTCAGACTTTAGGGAGTCTTTATTTCAAGATGTGAACTTATGAACATCTTATATTTAAGCCAGTCTGTATTCTTGTAGTCGAATATACCACTCACATTTTTCTGATAGGAGTTTTCAGAAAAGATAGTTATTATTGTGGGAGTGTGATCAGAGGACAGCTCCAGAGAGGAATGCACAAGATACTGTACATTATTTATACCTCTAGTGATGGCGAAGTCAATAAGATCTGGAATCTTCTGTTTGTCGGATGGCCAGTATGTAGGCTTACCATTGGACAAGACATTAAGACCAAAAGCATTTATCGCAGAGAAGAGTTTTCTGCCGTTGGGAGTTACTAAACGTGATCCCCAATGAGTATGCTTTGCATTAAAGTCTCCAGCAGCAATGAACTTAGCATCAAGAGTACTAAAGAATTGTTTGTATTGCTGCTCATCCTGGGTGGGCAATAGATGGATGATACTGTCAAGCCTTTGACGTATTCTTCGAACTGAATAGTCGTCGCTTGTAGATAATCGGTACAGTATCCTTGCATTGGGAAATGCAATTCTATATTCTATTCTTGATCAGAATGGCTGTACCACCACGTGCTTTGCCACCGGGGTGTTTGGTGTCATAAACTTTGTATCCCGCTATCTGGAAACAGTTTTTCTGAGTAAGGTGAGTTTCAGAAATTAGAATCAAATCTATTGAGTTATCGTTGAGAAATAGTTTGAGCTCATTTTTGTGCTGACTTATGCCATTTGCATTCCAATGACAGATTTTCAGTGCGTTCATGGTTTTGTTAATAGGGATTGCAAAAGCATGATCTGATTATTTGCATTGAGCACATAAATTGCGTCATATTTGCGATGAGCTCTTGTAAAGTCTTTTCAACAGTACTCTCATCAGTTTTAGGGTTTACTGATGGGATACCTTTGAGAATATTTGCGTAAGAAATACTTGAAGGCTGTGCTTCACGGGCAGAGATTTCGCGCAAAACTGTTACGGGAGGAACAGTTTTAACTTGTTTTGGCTGAGGTGCAAATTTCTTTTTTATATGAGCGTATACAGTGCAGCCTCTGTAGTTTGCAGTGTGATTTTCACTACAGTTGCTGCATTTTTTGACACTGGAGTCGTCTTTGGGCTTTGTGCAGTTTTGTGACATGTGGAGATCACCACAAACGACACATACGAGGTGTGATCAAAAAATAACCGTTATTGTGTGATCAAAAAATAAAGTATTTATTTATTCATCAACAACTATCTTGTCCCCTTCAAAGTAATTCCCCTCAGATATAATACACTTATGCCAGCATTTTTTCCAATCCTCGAAACACTTCTGAAACGCTTTTTTTGGTATCGCCTACAGCTCCTGTTTCGATTTTTCTTTTATCTCCTCAATCGTAGCAAAACGCTTTCCTTTCATCGGTGTCTTCAGTTTTGGAAAGAGGAAAAAGTCAGCGGGGGCCAAGTCCGGTGAATACGGTGGTTGAGGCATGATAACGGTTTTGTTTTTGGCCAAAAACAGCTCCTGAGCGATGTCCATGCGACGTTGTTTTTGCTCAAAATTTAGCAATTTTGGAACAATCTTCGCTGCCGCACGTTTCATGCCTAAAACATCCGTAAAAATTGCTTGGCGTGAGCCGAACGATATGCCAACATCATCAGCAACCTCTCTGATAGTGATTCGACGATTATCCAAAATCATTTTCTTCACTGCGCGAATGTTTTCATCGGTTGTTGACGTGCTCGGGCGACCAGGACGAGCATCGTCATTGACATCTACTCGGCCTTCCTTAAACCGGTTATACCACAATTGAACTTGTGTTCTGCTCATAGTAGACTCGCCAAAGGCCACAGTCAACATTTCAAATGTCCTTGCGCATTTAATTTCATTTTTTACACAAAACTGAATACAGTTTCTTTGATCCATTTTTTCGAATAGTACAAAATCGAAGAGCACACCAAAACACGACTAACCTTTTTATCTGTCAAAAACAAACTGACAATCCAAAATGATTGGTATTGCCAACATATATAACAGACATGTGTACCAACATAACAGAAAAAAAATGCGGACATCGAACATACGTAACTCACGAAAAGATGAAAATAACGGTTATTTTTTGATCACACCTCGTACACTGGAAAGTGTACAGTATTTTCTAGTGTGCCCAAATTCTTGGCATTGAATTACTATTATCAATTCTTAATCAAACAGATTTACTTTATTTATTTCAGTATTCTCAACCAATCGTGTCAACTCCTCCAACAAATAAAATCGGGAGAATTTGTTACCAGCGTGATATCAAGAACTTTTTCCCACCCAATTAAAGTTTCCGAGCCGGGGAAAATAAAAGTGGGAGAGCAGCCCTTGTTGCATACACTCAGGTTCTTAGTTATAATAAAACGAGTATAGAAGACTGAAATTTCCAAATACCCTTTACCTTTCCTTGTGCGTGCGAGTTCAACAATGGGGATGCTTTCTTCATAAATCTTCATAAGGAACATATCACGAATTATAGAAATAAAGGTTACGACATGGTCATGATTTCCTGTTAGATAACGTTGTTTTTCCAAGGGCATAGTTTGTCAAGGGTTGGCGTGTCACTAAATAATTTACTACAAACTATTTTTATATAACAAATCAATAGAATTTCATACGAAATCATTGATAAATATAAATGCAATCTTTATTTTTGCTCTGTTTATTTAAATTTTATATATAACAAATTGCTTCATACGTAAAAATAATCATTTCGTACAAAAAAGTGTATGTATTGTGTGAGGGTTGGCAACCCTGCAATTAAAATGGAAACATGAGGTGTGCAGTGAGCAAATGCAAGCAAATCAACAATAAAAAATTAAGTGAGAAATTGTACGCAAAATTAACATTTTGTGCGTTTTTAATGAAATCTAATATTTTGCTGTAGTTAGTGGAAAACTCTACATTTTTACAGTTTTCCGAAGGATGCAGCGCAGAGGAGCTTGTTACGTTTTATACAAATACACATCTATCGGATTGTAATTCATGTATTTAGATTCAGGTGGCGGAGTTGCGTTTGGAAGGTAAAGTGTCTGATTACCTCTCACTTGGGATAGGTCTGCATGATCCTCAAAAGGATGGATGCCTTAGACTTGATTAAGTAAAGTCTTATTGCGTGCTGGGAAAACACTACATATTTGATGCGATGGCTGAGGATCTTACCTAAATATGTAAATGTAGTCTGTAAGCTTAGAAAAATCACTTTTAGTTTCTTGACAAAGAAAGATTCAGTAAACCAATTAATAGGGAAAATAATGAAAACGAATTAGAAAAACTAGAATATGACCTCACAGGACGACTGCCCTCCCTCTCTGATTGGTGCTCCTAGGGTGAAACTTTGGTGCATATATCCGCAGTCGAGTAAGGATTATTCTTGACCCTGAATTATATTCTTTTCACTTTGAAGGATATGTGGCAATTTAGTATTACAGGATCTCGGTATTATCCCAGCGAGACCGCCTTGATCATTCAGGGAGGAAAGAGTTATCAATTGCGGCTCGAGAACTTGCTGAAAGTTCAGTATGTGAAGTAGTTTCAGCGCGATGGAACTCGAAGTTCCATAGAAAATTAGTATATACATTATTTCACCATTAACCTCCGTGAAACGTGGAGTCAATGCAAGGTGATTGTCAGACTATATATATCCTTATACTCCCGATATACGCAGTTATCGACTGAACTGTGAATCCTCGGCCCGGCTCGAATAACGCCTTTGAACCTAACCTGTGACCATCTCTTAGTTCCATTTTCACACCATAATCAACACGACAAGGTAAATATAAAAAAACATTCAAAACTTCAATCAAAACAATTTCAAAAACTTGATTAATATTTGCTCATTTGTCCCTTCTTCCATAATTCCACTTTTTCTTACAATTATGGAAAGTCAGAAGAATATAAATTCCAAAAGTATGCTTTGCTTTGTGAATTGCTTTTTTAACAATATTGAATAATTTAATGTTATAATAGAATAGTTCAGTTAATTAGTAGAGTAAATTGAAAAATATATTTTACGTCAGGCAGGGAAAATATTCTGCTTCTGACATAATTTTTTCTACGTGCTCCATAATCTACAACAAATAGTTTATAAAACATTGTATAAAATTAATAATACTAAATATTTTCAGAATATCTATGAGCGAAATGCAGCACAGCGATTTGTGTAAAAAGAACAGTTCGCCTGTGGTACTCAGTCCGGAATATCGTATCCAACAAAATCGCCTTTCGCAGAATGCAAATCGTAAAGCTCAACGTAATGGCATGTTCTTAAACAATCGTAATATCTCGGATAACTCAACTCCGGAGCAGGATTGTGTAAAGCAGGATATTTCTGCAAGAACTACCACAGTGGGGCCTGCCAGCTCTATTGAAGGAAACTATAATATCGAAACGCCAGTAGTACCTCAGGCGGAAGACAATGTATCAACTTATGTCGATATAACAAATGCAGCTATACAGAGCACTAAGAAGTCACTAAAGGGATGTCGTCAAGAACAGTTCGAATCGCGCTTCCTCAAATTGAAAGAACATAAGACGGAGAGAGTTGAACAAGCACAAAAAGTATATAATAATCGCCCTCCATTCATACCTGCAGACAGGACCACCAATTCTCTGTTAAGTCAGGCAGTTAAGACCGAAGTAGAATCTAAAAGCGTGAGTTTCCTTGATTCATATATTCATACATATGTAAAACACACTCCTTCGTCATGGTAGAAATATAAGCAGTGACTGAGTGTAAGTTTGTTCACTTTTCGGATCACTTATTGTTCCTCCGAGCTGTTGTTGTTGGTTTGTCGTTACATCTTTTGTTGCTGCTTTTATTCAATTTAAGTAGAGTTATTTGCAACTTACTCGCATACTGTCAAATACAATACGTCACTAGCGACTTACGTGCTCCTACACTGTGCTCAACAGCAAAACCTCTCTTGTAACTGGTATATATTCAAGAGAGGTTGTTGTTGTTTGATGGAACACATCGATGTTTCCATTCGGTGTTTAATGGTTATTCAATCTTTGTTTCATAGGAATATTTGGCTTGTTATAGAATGAACCGTTTACATTTTGTCTGTGTACTGATCACAATGTATTTAGGAACTAGCTAGCAATCCCAAACGCCCTCCATCAGTTCTCATGCCAATAATTCACAAAACGGTTTGCATGTTTAGATTTGAAAGGCGGTTTTGTTCGGTTCCATCCATTTTAGTTGAATGCAGGACTGTACCAGCCTTGCTCTATGGTCTAGGATTTACCCATTGCTTAAACATCGCTGATAAACAAAATATTGTTTTGATTGAATTTTTAGACAACATATTTACCCTAGCCACGATTATTTGCTAGAGAACTTACAATTTCCTGCCTTTAGTTAAAAAATAGACTTCTTTCACTTGAGGAATTCTTGATTCCGATATTTCAGTTTTTGAGTCAGCATCAAAAAAGAAACTACATAGGCCCTTACTTTAATAGTATTTGCGAGCTTATTATTATCATATTCATATTATTATTCCCCCATATTCGAATTTTATTTCCAATCAGTGTAGGAAGACAACCTCTGCTCTGATTCTAGTTCGACTAACATACGAGTATGATAGAAATGAGCTTTATGCATAGATCAAATACCATTTTTTGCAAAACAAGTAAGATATTGATCATCGATTATACTCTCAGGAAGTGGTCTGTGGCGACGGCCAACTTTTGGAGCGCTTGTTTTTATCCACTTCTTTAATACTTTTTCTTTGAGAAAATGGTTTGCAAATCAGAGAACTGCAGAAATATACCTGTCAAATATATTGGTTTCTTCTCTTTCAGTCCACGCACCGAAATTTACAAGAAAAATTGCAGGAGTCTGTCTATGAAGTCGTTTCAACTCCTCCAAACAAGAAAAGTACGGAAGTGAAAATAAAGAAACCCTTTATCGTTCGAAAAACGTTACGCAAATTGCATTCTATTTCTGAAGGAGCATCAACTACTTCGATTACTAGAACCACTTTGAAAGCTGATCGTCTTGTAAAGGGACCTTTCAATACGAGTAGTGCCACTGCGTATTGCCTCAACACTGCAAATCGAAAACTCAAAAGAAATACATTGTCCAGTGGAACAGAAGAAGCACACGGTATAAAAGCTCCCGTAAATGTCTCAAATGTGACCTCCGACGAAGTGCTCGTCACGTCTACAAAAATGAAACCATTACCGATATCGGAAATTAGCAGCGGATTTGAGATAAGCCACATTCCTAAATTGCAGCCGCAATACTCGATTCAATCGTTAACGAATTGTTCTTTGATTCAGAACGATCCGAAAAGTGATGATAAAAATAAAACAACTTTCAATATTTTACATGAGTCGGACTCCATTATTCCGCCACAACCAGGAGTGTTGGATCAGAGATCCAAAGCATCGCTTGGAATGAAAGACAGATTGGAATATGTGTGCTCCTTTCTGAAGAAAGTAAGTGGTGAAATTGCCCGCCTACGTGCATTGTGCGATTTATGGGCCACATATAATCTGGAGAATTTATTGAAAGTGCGAGAATCTGGAAACGACAGCAAAATAACCGTACTTATCGACGAAACGAAACTTCTTTTGAAAAGAATGATATTCCGCATTAACAAATTCGTAGTCCATGATATCCGGGAAGATTCTAAACGTATTATCATTGAGAATTTAGAGGATTTTTGCTCTCAGACTCTGATGAAGGTAAGAATTTCAGTTTGTTAAGAAGTGTTTGAAATTATAAATAAAAAAATACTCAATTTTCAGATCAACGATGTCGATGAACGCTTTAAAGACCTCGAACGTTGGAAGGCTAACAATTGGGTCAATCCAGACACAGTTATAATTGAAACAAAAAAGCATCTGAGCAAAGTGAGCAACACAACATTTAAAAGTATCATCAAAGCCAAAACATATGAAAGGCCAAGTGACAGTTTACAACAACCATTGCACTCTTTGCAGACAGTCATGCAGCCAATTCGTTCAGATTTCATTTGCGCTAATACTTCAGTAATGAATGGTGTTGCCGCTGCCAATGGAAACTTGACTTTAGCAGCCTCTAATCTGGCTCCGCAGTCATCGACAGATTCGGCTTCCATAATCGTCAAGCAACTGAACTTTGGTGTCAAGACGCCCTCTAAACAATCAACTCGTGCAACATCCCCTCCAATTCAAGTGAAGCAAACTCCAAATTCGAATGTACCTGATTTATTAGCAAATGTATTGCAAAGCCAAAAGAATGCCTCAAATATTTTCAAAAATTGTGAACTACTGAATATGCCATTACTGGGCCCCTCCCAACAGGAGTCCAGTAGTATGGTGGCTCTTCATAAATCCACCAATATATCATATGACCGCAAACCAATTTTGAAAACTTCCGAATCTGAACGTCTTATAAAGGGGCCTATCAGTATCACTATTTCGACTGCATCTAGCCCTAGACCAGCAAATCTTAAACTCGAACGGAATACGTTGTTCAGGGGAACAGAAGATGCACCCGAAATAAATACTCCAGTAAGTGTCAAAAATTTGAACCCCTACGAAGAGGTTGTGATCTCTACAAAAAATAAATCAATACCGATACCGCAAATTGTCAGCGGATTCGAAATAAGCTCCATTGATAATTTGCAGCTCCAATACCCGATTCAGTCGTTGGCTAATTCCTCGTTGCTTCAGGATGATCAGAAAACTGGAGGCGAAACTAAAACCAATTTCAATAATTCACGTGAGACAGACTCCATTAATGTCCCACAACCAGAAGTGATGGATCAGAAAGCGAAAACATCGCTTGGAACGAAGGACACATTGAAATATGTGGGTTTCTTTCGGAAGCACATAACTGATGAATTTGTCCGGCTACGTGCATTGTGCGATTTTTGGGACTCATATAAGAAGAATATTTTACATTTGCGAGAAACTGGAATCATCGGCAAGATAAATGTGGTTATATACGAAACGAAAAAGTATATCAAAACGATATCTCTATATTTTGATGAGCTTCGAATCGATTATTGTGGAGAAAATGCTCAAAGTATCATTACGATTCTAGAGGGTAGTTGGCTTAAGATGCTGGTGAAGGTAAGTTTTTCAATTTCCTGCAAATTAAGTTAAAAATAATAAATTTAATTATTTAATTTTCAGATCAATGATATAGATGCACGCTTTTCTGACCTTGAGCGGTGGAGAGCAAACAAATATTGCGATGCAGAAGCCGGTGGAGACGCACCAACAAAGGATCTTAGCAAAGTAAATAAAGCCAAAGTAAGATATACCAGGAGAAGATATAGAAAGCCAACTGACATGTTGCGGCAATTGCTGCAAAAGTTGCACGCAAAGAAATGTAAATTAAATGCAGCTTTACTTATTACAAAAGATACTGATTCGTCGTCGGAATCATCGTCAGAATAGGAATAAATATATTGCTTAATCCGTCTGATTTATATTCACATATGCTGGAATGCCCACTTCAATTGGGCGTTGTGCAACAAGAGTCACGAAGATTAGGACTCTGTCACTAAATCATTTTTTAGTCGTACAATATTTAAAATATGAGTTGTCTAAATACATAATATTTACAGAAACACTTTTTTAAATGTGTAATTCCACAAAACGATATTTAATCAATACTCTGTTTGTTCCGCCTCTTTGCTTGTTGTTGATAGATGCACCTTATTTATTCTTATTTGTCAGATGTCAAACAGATTATAATTAATAGTAGAAATAAAAGAATGTTAACTCAGTTTGACGTGTTAATAAACATTATTTTTACCACGAAAAACAATTACGGATTTCCGCTAGGTTGTCAGAACTTTGAGATTTTGCATGTTGGCAGCATTGTGCTGTCACAACAGCCGCCAGCTGGTTGGATCAGCAGCGTGTTCACTGCAATTTGACGCAAAAAGTATTTGTAATAGAAATATAACATAAAAATGTCGAAAAGATGGTGCAAAGTCAACGCGAACTATTTTTGTAAAAAATGGCAGAGTTAAACAGATTCGGTGAAAACTGCGTATCTGCACTACTTTGGCAAATAACAAATAGAACAGACACTCGATATGAATGCATTTGGGAGAGTTTCTGCTAGTGTGAGAATGTTTTAAAATTGATTTATGCAGTTGTAAGAATACAGTGAACCCCATTTAACTCTAGCCGTCTTAATTCCTCAATACACTTGACTTCTCAAAATAACTGAAAACATTGCCAATGAACTCTCAAGATCCACAAATCCAAATATTGCAGTTGCGTTTAAGTAAAAAAATTAATTCGACAAACTAAAACATTTCTTTTCATTATTTTCAAAGAATGTTCGGTTTAATTAAAATCGTAAAGCCTCTTGCGATCGTATATTTTGCAGCCTTCTTTATTTTTTCCTGTTTGGTCTGTGGTACTCCTTTTCTATTTCTTGTTGTTAATAATCTGTCAGCTTTGTGCTGAATGCACCCAGTGAAGGCTTAGCTACAGTTCTGAGGTATAGATGGCGCTGCCTCAGACTAGTCGAAATTTGAAATATGAGGATGACCAGCTTGCCCGCTGAAACGGTCAATTATGGAATTGCGGAAGGTAAGAAGAAAGAGGAAAAGAAGATTTTAAAAATATATAAAAATGTTTTAAGTAAAAGGTGAAGTAAAAAACGGCTCCCTTTGAATTTTTGGATTTGTCGGTCGTGTTGTCGTAGCGTACGTTAATTTTTTCGTGAAAGTTATGTAAAAGTTGGTTTAAGTGTGAAAAAATGTTGGTTTACTTTTGCAAAATAGTTCAAATCAGATAAATTACTCCCAAATTACAAGTACAAGATTCCTATAATTTATGAGTGTAATGAGAGTTGGGAATGTCATAGAATTGGAAGCAGTACATCCTGTTGAAATTTATTTTTCATGGCCTATTTTCACTAGTCCGTTTTTATTGTAACATCATCAATAATAAAACTGTCATCTCCTGGCTTGAATACAAAACAAACCATTCAGATTCCCGAATCAAGTGAAAGCCTAATCGGGTGGTTGAAAAGTGTATTTAAGCGTTGCTGGAGTGATAAATATAAGGTGTTCAGGAAAAAAAGATGGAAGCTGCCGCCCGTCTCATCAGCTGTTAAGATAAGTTGAATTTATTGTTAAATAAAATTAAGACTAACGCTAGGTAGTTTATTAAATAATATGTTAGGCTAAGGCGGAACTGTTGGGGCGGGCTCGCTTGACATAGATGAGGAGGAGGATGTCCGGCTAGAAAAAAAGAAAAATGTGAGTCTGATATCCTTTCTACTTACTTCTTTTAATTGTTGCTTTTCTCCGATGCAGTGAGGCGGGTTGAGAACCCCGACCGTTGCTGTGAGCAAGCCGTGGCGGCCACACAGACTTAGTCGAGGGGGGTTCGCTTCGTTTCCCTACGTTTCTAATTCTTCTAAGTTTCGTGTCCCTATGCTTCTTCATTTGTCCATGACCATAGTTAAATGTTCACGCAGAGGGGTATGACTGGAGCACTCGGACCTCATTTTAATATAAATTTTTTCAATTATTTTGGTTATTAGTAGTATAATATTATGCCAAAAAACCAAAAAATATTGATTTTTCAACTTATGATTACCATAGTGCATTTGCAGTGATCAAAAGTGAAAATGGAAGCAATTGGATCAGATTTTATATTAATCATAGTTATAATATATTAAATGAACTTGTTAACATTTGAGTTTTTAATCCAAGTTAAATATTATACATTTTTAGGATTAATTATCAACTTTGGATTAATTATCAACTTATCAACCCCTTAAAAGTTTAATTTAAACGTAGCCCTGATTTCTTCTGATTTTTTTTCTCCGAATATTCGCCATTTTAGACAACATCCCAGCAGTGAAACCAACTAGTTCAAATACTAGTAAATCTCATATATATGTAAAATTCATATATATGTACGTACATAATATAATAATATGCGCATTCGATTCGTCACTTGTATCGAGTTCGTAACGAGTTGTGCGAATAAAACAGCACTCGAGTAAGAGGAAAACTTGGCAGCACTGTTTCAACTGTTTTTTTTTTTTAATTTACTTTCTTTATATTTTGTATTCAAACTAATCATCTGAATATAGTTTAAATCAACAGAATAATAATATTTAAAATCAAAAAACAATTTAAACGGCTAAAAAATAAAAAATCGCAGGTAATTTTTATGGGTTGTTTTTAATCTCGTTGGTTTTCAAGCAATTTTCAATTTGGAAGCACTTTTCTATCGAGGATGGAAAAATTCGCTCGTTTAATCCGAGTATAATTACTCCATGTCTTTTCCATACAAATGTCTGTCCTATCGTCCATAGAGTGGCGAATCGAATGCGCCTAATGTGTACTCCAACATGTATAATAATTTTTGTGCGTAAATGAGGAATGTTTTAATTCAGAATGTCGCATGCATGACCCACTTTTCTTTGCGGACATTTTGCGGATATTTTAAAACACGCGTTAACTTGAAGATTTATCTCTAAATTGAGAAGTTATAAAAAGAACTCCGAAGCGAATCGGGTTTGGTTTCGGTATTGTAATAGAAAAATGGAATATTAAATAATATTAAAATACGTACGTCTTCGTATTTGACACACATTGCTCACCCACGGGCATCTCCTTAATGGCACCAGCCCACCAACTTGCCCACGATGCAACGTCGATATTCCAACAATCTTACATATACTGGACCACTGCCCTCATCTGCACAACATCCGCTCTAACTTATTCAAAGAAGTAAAACCATCGGCCTTGCTACAGGAACCCAGTGCTGACAACATTAATAAGATTTACAGATTTTTATGTGACTCCCAACTTATTATTTTTATTTAAAATTGATAAAACTTTCTAATTTTATTCTTTGCTTTTAGTTTAACGATAATATTGCATACTCTTTTTCTTATTTACCAACGTTTAACAGTATCCACTAAGTAACGTATAATTTTAAGCCTTATCTCTAATTACAGAATTTAAATATCTATTCCTAACCCACATAAGTATAAGCGAGCTGAAAGCCCTGGCAGCTAGTGCTCCTAAATTTCGTATGATAAGAATTGATTCTTATCCTTCTTTTGAAAATAAATAAATAAATAAATAAATAAATATAAAGTTTTTATTAAATAATATTAAAATACAAATGGATCCAAGTTTTTTTGTTATTCCTCATCATCCGAATCTGAGAAAGACCGCATAAATAAAATAAGGAAGGATATACGTGCTAAAAGAGACTCATTAAGTCTGTCAAACTACGAGTAAGTACATAATTTACTTCTTTTAAGTACACATAAAATACTCGTATATATATATTTGCTATAAGATTTAAAAAACCCTTTAGGATGGCTAAAGAAGCCTTTAATTATGTTCTTGGAGAGTTGCATTTTGCCGCACATTTGTCCACAGCGGTACCAGCAAATATTCAGTTAGCAGAAACTTTATTACTCTTGGCTTCTGAAGGTTTCCAAAATACTGTGAGAAATGACTTTCTTATTTGTGTAATAAAAATAGTTAAAATTTTTTTAAGATATTTGATCATATACGAGTACATATATAAAATTTTGGCCATAAATACAAAATATGGAGGTGCTGCACACGATTCATTCGTGCGGAAGTCATCGGCGAAAGATTGATTTTGAGCAAGAATATAACAACAAATCAAGAAATGTTTGGCTTTTAAGTGAGCTTTAAAATAAAATGAAAAACTAATATGTGTGCAAATTGTATTTCTAGGTGATTCAGGCTATCCACTTGAACCTTGGTTGTTAACACCCTATACAAATCCTCAAGAAGGTTCAATGGAATCACATTTTAATGATGTGTACTCGAAAGCGAGATGCGTTGTTGGAAGAACAATCGGCATATTAAAAGCGCGTTGGAAAATTCTATGCAATGAAAAGAGAAGCCGCTACAGCCCGAACAAAATTGCACAATTTACCAATGTTTGTGCTGCTTTACACAACATTTGCCTTAAATTGAAAATAGAAAATTATGAAAATGTGCAGCAAACACCTGTAGAAAGTGATACGTCTAGACATAGATAATGAAACCAATATTAATAAAATAAGAACAAAAATTAGAGGTAATATTGAAACTTCTTTGTGTTGTAGATAAATATATTATTCTTAACAATGTTCCTTCTTAAATATGTAAAAGGATATTAATATGATTAGGATTTTAATATGATTCTTTTTTCATCATATTTCGCGACCCCAAACATTGAAGTCGTTTCAACTGTAGTCTTGGACATTGACATAAAAAGTGATGAGTCGATTCTATCTCTTCCTCATCATGGCAACTCCTGCATAGCCCGCTCGACGGAATACGCCAACGTTGAAGCATTGGTGCGATAGCACAATGCCCGGTAATGACACCCGTAAGCACCCTTACTGCAGGTTTGTTGAGCCCTAAGATAACCTTCGATCTCTTCATGTCTAACATAGGCCATAAGAGCTTTGGAACTTCTCTGTCGCCACGATTAGTCCATAAGTTATTTGTCACCGCAATAGTGAATTCATCTATGTTCCTAAACAGTTCACATATCGGGTTTTGTATTGAGGCATCTGCTCCGTTAATGTCCATTTCAGAGCCCCTTCTGGACATCTCGTCCGCTAATTTATTCCCTTCTTTATTGCTATGTCGGGGAACCCAGCAAAGTGAGACCTTGTGGGGTCCAATATTCAGTATTGAGGTCTGACATTTCATTACCAGCTTCGATTTAACTGTCTTGGATTCTATTGCCTTAAGCGCCGCCTGACTATCCACAAAGATAGTGATATTCGAAGGTCGAATTGTACTACTCTGTCTGGCCGCTTTCTCAGTTGCATAGACTTCGGTGTGAAAGACGCTGCATGCGTCAGGCAGCCGATATGACTGTCTTGCCTGCAACCCTTCCGAAAAGACACCCGCCCCCGTTCCACCCTCCATCTTTGAGCCGTCAGTGTAGATGGTAATGTCAGAATTACCCGTCACAGAGCCTGACTCCCAGTCATCCCTGGTTGGATAGAGAGTTAGATTTCTAGCTGTAAAGTCTATAGTCGAATTCTTGTAGTCTGTAGCTGTTTCTAAGTCAGCCGTAACTATCCTTTGACCCTTCCGTTTTATTTCGCTCAAAATTGTACAGTGTCCATAGTTGGCAGATTTCCACGTGTTGGACTCCCGTAGTTTGAAAGCACACTTGGCGGCACAACCCTGAATGAACACCCCTAGTGGTAAGAGGTGAAATAATATATTTAAGCCTTCTTGACGCGCGCCCCGCTTACAGCCCCGGAGATTTCCAATACGGTTTTGATTACATTTCCTTCCCAACGCCTTCCCCTAGACGATGGACCCGTAGGTTATAATTAGTCTAATGATTGTGGTGTACATCCCTTACACAATGTACGGCGACAATCCCCATTTTTTCCCAAAGATCCTTTTACAGGTATAGTATGTAACCAAACTCTTCTTTCTTCTCTCCTCAATATTCTTTCTTCAATTTAACTTGGATTCCAGAATGGTACCTAATTATCTCGCTTCTGAAGAAAGATTCACTGTTACCCTACCTAACTTTGGCAAAGGGAACTCAGGGATTTTTGTCTTCCTAGTGAACAAAAGTAGGGTTAGGTTAGGTTAGGTTAATGTGTGCAGCCAGTTCAAGGACCAGCTCACTCAGACCACCATGGGTCCATTGTGATACCACCGCGCCACAACGCACCTCCGATTCACTCGTCGAACCATTTTGAAGCCCTAATAAAGCGCAGGATTTGTTTGATCTTCGCGCTAGACACCTCTGTAAGAGAGCTAAAAGCGTATTTGCCTAAAGAGCCCGCTCTGCTTCTGGCCAGAGCGGGGCAACTACAGAAGAGATGCTCCACAGTCTCCTCCTCCTCCTCATCCCCACAGCTTCTGCAGTATTCATGAGAGAATACTCCCAGCCTGAGAGCATGTCTGCCGAAAAGCCAGTGACCAGTGATACATGCCACGACCTTAGAGATATTCTCTCTGGGCAGGGCAAGCAAGTCTCTAGTTTTCCTACTATTAAGTTCCGGCCACATTAGCCTAGTCGTTAAGCAAGTGCCCTCTTGTGCCCAAGACCCATTGGTCTCACGCACGACCCTATCCTTCAGCATCAGTTTACAGGTGGCAATAGGTATTCCAATTTCACATCTGTCCATGCCTAAAGGAAGGTTGGTACCCCGTCTGGCTAAGTCATCAGCCCTACAGTTTCCCGCAATATCTCTATGCCCCGGAACCCATATAAGGCGTACCTTGAAAGCGGTACTGATATCATTTAGGGCTGCTCGGCAGTCCTGAGCAACCTTTGATTTCAGTGCCACCGAATTCATTGACAAGATGGCCGCCTGGCTATCCGAGTAGATATTTATAATATTTCTTGTTACGGCATGTCTATTTAAGTAGACGGCTACCTCCTTTATGGCTAGGACCTCTGCTTGATAAACACTGCAGTGGTCGGGGAGACGGAAAGAAAGTTCCAGTCCCAATTCTTGTGAGAAAGCTCCAAAACCGACTCTATCGTCAAGTTTGGATCCGTCAGTGTAGAAATTAAGTTCCCCCCTTCTCCATGGCATTGGTGTTTGCCACTCTCTTCTAGACGGAATATATGTCTGGAAGTGCCTATCGAAGTTGAGATTAGGTATAGAGTGGTCAATGTGTTGGACAGAACTACTCCAGGTATACGCAATAGTCGAGTGACCAATCTGCCGATCATGCCGTAAACCCGCACATTTCAGCCTTAGTGCTGATGTAATGTAGGTTCAGTATCACTTCTAATGCTTTAGATAGGGTGGTCCTTAGATCACCAGAAATGCACAGAAAAGCCGTCTGGCTACCATACCAGTATTCCATATAGCAATATAGGTCTGACCACCGAAATGTGCAGCCAGTGCATAGTTCATGGGGATAGCCCCCACCTGATTCCGACCGCTTTTTTACACGTGCACAATGCAATATTGCCATTTCTAACTCTTTCTTCAATATTGGGTTTCCAGGTAAGTTTCCTATCTAGTACAAGTCCCAAATATTTGATTGTCTCCTTCATCCGAATTTCCACACCTTTGTATGTTAGCGGGGAGACCTTAGGAGATATATTTTTCTTGGAAAAGAGGATTAATTCCATTTTCTCAGGGTTTAACCCTAATCCCCTTCTTCCCGTCCAACCAGTAAGCGTGGCCATGCTAAAGCGCAAAATATCCATAAGAGTGTTTGGATATTTCCCTCTGATCACAATTGCCAAGTCATCAGCGTAGGCGACGACATGGCAACCCTCCCTCTCTAAGGCTAGCAGTAATGAATTTACCGCCAAATTCCAGAGCAGGGGGGAGAGGACTCCTCCCTGAGGAGTGCCTCTGCATACCTGTCTGCTTAAGGTGTGGGCACCTAAGCTGGCAGTTACCCTTCTACTGACGAGTATCATTTCTACCATCGCTACCATATTAGGATCGACGCCCAGAGCTTCTAACGCTCCCGTAATGGCGTTCGCATTTATGATGTTGAAAGCGCCTTCTATGTCAATGAACGCCGCTAGTGCGAAATCTTTCTGCTGGATGGCTTTTTCCACTACACCAACAAGTACGTGTAACGCCGTCTCTGTCGATTTGCCCTTCGTGTATGCATGTTGTGCCGAGGAGATTCTATCAGTTGGTATAGCTTCCCGTAAGTGTGCATCCATCACTCTCTCCAGTGTTTTTAGGAGGAAAGACGTGAGACTGATTGGTCTGAAGTCTTTAGGATTTACATGAGAGGACCTGCCTGCCTTGGGTATGAAGGAAACCTTCATTTCTCTCCATCTCAGCGGAATATAGCCCATGTTTAGACAGCTTCTAATTGCAGTCACAACCCAGGGCGTAATTATGTCCCGAGATTGTTGCAGTTCAGCTGGATAGATTCCATCCGGACCCGGGGATTTATATGGACCAAAGGTGTTAATGGCCCACTGAACTTTCTCGACTGTAACTATCGCATTCCCTATCTCAGACTGCCTGCCCCTAGGTGTCGGGTTATCACCCTCCACTGTGCTACTGCCTGGAAAATGCGTATCTAAGAGAAGAGCCAAAGATTCCTCGCTCGATTCACTCCACATATCATCCGGACCTTTAAGGTAGCCCAGGTTGTGTGGTGTCCTCGCTAGGATTCTTCTTAGTCTAGCTGCTTCCGATGTTTCTTCCACGTCCCTACAATATTTTTGCCAGGACTGTCGCTGCGCAATTCTGATTGCTTTCTTATATATTTTTAGCTCAGCCTTGTAGGCTTCCCAATCCGCGGGCAGACCCGAAGTTTTAGCCCTGTTAAATAGCCGCCTGTTGGACTTCCGGAGAAGGCCTAGATCTATTGACCACCAAGGTGGTTTGTCCTTGCCTCTCAGTTTTACAACCGGGCACCCGGCTGTCAGTGAACTATTCAGAGCCGTGGTTACCTGATTGATCAGCCCATCTAATTCCACAGGGTCTGTGGGATCAGACGGGGGATTTATTGGCAGCGAGGCCCTGAGAGTTTTCCTATACTTCCCCCAGTCCGTTCTCCGTATATTTCTAAAGGTCTTAACTGGAGCTCGTGGGAAGTTCACTTCGTATTCTATATAGCGATGGTCAGAGTAGGAATTTTCATTCGACACTCTCCATCTTTTTATATTGTTAGCGAAGTTATCGAAGGTCAGGGTAATATCTAACACTTCCCTTCTATTTTGTGTTACAAACGTCGGCTCTGAGCCTAAATTTACCACACTAAGCTTATTCTCTATAATGAAGTCTAAAACTGACCCACCTCTTGCGTTAGTGTTTGAGCTTCCCCACAAAGTGTTGTGTGCGTTTACGTCACTGGAGACAACCAAGTTTCTTTTGGCTGCGGCTGCCTCCATGACCAATGTCCGAACCTCCTCTGGTGGAGCGACCTTGTCGTGAGGCATATATGCGGAGGCTACCCAGAGACTGCTATTTTGCAGCTCAATGCTTGCCGCCACCGTATCGCCATTACTTAACTGTGGGAGCAAAAAGATGTTAATGTTATCCTTTGCAACTATACAAGCACGAGGCTTACCTGTGCTCTGAGCGGCTATCATCTTGAAGCCTCTCATCTTCAAACCGCAGATTTTGTTGCCGCATATCCACGGCTCTTGGATGAGGGCCACGTCAAAACCACCGGAACCCAGGCGGACCATCAAGTTCGCAGAGGCGAGTTTACAATGGTGGAGGTTGATTTGGATCAGCTTCATAAGAATCTGTCCTTCTTGCCTCCACCATCGTAACGTCCGCGTCCTCCTCTTCTTCGGTGTAGTCAAGCAGGTCGTCCTCCTGAAAGAGCTGCCCGACCCCGGTCAGCTGCTCTGAGTCGGTCGACCTTTGGCTGCTGGACAACCCTTCTTCACCACCGCCAGCCTCGCTAGCCTTGTCACCCTCTATCTCCTCCGGCTCCAAAACTTGCTCGTCACTGCGGTAGATCCGGACGGTCGCGTCAACGAACCCGAACCTGACTACCCCGTTTCTCTCTGCCAGTGGGGCAAGGGACTCAGCGTTGAGTATCAGCAACACCTGCCTCCTTCCTTCCACTGGCTCCTCGAGCTTCGCTACCTTCCAGTTATGGGTTGGCAGCTCCCTGTTGCACGATCTAAAGATCGCCTCTATTCTCTCCGGTTCAGCTGGCTTAGCCGGGATCCAGACCCGGGCTCTGGGTCTGCTGGGAACTTCTTCCCTGCTGACGGCTTCTAGCTTGGCTCCCGGCCAGATCTCGCCAACCTTGCTTACCGCGATCTTTTAAAGGTTGGCTGACCTGCTGTCATCGCATGTGATAAGTTTGGCCCTGCCCTGATACCAGCCCGCATCATGACAGAAAGGGGGGGGTCCAGGGTTTTCCTCTAAGACTTGGAGGTAGACTTCGGCAATCGCTTGCTCCACCCACCTCCACTTCTCTTTGGGTATGACCCCTTCCTCCTCCTTCCGGTCGATGATGGCCAGCATCTCACCCCCACCTTTGACAACGTCGCTGTAGGATGGGTATTTCTGGCCGCCGACTTTTTGTCTTTTAGCGACCTCACCCGCCTCTTCAGCCGAGCGTTGTCTCTTTGGGGCTGTACCCGCCGGTTTGCCCAAGCCGGATAGCACCCCCCTTGCCCACTCTACCGATTTGGCCTGCTCCTCAGTGAGCTGGTCTGTGGGTAGAGCCTCATGTTTGGCCATGACCCTCATGGCCGCTTTCCTATCATAATAGGCCTGCTTAGACGGACGGACGGGTTTAAACGCCCCCCTGGCCTACCCCAGCAACCTTCTTTGAGCTGCTGGGCCCCTCTACTATCTGCTGCCGAACGATCCCCGGGGTAGCCCCCCGCTCCTGACCGCAGTCAGCGTTTGGGTTTTTACCACCTCCTCCAGGTTTCTTCCTTCAGCACCCCTTTGAAAGAGACGAGAGACCGGTTTTCCCAAGCCTCCCCGTCCCCTACTACCAGCACTCGTGCTAGGATCAGCCCTAACGCTTAAGCCCCTTCTGCCTCCTGCTGCTATCTCTCTGTCTGCCACCCTTATATTAGCGGTAGACAGGATCGCCTCTGTCGGTTTTTTGAGAGGACCGCCCTCCTTTGGTTTTGAAGTTTTAAATTGATTGAATGACATATGTGGTCCCACGAGTATCGGACAAGGGAGGTCCGCTCGCGCAGAGGTCCGTGTGCGCGAGTAAGGCTAGATAGAACCGGAGGACGCCAAGTATCCGGAGCACTCCGTTAGAGACTGGGCTATTTTTTTTTTGACCTGGGCCCCCAGCCAGGCTGAGCATCGACACGGGTCGTATGACATCTTACTCCAGCCCAGAGGTTTTTTATAGAGGTTTGCTCCTCCACACCCTGTATCCGGAGAGGTGTTTATTGACTCCTCAGTCTAGATCCGTAGTGTTCTGTTATAAATAGCAGGGTTACCTCGGGCAGGATGTGACTCTTCGCCACGCACTATCGGTCTAGATGGAATAGAGGCTAATGTTCCTAGAACTATAATCGCATATTCCCATCCTGCGAAAATTTACGTTTCAACGAAACTTACGCTTCAACGAAAACTGACGCTTCAACCCCAAAAGTAGGGTTAGTTAGGGCCGTTTAGCTCAGCCCATCCGAAAATCTCACCCAGTGCTGATTCCATGAGTTCGCTAATCGTTGACAAGAACTTGCCCGGGACTAGTATGGCAACCTCATCAGCATAGGCTACAACCTTTACCTGTAGACATACAGTTCTGTTTTTTCCTTTTGCTAGGAGTTCTATATGTGAATGTGTGTTTACTACTATGGGCGAATGTTTGTATGCTTGAAATTCGAATGAAAACGAATTTCAATCATGGCAATTGAAGACGAGGCATTAGCAACGACAATATGTTAACAGCGGACCGGTTGTAGTGTGTACTGGTGTGTACATGCATTTTGATCAATCAGCCAAGTAGGCTTTGTTAACCCCTGCACACATGTAATTCAGATATATAATGATACAAATGTTCTTATTCGGCAGTGTATATTAAATGTATTCAGGAACCGTAGATTTCGATTTTTCATAAGTGTAAATAATATAAATGTGTTGATTTTATTTCATTTTTTTAGGTACTCGTATATTAGTAACAATTAATAAATGAAACTACATTTAAGTCGAGTCAACCCAAATAATTTCCGGGGTCTAGATCTAATGAGCAACTGGATAAACTTAATAATTTTATTGAGTCTATCCAGAGTTTGAAAGTGCTTTCCCATGTTACAATACATTGCATTGACAGGTTACACTACACCTTATGCAGTATAGGAGCACTCTGCAATGATTTTGTTTAGCGACGAGTCAGTTAACTATGTTATATTTGGTAAGATGAATCAGGGTTGTCTAGAAATTTTATTTTCCGTATTGAGATCTAAACTTGGAAACAATGTTAATCCCTCAGTACGAGAAATGAAATATCTGACGGCTAGATTATTATCTATGAAAATCGTCACACAGTCATTCTTATTGAATACTCACTGCAACGATGATCATGATACTAATCTGGACTGGAACTTCTGCCTGACATCGGATGCTAATACTGTATCGTATGACCAAATTATTGATAAGTTATGCATACTTCCGGCCAATTTAGATAATTCTGATATTCACGACGAAATGACAGTTAATGACAATAGTACTGAAAATGGCGGTGGGGATGAACCAAATGCAGAAGCTGCTGCTTCGCGTTACTTTGCGGGTTACAGTTTGCAGGCTAGACTTAAAAACTTTTAACTGCGCAAACAGCAACCTGACTTTGGCGAAGGGGGCCTCTTTGCACTTGGATACAGAAAGATTCATTAAGGAAGGAAACTGCACACCAAATCTTCTCTGCCAAATTCATTTTAAAGTATTTGGATTCAAATTTCCTTCCATCTGTCACACAAGACATCTAAAACAATAAATAGTTGTGTCTTCTGTAGCCGAAACTAATAAAAAATATCCATATTGGTTTTCGCATGGAATATGCGGCACACATAGGCTGGAGGTCATGAAGTTTCTGATAGTGGTGTTACTTAGAAAGCACTGCCGATGGATGCTTCAACACCATTTGACCAAGATCAGGCATCAAAAACTGTGCAATAGAACTTCTGACAACAACCACATGGGGCAACCAAAAAATAAATTATCAAATTTTGGTCATACTGTGGTCCATGTCATAAGTCTGAAGCCATCTGCCAGCTTGCATTTGGGTTGAGTATACATATATAGATAGGTTCACTGAAAATTTAATTCCTTGTGTAGATTTTAATATTGTTACGAAATTGCCCTCTTGACAATTTACTCTGTTACAAAATTGCCCTCCTGACAATTTCTCTAACTCTCTGTACTCGGACTCGTACCACTGGATTATGTAGTAATCAAACAATCGCTGGTTAAATTAAAATAATTAGCTTTATTTAATTATTGCTATTTACACATTTAATATTAGGCTTAAAGTTTACTTAGTTATTACTTGCACTTTATTTCACAAACCATTAGTCACTTTATTTACTAATGAATTTCACCACTTTGTAAATCACAAATACTGCTGCTTCGATTAAAATGCCTGCTGTACACACTTTTACGATCTCTGATCTACTGTATTCCAGTTTGAACAGTCTTGTCGCTTTTATAGCTTTCGAATGGTTGGTGTAGAAACTTCCACGCTATTCTCGTATATTCTAGAAGCTTCTATCCTCTTCGACAGAAGTCGAGAATATTCTTTTTGATATTACCGACAGATGGTTCTTGAATAAGCTTTTATTCGAATAGTTCGCATCTTGACTCACAGGGGGCACTCATTCTCCAGATGGGATCCTAAAAATATGCTATCCCGTTTCACTGATATGCAATCACGTTTCACTGCCCTCCGCTTAATCTTGTTCGTCCCGAACAAGGATAGTATTGCAACCTTTATAAGGTGATAACCTCTCTAAATGAACGACTTTCATTTTGCTCCTGGCATTTCTCGCCAACTGGATACGGTATACTACATCGTTGAGCCGCTTTATCACCTTATAAGGGCCTTCCCAGTGTGTTTGCAGTTTTGGCGATAATCCCTTTTTCCTTTGCGGATTATGAAGCATAACTAGCTGCCCTTCCTGAAATCCCTTGGAGTTTGCTCGTAGATCATATCTGGCTTTCATTTTATCACTCATCAGTTGTGTGCGCTTTCTGATGGTTCCATGAATTTCATTCAGCTGTCTTCGTTTGTCAGCTACATAACTGCTACATGAAACTTCCGTAGATGAGAAGGCACCGAATTTCAGATCTGCAGGCAATCTTATGTCACAACCGAAAATAGCCTTAGCTGGTGTTGTAGATGTTGTATCGTGAGTTGCCGATCGGTATGCCATTAAGAAGAGGGGTATGTGTTGGTCCCAATTTTTCTGGTTTCTGTCCACGACTTTTCTTAGGTGTTCCTCAAGCGTACGATTAAATCTTTCAACCATTCCATCGGATTGTGGGTGCAAAGGGGTTGTACGAGTTTTGCGTATGCCCATCAATTCACTCATTTCCCTGAATATTGTTGACTCGAAATTTCTGCCTTGATCCGAGTGCAACTCGAGGGGAGCTCCGAATCTGCAGACCCAATTATTGATAAATGCATCTGCAACGATCTTAGCTTCTTGATCGGGAATGGGGTATACTTCTGGCCATTTACTAAAATAGTCGATTACGACGAGAACATATTTGTTGCCGGAATCACTAATTGGAAACGGACCTGCTATGTCCATTGCAATACGCTCAAATGGCGCTCCCACGTTGTATAAATGCATTTTCCCCTGACTGCGTCGGCTCGGTCCCTTGGCAGCTGTACACTTTTCACAAGCACTAATCCAGTCAACTACCGATTGCTGGCAACCAACCCAATAAAATCGTGTTTTAATTTTCTCGACTGTTTTTGTTATTCCCAAATGCCCTCCGCTTGGCCCACTATGGTATTCCTTGAGAATTTCGCTTATTCTTGCCTTGGGTACCACAATCAAGTTCTTCGTGGTTTTTCTATCTTCGCTCTCCCACAGGCGGAATAGGCATCCATCTTGCAGCTTCAAGCTATTCCATTGAGCCCAATATGCTTTAGTTATGGGGCTTTCAGTCGAGATTTCGTTCCAATCAGGCCGTTTTCCTTCATTCTTACTTGATACGATTTTTGCCAAATCTGGGTCATTTCGTTGTTCTTCTTTTATCTTTTCCGCTGTCCATTCATCGTCTGGTAAAACAGCCATTAAGCGCACATCGACTACTCCTTCTTTCCCTTCAGCTTTAGAACAGTGCATACTGCAAGGACGTCGTGATAGTGCATCAGCATTCCCGTGGTTTCCGCCTCTGCGATGTTCTATTGTGAAATCGTAGCTTTGGAGTCTCTCAATCCATCTCGCAACCTGACCTTCGGGATTTTTGAACTGTAATAGCCAGCGCAGAGCAGCGTGATCCGTTCTCAACAAGAACTTTTGTCCATACAGGTACTTGTTAAAGTGCTTCACGCACTGCATAACCGCCAAAAGTTCTCTCCGTGTTACACAGTAATTTCGCTCTGGCTTTGATAAGATCTTACTGAAGTAGGCTATTACTCTTTCATGTCCGTCAATAACTTGCGACAGGACACCTCCAATCCCGAATCCACTTGCATCTGTATCCAAAATAAATTTTTCGCCAGGTATTGGATACGCAAGGATCGGAGCTGTACACAATAGCTCTTTCAATCTGTTGAATGCCTTCTCCTGTTCGCTTTTCCACTCAAAAGGACAATTTTTCCTCGTTAATGCATGCAGACTACCAGCCACGTCCGCAAAGCCTGGAACAAAGCGTCTGTAATAGGTGCAAAGACCCAAGAAACTGCGTAGCTCATGCAAACTAGTTGGTCTTGGCCACTCCCTTACTGAGTCTATCTTATCTGGATCTGTGTGTACTCCTTCAGGTGTGACTTTATGTCCAAGGTACTTGACTTCTTTCTTGAAGAACGAGCATTTCTTTGCGCTCAGCTTCAACCCTGAAGCTCCTAATCGCATCAATACTTCTTCCAAATTCTTCAAGTGGTCCTCGAAGTCCTTTCCCATAACGATGATGTCATCTAAGTACACCAGACACGTTTTCCAGTGAAGACCCTTTAGCACATGTTCCATTAAGCGTTCAAATGTAGCTGGAGCATTACACAGACCGAATGGCATCACCAAAAATTGCCATAGTCCATCACCGGCACTGAATGCTGTCTTTTCCTTGTCTTGTTCGTCTACTGCCACTTGCCAATATCCGCTTTGTAAATCCAGCGTTGAGAACCAATTTGAACCAGAAATTGTGTCCAACGTATCGTCGATTCGAGGTAATGGATAACTATCTTTCTTCGTTACCTCATTTAGTTTACGATAATCTACACAGAAACGTGTGGAGCCATCCTTCTTCTTGACTAATACCACTGGAGAACTCCAGGGGCTCGCTGATGGCTCTATGACGTTGTTCTGATGCATTTCCTTCAGCAATACATTCACCTCTTCTCTCTTTGCCAGAGGTACTCTTCTTGACGCTTGACGAATGGGTTTGGCATCACCAGTGTTGATTGTGTGTTTCACCATCTTTGTTCTGCCTTCGTTTTTACCCTTTTCAGCAAATACTGACCAATGTCTTGCCAAAAGTTGGCTGGCAGTCCTCCTCTGCTCTGTGGATAAATCTTTGCTCCATTCTTTCGTAAGATCGTCGAGTACCTTTTTATCAGCTGGTATCTTCATTTTTGTGTCTCGAGGCTGGCTTTCACAGTTTACAATTGCCGAAATTGCCCGGCAATTTCCAATTATCTGTCCTTTTTCTATGGTTTTACCGGAATTTGCAAGATTGACCACTCTTACTGGCACTATTCTGTTCTGCTGTTCTTCTACGAGGGTTTTCCAATGATGATGTCATCCAGTACAAATTTTTCATCCGTTTCCACAACCCACAACTTGTTCTTCTCCACATCTCCGTCCATTTTGGCCCATATGACTGCCTCTGACTTTGCTGGGATTTTTGTCCGCCGCGATACAATGGCTTGTTGGATACCTCCATACTTATCCTCACCAACGGATAACGGTATTTCGGTGTTCGCATACTTCAACGTTCGGCATTTCAAATCTAGGGTGAATCCATTCCGAATCATAAAATCCACACCTAAGATTAATTCGTCCACAATATCCGCAACTACAAACTCGTGCTTCACTGTTGTGGTACCGATAGTGATTTTCCGTGTAACTTTTCCAAGTACCGGTGCATCATCTCCAGTTGCCGTACGCAAACTTATTCCCTGAAGCGGCTCGATTCCCCGAACGAGATCCCTTCTAATTATGGAATGTGATGCACCCGTATCCAATGTTACCACGATTTGTCTTCCATTTACTACGCTGTCGACAGTTAGGCTGTTGATTTTCCGTGCCATCTGAGAAACGAAGATTCTGGGGCTACATGTTGTGGGAGTCAGATCAAGCCCCTCGAGACTGACTCCATCTAGTTTGTCGACGACTTTTCATCATTTTCTGATTCCCTATTTTGGAATCTGACTTGCTTTGGAGGTCTTACCGGTGAGCGTGATCTAGAACGTTTCCGTCTCGATTGGCAATTACGGGCCATGTGTCCGACCTCTCCGCAGGTGAAGCATTTGCCCGTGAAACTTTGGCCGCTTTCGACTTGTACCTGACGGGCTCTGTATACTGGCTGGCACACCAAGGCTGCTGTCTCTGAAGTTAAAGCGCTAGCTACTGTCTCCATATATGTAGCTTGCGGATTAGTTATTGCAGAACGCTTTATCTCCGCATCGCGAATGCCATATACAAAGGTGTCCATCATACACCTCTCAGTGATCTCTCCTGGGTAGGCAAGATGAGCCAACCGTTCCACTTCCGCCGCAAACTGTTGTAGAGACTCACCACTCTTCTGTACACGTGTTCGTAGCTCTACTTGGTACATCTGCTTCCGGTGTTCACTACCATACTTGCGCTGAATGGCATTCATTAAGCTTTCATAGCAGTCTCGCTCACTTTCTGAGATAGTTTGAAGCACATCAGCGGCAGCACCTTTCAATGAAACGGTTAATGCAGCCACTTTTTCGCGAGCACTCCAACCATTTGTGCTAGCGGTAGTCTCAAACTGCATTCTGAAGACACTAAATGTGGTGGTTCCATCATAGGTAGGAGGCTTCAGTTTTATTGAGGATAAAGCTGGCACAGGCAATGCACCTTCCTGTAGTAGATTAATTCTTTGTTCTATTTGTTGCTTAAATTCATTCTGCCTTTGTACTACAGATTTTTCGAACGATTCTTGCCGTGTCTCAATTTCACAAACCTTCCTGTCTACCATCTCGGACATTTCTTTCATCTGCTGTGAGTTCTTTTCCACTAGTTGAGTAAGTCGTATTTCACTCTGCTGTAACTGTTCTTTGACATCCTCTTTGACTGCTTGTTTGAGCGATTCAGCACTCTTTTCTACGTCCTCTTTGACGGATGCAACACTCTTTTCGACGGTTTGAGCATTTTGTTGTAATTGTTGCTGCATCTTTTCATCTCGCTGCTGCATCTTTTCATCTCGCTGCTGCATCCTCTCTTCGGCTGCCAGAGCGTTTTGTTGTAACTGCTGTTGGATCCTCTCTTCAGCTGCTTGAGAATTTTGTTGTAACTGCATCTGTATTAGCCCGATAAGTGCACTCGTGTCAAAGTTACCCGTGTTAGTTTCTTGCGGTGTTTCTTCGTGTCGAGATGTTGGCTCTTCACATTGGAATTCATGCTCATCGACATCTATACCCTGCTCCTCTAAAGCGCTTCTTAATCGCACCTGCAGCTCCGCTTTAAGCCCTTGTGTTTGCAAATTTAAGCGCTCAAGCTCCTTCTTGAGCTGCTCCAATCTCAGTTTTTCGAATTTAACCATTGTTTATTACAGATACACAATCCCACTTCTGACACCAATTGTTACAAAATTGCCCTCTTGACAATTTACTCTGTTACAAAATTGCCCTCCGGACAATTTACTCTGTTACAAAATTGCCCTCCTGACAATTCCTCTAACTCTCTGTACTCGGATTCGTACCACTGGATTGTGTAGTAATCAAACAATCGCTGGTTAAATTAAAATAATTAGCTTTATTTAATTATTGCTATTTACACATTTAATATTAAGCTTAAAGTTTACTTAGTTATTATTTGCACTTTATTTCACAAACCATTAGTCACTTTATTTAATAAGTAATTTCATCACTTTATTTAATAATGAATTTCATCACTTTGCAAAATTACAAATACTGCTAATACTGCTGCTTCGATTAAATAGTACAAACTTTTACGGTCTCTGATCTACTGTCCTCGACTTTGAACAGTCCTGTCGCTTTTACAGTTTTCGAATGGTTGAAGTAGAAGATTCTACGATGTTCTGGAAGTTGCTAGAAGTTTCGATCCACTTCGACAGAAGTCGAGGATATTCTTTTTGACATTACCGACAGATGGTTCTTGAATAAGCTTTTATTCGAATAGTTCGCATCTTGACTCACAGGGGGCACTCATTCTCCAGATGGGATCCTAAAAGTATGCAATCCCTTTTCACTGAGCTATCACGTTTCAGTATGTTATACTTCCTACAAGTTATTTAGTACACTCACTTTCCTAACTCTGCAATTATTTGTAGGAATCCACAAGTTTTTTGTTACTTTACAGGTCAAAGTATTTCAATGAGTGACGCTATAAATCGTGTTTTGCTGGATATATATGCTATTTAGAACTTTGTCAATACTTTCATTACTGCAGTACTGTTGCTTACGCTGCAGTTATGGCTTCAGTTAGTTTGCTTCTTCGTCACTTCTTCCATATTTAAATTTTATGAAATTTTCTGTTGTTTTTATTTTAGTTTATTTATTTATTTAGATTATTATAAACTATGAAGTTTGGACAACTGATCCTCCCTTATAGTATAATATAGTTATGCTATAAAGTATAACTCCAAATGGAAAATCACCGAACCTAATTTGAATTATTTTCGTTAAAATTATGCCACAATTTAGGTAGCCTCTTCCATATGGGAACACTATTCCCCTCTGATTTTCCGGTCCACCTATATATAATATTTTAAGGTTCATGTATACTTTGAGGATCATAAGTATGGACTTTGCAATGCGTGTAATTTGGCTGTGTCATTTCTGTTATCGATATGCTTTGTATCAAATATTTCATATCTTTTAACCATTCAATTACATTGTTCTTGGAGGTGTTTTTTTTTTATGGCACACCGGTTTTTGATGTTGGTTTAAAAAATTATTGCCTGGATTCATGGAACCTAAGGTATTGATCACGATTATGGGAAATTTCTAAAGTCACATGCAATGGACGGTGTACAATTGGACACACATGTGGATTAGGCCTACTGGGGAGACCACATAAAAAAAATCGCGCCACTTACAAATTTTGATTATGCAACGATAATCTTTTAAACAATGCATTAATTGCACTTTATTAATATATCAACGAAAGAATAATAAAAATATATATAAAAGCTGTAGCAAATATTATACCTCTATTTTATAAATGTATAAAATATACAAAAATAAAAAATTTTCTATGCATGCATATTGAAACGTGATAGCTCAGTGAAGGGGGATTGCATACTTTTGGGATCCCATCTGCAGATTGAGTGCCCCCTGTGAGTCAAGATGCGAACTATTCGAATAAAAGCTTATTCAAGAACCATCTGTCGGTAATGTCAAAAAGAATATCCTCGACTTCTGTCGAAGTGGATCGAAACTTCTAGCAACTTCCAGAACATCGTAGAATCTTCTACTTCAACCATTCGAAAACTGTAAAAGCGACAGGACTGTTCAAAGTCGAGGACAGTAGATCAGAGACCGTAAAAGTTTGTACTATTTAATCGAAGCAGCAGTATTAGCAGTATTTGTAATTTTGCAAAGTGATGAAATTCATTATTAAATAAAGTGATGAAATTACTTATTAAATAAAGTGACTAATGGTTTGTGAAATAAAGTGCAAATAATAACTAAGTAAACTTTAAGCTTAATATTAAATGTGTAAATAGCAATAATTAAATAAAGCTAATTATTTTAATTTAACCAGCGATTGTTTGATTACTACACAATCCAGTGGTACGAATCCGAGTACAGAGAGTTAGAGGAATTGTCAGGAGGGCAATTTTGTAACAGAGTAAATTGTCAAGAGGGCAATTTCGTAACAATATATTTGGCTGCTCCCGTGCTCAACGTAGCGTTGCTAATAAAAGACAGAAATATTTGTTATATCGTATATATAATATATGATAAAAATAAGTTCCTGCGAATTTATTTGTTATATCGTACATTTAATATATGATGAAATACGTTTCTGCAAATTTCTAGAGATTGTGTTAAGTCCAGTAATTAATATAACCTTTAATTGCACAAAACGCTCTATAACACGTCACCACAGCTTCAGCACAGAAAAAGAAAGAGGGTTGAATGAAAGGCCGGGAACACGAAGTGTGTTGTTCAGCAGCCAACACAGGCTAGTTCCGCTTGCCATAAACACGCTGTGCGACAGCGACAGCGTGTCAATAGATGGCGCGCGGAACTAGTGCCTGCTTGCGTTGGCGTACCCGACAACTGGGTTGGGGGTAGTGGTATCGCCACACATATACTAATGCAATATGCAACAGACGAACATAAAAATATTAAAAGATTATCATTAATTTTAGCAAAATTGGTCTTTTGTGCATAATTATTCTTTCTTCGGATAGACTCAAAAAAAGTTTGATCGTATGCAGCTAAAGCGAAAATATTAAATATAAAATCGAAAGAATAAACTGTGCTGATCTTTGTCTATTCTGAAAATATAGAAATATACAAAATTTCATGATAAATTGAATTCTGCTCTACTTTATATTTAAAGAAGCCACACCGCACATTTTAACAATACAAGACATTAAGAAGCTTTTATTTTCATTTCATTATTTCTATGGCACAATTCGCTACCTACCAAAATGATCGAAACACAAATATGTACATACTTATGTATATATTGTTACGAAATTGCCCTCTTGACAATTTACTCTGTTACAAAATTGCCCTCCTGACAATTCCTCTAACTCTCTGTACTCGGACTCGTACCACTGGATTGTGTAGTAATCAAACAATCGCTGGTTAAATTAAAATAATTAGCTTTATTTAATTATTGCTATTTACACATTTAATATTAGGCTTAAAGTTTACTTAGTTATTATTTGCACTTTATTTAACAAACCATTAGTCACTTTATTTACTAATGAATTTCACCACTTTGTAAATCACAAATACTGCTGCTTCGATTAAAATGCCTGCTGTACACACTTTTACGATCTCTGATCTACTGTATTCCAGTTTGAACAGTCTTGTCGCTTTTATAGTTTTCGAATGGTTGGTGTAGAAACTTCTACGCTATTCTCGTAGTTTCTAGAAGCTTCTATCCTCTTCGACAGAAGTCGAGAATATTCTTTTTGATATTACCGGCAGATGGTTCTTGAATAAACTTTTATTCGAATAGTTTGCATCTTGACTCACAGGGGGCACTCATTCTCCAGATGGGATCCTAAAAGTATGCAATCCCTTTTCACTGGGCTATCACGTTTCACTGCCCTCCGCTTAAACTTGTTCGTCCCGAACAAGGATAGTACTGCAACCTTTATAAGGAGATAACCTCTCTAAATGAACGACTTTCATTTTGCTCCTGGCATTTCTCGCCAACTGGATGCGGTATACTACATCGTTGAGCCGCTTTATCACCTTATAAGGGCCTTCCCAGTGTGTTTGCAGTTTTGGCGATAATCCCTTTTTCCTTTGCGGATTATGAAGCATAACTAGCTGCCCTTCCTGAAATCCCTTGGAGTTTGCTCGTAGATCATATCTGGCTTTCATTTTATCACTCATCAGTTGTGTGCGCTTTCTGATGGTTCCATGAATTTCATTCAGCTGTCTTCGTTTGTCAGCTACATAACTGCTACATGAAACTTCCGTAGATGAGTAGGCACCGAATTTCAGATCTGCAGGCAATCTTATGTCACAACCGAAAATAGCCTTAGCTGGTGTTGTAGATGTTGTATCGTGAGTTGCCGATCGGTATGCCATTAAGAAGAGGGGTATGTGTTGGTCCCAATCTTTCTGGTTTCTGTCCACGACTTTTCTTAGGTGGTCCTCAAGCGTACGATTAAATCTTTCAACCATTCCATCGGATTGTGGGTGCAAAGGGGTTGTACGAGTTTTGCGTATGCCCATCAATTCACTCATTTCCCTGAATATTGTTGACTCGAAATTTCTGCCTTGATCCGAGTGCAACTCGAGGGGAGCTCCGAATCTGCAGACCCAATTATTGATAAATGCATCTGCAACGGTCTTAGCTTCTTGATCGGGAATGGGGTATACTTCTGGCCATTTACTAAAATAGTCGATTACGACGAGAACATATTTGTTGCCGGAATCACTAATTGGAAACGGACCTGCTATGTCCATTGCAATACGCTCAAATGGCGCTCCCACGTTGTATAAATGCATCTTCCCCTGGCTGCGACGGCTCGGTCCCTTGGCAGCTGTACACTTTTCACAAGCACTAATCCAGTCAACTACCGATTGCTGGCAACCAACCCAATAAAATCGTGTTTTAATTTTCTCGACTGTTTTTGTTATTCCCAAATGCCCTCCGCTTGGCCCACTATGGTATTCCTTGAGAATTTCGCTTATTCTTGCCTTGGGTACCACAATCAAGTTCTTCGTGGTTTTTCCATCTTCGCTCTCCCACAGGCGGAATAGGCATCCATCTTGCAGCTTTAAGCTATTCCATTGAGCCCAATATGCTTTAGTTATGGGGCTTTCAGTCGAGATTTCGTTCCAATCAGGCCGTTTTCCTTCATTCTTACTTAATACGATTTTTGCCAAATCTGGGTCATTTCGTTGTTCTTCTTTTATCTTTTCCGCTGTCCATTCATTGTCTGGTAAAACAGCCATTAAGCGCACATCGACTACTCCTTCTTTCCCTTCAGCTTTAGAACAGTGCTTACATTCCATACTGCAAGGACGTCGTGATAGTGCATCAGCATTCCCGTGGTTTCCGCCTCTGCGATGTTCTATTGTGAAATCGTAGCTTTGGAGTCTCTCAATCCATCTCGCAACCTGACCTTCGGGATTTTTGAACTGTAAGAGCCAGCGCAGAGCAGCGTGATCCGTTCTCAACAAGAACTTTTGTCCATACAAGTACTTGTTAAAGTGCTTCACGCACTGCATAACCGCCAAAAGTTCTCTCCGTGTTACACAGTAATTTCGCTCTGCTGCAATTGCTCTTTGACTTCCTCCTTGACAGCTTGAGCATTTTGTTGTAACTGTTCCTTTACAGCTTGAGCATTTTGTTGTAATTGCTGCTGCATCCTCTCATCTCGCAACTGCATCTTCTCATCGGCTGCTTGAGAATTTTGTTGTAACTGCTGCTGCATCTTCTCATCTCTCTGCTGCATTCTCTCTTCGGCTGCTTGAGATCTTTGATGTAACTGCTGCATATCCTGTTTAAAGGATTGCATTATCCCGATAAGTGCGCTCATGTCAAAGTTACCCGTGTTAGTTTCTTGCGGTGTTTCTTCGTGTCGAGATGTCGTTGCCTCTTCACATTGGAATTCATGCTCATCGACATCTATACCCTGCTCCTCTAAAGCGCTTCTTAATCGCACCTGCAGCTCCGCTTTAAGCCCTTGTGTTTGCAAATTTAAACGCTCAAGCTCCTTCTTGAGCTGCTCCAATCTCAGTTTTTCAAATTTAACCATTGTTTATCACAGATACACAATCCCACTTCTGACACCAATTGTTACGAAATTGCCCTCTTGACAATTTACTCTGTTACAAAATTGCCCTCCTGACAATTCCTCTAACTCTCTGTACTCGGACTCGTACCACTGGATTGTGTAGTAATCAAACAATCGCTGGTTAAATTAAAATAATTAGCTTTATTTAATTATTGCTATTTACACATTTAATATTAGGCTTAAAGTTTACTTAGTTATTATTTGCACTTTATTTAACAAACCATTAGTCACTTTATTTACTAATGAATTTCACCACTTTGTAAATCACAAATACTGCTGCTTCGATTAAAATGCCTGCTGTACACACTTTTACGATCTCTGATCTACTGTATTCCAGTTTGAACAGTCTTGTCGCTTTTATAGTTTTCGAATGGTTGGTGTAGAAACTTCTACGCTATTCTCGTAGTTTCTAGAAGCTTCTATCCTCTTCGACAGAAGTCGAGAATATTCTTTTTGATATTACCGGCAGATGGTTCTTGAATAAACTTTTATTCGAATAGTTTGCATCTTGACTCACAGGGGGCACTCATTCTCCAGATGGGATCCTAAAAGTATGCAATCCCTTTTCACTGGGCTATCACGTTTCAATATGTATGTATGGATATGATTTGTCAAGATTGAATTTCATAATACTGAAACGTGATAGCTCAGTGAAAAGGGATTGCATACTTTTAGGATCCCATCTGGAGAATGAGTGCCCCCTGTGAGTCAAGATGCGAACTATTCGAATAAAAGTTTATTCACGAACCATCTGTCGGTAATATCAAAAAGAATATTCTCGACTTCTGTCGAAGAGGATAGAAGCTTCTAGAAACTACGAGAATAGCGTAGAAGTTTCTACACCAACCATTCGAAAACTATAAAAGCGACAAGACTGTTCAAACTCGAAGACAGTAGATCAGAGATCGTAGCAGTGTGTACAGCTAGCATTATAATTAAAGCAGCAGTATTTGTAATTGTGTAAAGTGATGAAATTCATTAGTAAATAAAGTGACTAATGGTTTGTGAAATAAAGTGCAAATAATAACTAAGTAAACTTTAAGCCTAATATTAAATGTGTAAATAACAATAATTAAATAAAGCTAATTATTTTAATTTAACCAGCGATTGTTTGATTACTACACAATCCAGCGGTACGAGTCCGAGTACAGATAGTTAGAGAAATTGTCAGGAGGGCAATTTTGTAACAGAGTAAATTGTCCGGAGGACAATTTTGTAACAGAGTAAATTGTCAAGAGGGCAATTTCGTAACAATTGGTGTCAGAAGTGGGATTGTGTACCTGTAATAAACAATGGTTAAATTCGAAAAACTGAGATTGGAGCAGCTCAAGAAGGAGCTTGAGCGTTTAAATTTGCAAACACAAGGGCTTAAAGCGGAGCTGCAGGTGAGACTAAGAAGAGCTTTAGAGGAGCAGGGTATAGACGTCGATGAGCATGAATTCCAGTGTGAAGAGCCAACGACATATCGCCACGAAGAAACACCACAAGAACCTAACACGGGTAACTTTGACATGAGCGCACTTATCGGGATAATGCAATCCTTTAAACAGGATATGCAGCAGTTACATCAAAGTTCTCAAGCAGTCGAAAAGAGTGTTGCATCCGTCAAAGAGGACGTAGAAAAGAGTGCTGAATCGCTCAAACAAGCAGTCAAAGAGGATGTCAAAGAACAGTTACAGCAGAGTGAAATACGACTTACTCAACTAGTGGAAAAGAACTCACAGCAGATGAAAGAAATGTCCGAGATGGTAGACAGGAAGGTTTGTGAAATTGAGACACGGCAAGAATCGTTCGAAAAATCTTTAGTACAAAGGCAGAATGAATTTAAGCAACAAATAGAACAAAGAATTAATCTACTACAGGAAGGTGCATTGCCTGTGCCAGCTTTATCCTCAATAAAACTGAAGCCTCCTACCTATGATGGAACCACCACATTTAGTGTCTTCAGAATGCAATTTGAGACTACCGCTAGCACAAATGGTTGGAGTGCTCGCGAAAAAGTGGCTGCATTAACCGTTTCATTGAAAGGTGCTGCCGCTGATGTGCTTCAAACTATCTCAGAAAGTGAGCGAGACTGCTATGAAAGCTTAATGAATGCCGTTCAGCGCAAGTATGGTAGTGAACACCGGAAGCAGATGTACCAAGTAGAGCTACGAACACGGGTACAGAAGAGTGGTGAGTCTCTACAACAGTTTGCGGCGGAAGTGGAACGGTTGGCTCATCTTGCCTACCCAGGAGAGATCACTGAGAGGTGTATGATGGACACCTTTGTATATGGCATTCGCGATGCGGAGATAAAGCGTTCTGCAATAACTAATCCGAAAGCTACATATATGGAGACAGTAGCTAGCGCTTTAACTTCAGAGACAGCAGCCTTGGTGTGCCAGCCAGTATACAGAGCCCGTCAGGTACAAGTCGAAAACGGCCAAAGTTTCACGGGCAAATGCTTCACCTGCGGAGAGGTCGGACACATGGCCCGTAATTGCCAATCGAGACGGAAACGTTCTAGATCACGCTCACCGGTAAGACCTCCAAAGCAAGTCAGATTCCAAAATAGGGAATCAGAAAATGATGAAAAGTCGTCGACAAACTAGATGGAGTCAGTCTCGAGGGGCTTGATCTGACTCCCACAACATGTAGCCCCAGAATCTTCGTTTCTCAGATGGCACGGAAAATCAACAGCCTAACTGTCGACAGCGTAGTAAATGGAAGAAAAATCGTGGTAACATTGGATACGGGTGCATCACATTCCATAATTAGAAGGGATCTCGTTCGGGGAATCGAGCCGCTTCAGGGAATAAGTTTGCGTACGGCAACTGGAGATGATGCACCGGTACTTGGAAAAGTTACACGGAAAATCACTATCGGTACCACAACAGTGAAGCACGAGTTTGTAGTTGCGGATATTGTGGACGAATTAATCTTAGGTGTGGATTTTATGATTCGGAATGGATTCACCCTAGATTTGAAATGCCGAACGTTGAAGTATGCGAACACCGAAATACCGTTATCCGTTGGTGAGGATAAGTATGGAGGTATCCGACAAGCCATTGTATCGCGGCGGACAAAAATCCCAGCAAAGTCAGAGGCAGTCATATGGGCCAAAATGGACGGAGATGTGGAGAAGAACAAGTTGTAGGTTGTGGAAACGGATGAAAAATTTGTACTGGATGACATCATCATTGGAAAAACCCTCGTAGAAGAACAGCAGAACAGAATAGTGCCAGTAAGAGTGGTCAATCTTGCAAATTCCGCTAAAACCATAGAGAAAGGACAGATAATTGGAAATTGCCGGGCAATTTCGGCAATTGTAAACTGTGAAAGCCAGCCTCGAGACACAAAAATGAAGATACCAGCTGATAAAAAGGTACTCGACGATCTCACGAAAGAATGGAGCAAAGACTTATCCACAGAGCAGAGGAGGACTGCCAGCCAACTTTTGGCAAGACATTGGTCAGTATTTGCTGAAAAGGGTAAAAACGAAGGCAGAACAAAGATGGTGAAACACACAATCAACACTGGTGATGCCAAACCCATTCGTCAAGCGTCAAGAAGAGTACCTCTGGCAAAGAGAGAAGAGGTGAATGTATTGCTGAAGGAAATGCATCAGAACAACGTCATAGAGCCATCAGCGAGCCCCTGGAGTTCTCCAGTGGTATTAGTCAAGAAGAAGGATGGCTCCACACGTTTCTATGTAGATTATCGTAAACTAAATGAGGTAACGAAGAAAGATAGTTATCCATTACCTCGAATCGACGATACGTTGGACACACTTTCTGGTTCAAATTGGTTCTCAACGCTGGATTTACAAAGCGGATATTGGCAAGTGGCAGTAGACGAACAAGACAAGGAAAAGACAGCATTCAGTGCCGGTGATGGACTATGGCAATTTTTGGTGATGCCATTCGGACTGTGTAATGCTCCAGCTACATTTGAACGCTTAATGGAACATGTGCTAAAGGGTCTTCACTGGAAAACGTGTCTGGTGTACTTAGATGACATCATCGTTATGGGAAAGGACTTCGAGGACCACTTGAAGAATTTGGAAGAAGTATTGATGCGATTAGGAGCTTCAGGGTTGAAGCTGAGCGCAAAGAAATGCTCGTTCTTCAAGAAAGAAGTCAAGTACCTTGGACATAAAGTCACACCTGAAGGAGTACACACAGATCCAGATAAGATAGACTCAGTAAGGGAGTGGCCAAGACCAACTAGTTTGCATGAGCTACGCAGCTTCTTGGGTCTTTGCACCTATTACAGACGCTTTGTTCCAAGCTTTGCAGACGTGGCTGGTAGTCTGCATGCGTTAACGAGGAAAAATTGTCCTTTTGAGTGGAAAAGCGAACAGGAGAAGGCATTCAACTGATTGAAAGACCTATTGTGTACAGCTCCGATCCTTGCGTATCCAATACCTGGCGAAAAATTTATTTTGGATACAGATGCAAATGGATTCGGGATTGGAGGAGTCCTGTCGCAAGTTATTGACGGACATGAAAGAGTAATAGCCTACTTCAGTAAGATCTTATCAAAGCCAGAGCGAAATTACTGTGTAACACGGAGAGAACTATTGGCGGTTATGCAGTGCGTGAAGCACTTTAACAAGTACCTGTATGGACAAAAGTTCTTGTTGAGAACGGATCACGCTGCTCTGCGCTGGCTATTACAGTTCAAAAATCCCGAAGGTCAGGTTGCGAGATGGATTGAGAGACTCCAAAGCTACGATTTCACAATAGAACATCGCAGAGGCGGAAACCACGGGAATGCTGATGCACTATCACGACGTCCTTGCAGTATGGAATGTAAGCACTGTTCTAAAGCTGAAGGGAAAGAAGGAGTTGTCGATGTGCGCTTAATGGCTGTTTTACCAGACGATAAATGGACAGCGGAAAAGATAAAAGAAGAACAACGAAATGACCCAGATTTGGCAAAAATCGTATCAAGTAAGAGTGAAGGAAAACGGCCTGATTGGAACGAAATCTCGACTGAAAGTCCCATAACTAAAGCATATTGGGCTCAATGGAATAGCTTAAAGTTGCAAGATGGATGCCTATTCCGCCTGTGGGAGAGCGAAGATGGAAAAACCACGAAGAACTTGATTGTGGTACCCAAGGCAAGAATAAGCGAAATTCTCAAGGAATACCATAGTGGGCCAAGCGGAGGACATTTGGGAATAACAAAAACAGTCGAGAAAATTAAAACACTATTTTATTGGGTTGGTTGCCAGCAATCGGTAGTTGACTGGATTAGTGCTTGTGAAAAGTGTACAGCTGCCAAGGGACCGAGCCGTCGCAGCCAGGGGAAGATGCATTTATACAACGTGGGAGCGCCATTTGAGCGTATTGCAATGGACATAGCAGGTCCGCTTCCAATTAGTGAATCCGGCAACAAATATGTTCTCGTCGTAATCGACTATTTTAGTAAATGGCCAGAAGTATACCCCATTCCCGATCAAGAAGCTAAGACCGTTGCAGATGCATTTATCAATAATTGGGTCTGCAGATTCGGAGCTCCCCTCGAGTTGCACTCGGATCAAGGCAGGAATTTCGAGTCAACAATATTCAGGGAAATGAGTGAATTGATGGGCATACGCAAAACTCGTACAACCCCTTTGCACCCACAATCCGATGGAATGGTTGAAAGATTTAATCGTACGCTTGAGGAACACCTAAGGAAAGTCGTGGACAGAAACCAGAAAGATTGGGACCAACACATACCCCTCTTCTTAATGGCATACCGATCGGCAACTCACGATACAACATCTACAACACCAGCTAAGGCTATTTTCGGTTGTGACATAAGATTACCTGCAGATCTGAAATTCGGTGCCTACTCATCTACGGAAGTTTCATGTAGCAGTTATGTAGCTGACAAACGAAGACAGCTGAATGAAATTCATGGAACCATCAGAAAGCGCACACAACTGATGAGTGATAAAATGAAAGCCAGATATGATCTACGAGCAAACTCCAAGGGATTTCAGGAAGGGCAGCTAGTTATGCTTCATAATCCGCAAAGGAAAAAGGGATTATCGCCAAAACTGCAAACACACTGGGAAGGCCCTTATAAGGTGATAAAGCGGCTCAACGATGTAGTATACCGCATCCAGTTGGCGAGAAATGCCAGGAGCAAAATGAAAGTCGTTCATTTAGAGAGGTTATCTCCTTATAAAGGTTGCAGTACTATCCTTGTACGGGACGAACAAGTTTAAGCGGAGGGCAGTGAAACGTGATAGCTCAGTGAAAAGGGATTGCATACTTTTAGGATCCCATCTGGAGAATGAGTGCCCCCTGTGAGTCAAGATGCGAACTATTCGAATAAAAGTTTATTCACGAACCATCTGTCGGTAATATCAAAAAGAATATTCTCGACTTCTGTCGAAGAGGATAGAAGCTTCTAGAAACTACGAGAATAGCGTAGAAGTTTCTACACCAACCATTCGAAAACTATAAAAGCGACAAGACTGTTCAAACTCGAAGACAGTAGATCAGAGATCGTAAAAGTGTATACATCAGGCATTTTAATCTAAGCAGCAGTATTAGCAGTATTTGTAATTTTGCAAAGTGATGAAATTCATTATTAAATAAAGTGATGAAATTACTTATTAAATAAAGTGACTAATGGTTTGTGAAATAAAGTGCAAATAATAACTAAGTAAACTTTAAGCCTAATATTAAATGTGTAAATAACAATAATTAAATAAAGCTAATTATTTTAATTTAACCAGCGATTGTTTGATTACTACACAATCCAGCGGTACGAGTCCGAGTACAGATAGTTAGAGAAATTGTCAGGAGGGCAATTTTGTAACAGAGTAAATTGTCCGGAGGACAATTTTGTAACAGAGTAAATTGTCAAGAGGGCAATTTCGTGACAATACTCTACCGTTTCAAGTCTTCTACTATAACAGACATGAAAAGATTCTGCTTTAGTTTTGGTCCAGTAAAATGATATAATACTGGTTAATTAATGGAAAGTAGTAAAATTCTTTTGTTATTATTGAAAAAATTTTTATTAATTTCCTAATTCAAAATAAAAATTTTAAAAGAACCTTTCGCTGGGTTCGAACCCACAGCAAAAAAAAAATGCTATACCAACGCCCATAATAGTTTTGTTGATTTTGGAGTATATTAGGGAGTCAAAGTGTTTACTGGTGCCATTCTGATCTAACTAAAATTTTTTAAAACACTGAAAATTTCTTGAATTCTGTACATTACCCCACGTCTCCACGGGCAATTTTTCATTGCTTGCCATCTGTCAAATTTCATTGAAAGCAATGGCAATGCCGTAGTGGTGGGCATTTTTATGTTATACCATCGCCATTTTAGAAATGGCATCGAAAGGATAGTACGCTGCGCGCGAGCGCTTGACTGCCTCAAAGAATTGTACGATTTGTATGAAGAGGAAGAAAAAAGGAGAAAGCCTAGATTTTGGGTTAATCCTTTTTTAGAGAAGCGACAAATGCACGATTTGGAAGCTCATCTTTTGAAAGACATATTGTGGGAAGATGGCCAGGACTTTCAAAATTTCTCTATAATAGAATAAACGAGGCTCATGGATTAATTCTGCCGAGGATCCAGATTTTTTACTGTTTTGCATCCTTTTTTTCTCGGCGAGGTATGCTGTGCGCAGATATTTAATTTTTCTTTTCGTTTCGCATACATCTCGCTTCATTTCTTTTGCAATTTCTCGCCATGCATTGTTTTTTAAATCTGTCCTCTTATATTAGGACTTCTGTAGTACCATATCAATTCGAATTGTCGGTATAAATTAATGACTATAGATTTCAGTCGCGCACCACTTCACACTTGTAGAAAAATGAGAATCGGCTGTCAAACAGCAAAACTGACAGCTCAATTGCCAACTCTATGGTGGCAATACATGGAAAGCAATATGGCATAACATGAACTGCCAACCATGAGCAATGAGCGGTCTCGATTGGCAATTATTGCTAAAATTGACAATGCAATCAATGAAATATTGCCTGTCGAGACGCCCAGTTACATTCCGCAAAAAATCAGTTTCAATCTTCTGCTGTGCAGCCATGAAGTTTCGCTGTACAATTCGAGGGTGGCTTTTTTTGGAATACAGAAACAAATTAAATAAATACATATTTAAATTTATTTATTAAATTTATAAACCAATTTTTTTCATTTTTTACATATTTACAATGTAAATTCTAAAAATATTATATATATACTCGTATATATATACATGCCAGTTAAGATAACTCTTTGTTCACAAATCCAATGGCTAACATAAACAAATTGCAACTTAAAGATGCATAAAAGTATAGAAGTTGAGCATTGGCAGATTCTTGATTGATGCTGTGTCTCATTTCATGATGGGTAATAAATTTGCATCCTGAAGATTCAAGCAAGGCTTTGTCTTGAGATAATTCATTCTCACGCTAAAAGTGAAGACATCAGCAGCTTCCTGATACAATTCCTTATCCCATGATGAAATAGTTATTTTGTTTACATTCAAAAACTGTGAAAATACAAAGGATTGATTGAAACGTTCAGTTGGTTTTTAGCAGGCAATGATTATACAGTTGACATTCATCAGTTTGTGCGGTTGTTCGGTAATTAATGATTACTTTTCGTTGAAACGGTTCTTGGGAGTTCTCGCGATTTTTATACTAATAAAAAAAGTTTTTTTTAAAAACGCAAACTCCCGCCCCAAACAATTAATTGGCGGACTCGTTTCGCAATAGCCGTCGTGAGATCCTGAAAATAACAAGTAAGGACACGGAAAAACCGACTTTCCGAAAATAAAGTAAGAGTTCGGGAAAACGCGATAAGTGGGCCCAAAAAACTGAGTCAAAATAATTGTCGAAAAAATACACCGATGCCAAAGTGTATCGACAATTAGACTCAAAACTAAAAATCAAGTACCTCAAAAGGAGGGGAAAAAGAATAAAACAACAAACAAACAAAAATAATAATCGAATAAGAGTGAAGAAAAAGTGAAATCAAAAAAGTGAAGAATATAAATTGCTGACAACTCAATAAAGAAACTGAGGGATTCAACTAAACTGAAGGAAGCCGAACATCCAACTCAATTGAAAGAGACCAAGGAATCTAAAACAACAAAAAGGCCGAGAGAAATTATTTAATTTTTATATTGTATTTTGTTATTGTATTATTATTTTATATACAAATTTTCATATGTTTAATAATCAGAAGAAGAATGGTTATCTAAGATTATACTATTGCAACTATTGCAAAGATAATCACAAATCAGAAAAGTGCCCACAATTGAAAAACAGCAAAAATTAAAGTTAAAAATTAATTATTGAAAAATTTCATGAAACATCGTAAGACAAAAAATTACGGAAGAATTGTGAATAAGAGATTTTTATAAACACTCTGGAGGAATTAATTGATAAATTTTCTAAAATGAATACGAACGATAACAGTACAGGAGACACTTTGACTGGAGACATGATAGTTCGGTTGGTGGTAGCACATACGACAGCATTGAAGACTGAAGTAGAACAATTAAAACGACAGATAGCAGCATTAATAGATACTTATTCAGTAACGGAGTACAGAGCTGAAGTCATTGATGAGGCTTTAGTGTGCAATGAGTCTTGGGATATCATAAAATCAATGCCTGAATTTTCAGGAAATCAAGTTCTTACGTTAGCTGGCGGGAGGCCGCTAATAATTCTGTAAGTTTACGAAATAGAATTGTTGGAGAGTCAAATGATGCTCTCACTAACCACGGTACAATCTTAAACTATGAAGCTATTATGAGCAGATTAGATTTTGCGTACGCCGGCAAACGACTTTCTCACATATTGGAACAAGAATTAAGTATTCTTCGACAGGGAAATTTTTCGCCAATTGGCTATTATAATGAGGTTAACAAAAAACTGACACTGCTCATTAATAAGACAATCATCACATACGGCAATAATAATGCAATTACTAGCCAATTGAATGAAAAAAATCGTCAAAACGGTCTTCGAGTGTTTATCACAGGCCTCAACGCCCCAATTTCAAACATACTATTTTCGTTATCTCCTCAAGACTTGCCAAACGCACTGGCAAAAGCTCAAGAATTGGAGTCTAACAATCTTGGCGCTAATTTTGCATTACAATTTGGAAGAAACCAGTATAATAATCAGAATCAACTAAATCAAAAAAGTTCTAATCGACAGAACAATTTGAGATTTCCACATTTAAGCCAAATTATGGATTGGGAATAATAATTTAAATAATAATTTACCTAAACCTGAACCAATGGACGTGGACAGGTCTACCCATAGAAATAGCAGAAGGTGGCATCAAAATAATAATTTTAGGTCAAATTTTAATAATCCACAAGGTTTTAACGACCAGGTGCAAGTGCACAATTTAGTGCACAACCCCAACAGAAAACTCAAAGAAATAATAAAATGCAGGAAAATGCTTTTCTAAGCGAAGGCTCAACCTTCCCTACATTTACGCCACAAGCGATGTGACAGGACGAAGGTCCAAAATATTAATTGACACAGGAGCAACGAGTTGCTACTGTAAACCAAACGTTTTAGTAAATAGAGAACAATTAGCAATTAAAAAGAAAGTTAAGATAATCAATGGGGCAACCATATTCACACATTTTTCTGAATTAGATTTGTTTAACATCAAAGAACGCTTTTATGAAAGTGAAGAATTAGAAGCAGATTTACTGGAAGGTTTAAACTTATTTAAAAGGCTAATATTGTATTGGATTTTGAAAAAGAAATTTTTATATTTGATAAAGAAATTCACAAAATTCATTCACTTGAAAATGAAGAAGTAAATTATATAAAAGAAAAACTAAAGAATGTATATTACAATACTTTGGGATAAAAAAATCCTAAAAAAATTAATAAAGAATTAAATCTGGGATACGAAAATCCTAGAGCGCCAGCCGACGAATTTACCGGAATTAATAAAGGAAAAATAAGTATTACTTTTGGAAGAAAAACTCCAGAAGCGCCCGTCGATGAAAATTCCGACACAAAACACAATGAAATAAATATGTAAAAAGAAAAAATAATAAATGAAATTAAAAAAAACTCATTCAAATATAAATTCAAACTTGCATTTCAGAACGGATATTAAAGCGGAACAATCCGCACAACTGTTGGAACTCCTATATGGAGTAAACAGTATCCATATCCTCTATGTGTAAACTCGTTTGTAAATAAAGAAGTGAACAAATTGTTAAATGGAGGAATTATAAGGCCTAGTAAAAGCCCATATAATTCACCTATATGGGTGGTGCCAAAAAAAGGTATAAGTGAAGATGGCACACAAAAACTTAGAATGGTTATAGATTATAAAAAAATTAATGAATTAACAACATCAGACCGATATCCCATACCTGATGCATCAGTCATTCTTTCAAACTTGGGGAATTCTAAATATTTTTCCACAATAGATCTGGAATCGGGTTTTACCCAGATTTTAATGAAAGAAAGCCATATTGAAAATACAGCTTTTTCCGTCAATAATGGAAAATATGCAAACACGCTCCTTGCCGTTTGGATTAAAAAATGCACCAAGCACTTTCCAAAGAGCGATGGACAATATATTACGGGAATATATTGGAAAGATTTGCCATGTTTATATTGATGATATTATCGTTTATTTAAAAAACCTTGAAGACTACACAAGAGATTTGGCAACAATAGTTGAGACACTGAAAAATCCTTAGAAAAATCTAAATTTTATGAAAGACAGGTTGAATTTTTAGGCTATTAGCATAATTAAAACTGATCCTAGAAAAATAGACACAATAACAAATTTTCCTATACCAACTACACTGAGGCAACTATGGAATTTCCTTGGAATGACCTGTTATTACCGGAAATTTATTAAAGAGTAGGCTTCTATCACAAAACCCTTAACGAAACACCTTTCCGGTGAAAATGGGAAATTTCCCAATATACTCGTATGTCTAAAAAAATAAAAATACGATTAGAACAAGAAGGTAGTCCAGCCCGTGAAAATCTAAATAAATGCTAAATCTTCAAGTCGAATTAACTCAACCAGACTTTGGTAAAAAAGTTGGTCTTACAACAGAAGCATCTAATGTTGCCATAGGAGCCGTATTATCTGAGGAAGGTAAACCAATTACCTTTATTTCAAAAACTTTAAACTCCACAGAGCAAAACTATGCAACGAACGAAAAGGTATTATATGCAATGTATGGTCATTGAAAAATTTGAGTAAAAACCTTTATGGCTTTACAGATCTTGAAATTCATACAGATCACCAGCCCTTGCTGTTTCCGTCCGAAATCCAAATGCCAAAATGAAAAGAAGGCATGCTTTTATAGAGGAGTTCGCTCCGAAAATAATATATAAACCTGGAGCTACTAATGTAGTTGCAGTCGAACTTTCTCGACAACATCTTAATATGTTATCAGATGATTCTTCCACAATGGAAACTGAACATTCTGCGGAAAGCAGTGAGAACAATCATATTAAAGAGACTACCAAGCCCTGAAATCAATTTAAACAACAAATTCTGTTACGCAGAGCTAGCTTTACCATTCATGAATCGGTCATTAACTTTGGAAATGTGAGACATATAATTGAATTTGACACAGTAGAAGATTTAATAACAATTCTAAAAGAATATTTGCGACCAGGTGCAATAACAACTATACATTGCACAGTTGAGGATAAAGGATAGGTTGAAATAAAGGATAGTTTATTGCAAAATTTTAATATTAAATTCGTATATACAAAAAATGGTTCTTTGGATATAACCCATAGAGAAGATCAGGGCAATATTATTGAACAAACCCATAGCAGAGCACATAGAAACTATAGAGAAAATCTGAAACAAATATTTACTCAGTATTATTGGCCTAAGATGAATAAACAATTTAAGGAATTTATACGAATTTATTTATTATTTATATTTATAATTGTGAAATTTGTAACAAGAATAAATATTCTAGACACCCGAAGAAGATACCAATTGGGAGTGCTCCTATCTCAGAAGAAGAAGAGAGCAATTACATTTGGATATATTTTTTGCACAAAATTTAAAATTTTTGACTTGTATAGATTCTTACTCAAAATATTTAGTCGTGAAATTAATTGAAGATAAAACAAAATTAGAAGAAAAAGTATTGGAAATCCTACAAAATTTTCCAGAAGCAAACATTTTAGTGGTTGATAATGAACCAGGTTGAAAAGCAGTACAATTTAAAACATTGATGAACAGATTTGGTATAGATATTCTTTTGCGACCCGAAGCATTGTACAACGAATGGTCCAGTTGAGCGAGTACATTCCACTCTTATTGAGATACCTAGATGTATATCAATTAATGTGTTATTTGGAATCCATATATAAAGCAGTTCAACAATATAACAAGACAATACATTCAGTGACTGATAAAAAACCATTCGAAATATTATATAATAAAATACAACATGGTGATATAAATCAGAAATTATCAAAGGCTCAAGAAAATAGAAAAAAAATTAATGAAAACTTTTAAAGAAGGAGCTGTAATTTATGAAAAAATTACTACAGAAAGAAATAAGTAAAACAGAAAGTAAAAATATAAAACACAGAAAGTAAAAGAAGTTTTAGGAAATAAAGTTAGGACATATAGCAAAAATAGTATAGTACACAAAGATAACATAAAGTCCTAATATTTTAATTTCGGAAAATGATACAATATTTAATGTTAATAATAATTGACTTATGGTACATCACAGCCACCGATATTGTAGAAATTAACTTATTTCATTATTTTTTGATTTTTTAAAAAATAAACATCAGAGAGAAACTCTGATGTTAAACTTTATTTATTGAATTCAAAACAAGAACTAACTTACAATTTTTTGATAACTTAACTTAAATTCAAATAGCGGCAGCGTTGAAGCAGTGCAGCGGTTAGCGACAGCGTTGGAGCAGTGCAGCGGTTGGCTCGTGCAGGAAGTATTGCAGACACAGCGTCAGCAATTTAGCTTTTGTTGATTAGCTTGAATTGAAGTTGGACTTAATAAAGACCAAGAAAAAAATATAATTATTGTTAACTTAATTATCGTTAACTCCTCCCCTCTTAAATTCAAGCGTCCGCGCTTGAAGTGCATGGGAGAAGTTTTGGCTGGATTATGTTTTGCTGTATTTTTGGTTGGATTTCTATAGTTCTTCTTCCAAACCTTGAGGCAAATATTTTTGCTAATATTACTACGACGATAATAATTAATGCGATTATTGACACGCTTATTATGCTTATTCGTCCTCTTGTCTCTAAGAATTCTATTGCCCTTGTGTTATTCGTATGAAGTTCCTTGATGAGTTCCATAGTAAGTCCTTCCTCATATTTACCGGGTAAAACAGAAGATCTTAGAATAGCTGGTAGGGGTTCTATTGAAAAGCTTTCATTAAATTCATAAATTTGGTTGTTGGCAGTGATTGTTGCATTTCGAAATTTTATGACATAGGAGCCTGTTAGGTTCAATTGGTTGTCATCTACAAATATTGAGCCATTGAATTGATTGAGGAGAATAATTCCGGGTTGGATATCTTCTATTGGAGCAATGTGTAGATTATTTACTCTAGTACAGGATGCTGGTTTGCTATGTAATATTTGTGGAATGCAGGAGCTTTTACTTATATCTACGATATCTTTATAATTACATATTTTAAGGTTTTTATAAGTTTTGCAAGAATTTTTAATTGCGTAAATTTTATCTTTACAAATTATATAGTTTTCATAAGAGATTTTTATAATTTCATTGCCTCTTTTAATAGGCTTTAACAATATCTCTTCACATGTTTCTTTATTGGTAGTTGGTATGCTTATAATATATAGTATGATAGTCTTATTTGATGCTATCGAAACATCTGCGATTTGAAAAGATTCTTCTATATTTGAAAAACTGATGTTATCTTTTTGTAACATTTGTCTGAATAACTCCACTTCATTATTTGAAAGCATAAATGAATTTATTAATCCAATTTTTGCCCAATTTATGGCATGATCTATATTAATTACTTCTTGTTTTAATATATCTAAATAATTTTTAATATTAAGACTAATAGTACTTTGGACATTTGTGCTGTCAAAATTTTTCATAATTAATTCATTTGTAGCATTTACAACATTATTCAATTTTTCAATTATTAATCTGTTAATTACCATTTGTCTCTCATTATTTTTAAGTATATTATTTGTCTTATCACTAAGTATTTTAAAATCATCGTGGTCGGGACTTCCCGCTATCCACTTCCATGTTGTTCCAATGAAATTTAAAGATCTTTTACTTATACTATTAGGCTTTAACCTATCTATATGGTTTTGTATTTGGGATATTTCATGTTGAAGGAATGGGAGAAGGGCGTTGGTTTTATTATGATTGTGATAACGTAAGTCCTTGTCCTGTTTTGTTTCGAGTTTTACAATATTTTCTAACCTATGTTTGTCTAATTGTTCCGGGCTTGTGCTGACAATACGTCCAAAAAATACTTCGATTGGTTTTCTGTTGGTGGTCGAATGAATTGAATAATTATACTTACAAATTGACATGTCTAGCAAGTCTGAAAATGAACGATGTGTATTTTCGGCTTTTGTACAACGCATTATCTCTGATAACGTTGAATGGAACCTTTCTATTTGTCCATTAACCGTGCTAGTGTAGGGCGGGGCTTTGAAAATGTCTATTCCTAATTGATCTTGCAACATAAATGTAATGGAAGCTGAACTAAGCGCTTTTTCATTATCGATAACTATTTTTTCAGGTATGCCAAAAGAAATAAGGATTTGTCTTAATGGTTCTTTTATGTCTTCGGTGGCTCTAGACTTTATAATTTTCGCTTGAGCATATTTGGAGAATTTGTCTATGGCAGTCAGAATGGTACGATTGTTTGTATGATATATGTCGAGATGTACAATATTACCTGGATATTGGGGTATGGGGGTTGACTGTAATATGTGTTTAGCTGGGTGCCGATCGTATTTATTCTCGCGGCATATTTTACAAAGTTTTACTATTTTTTCAATTTTAGCCTGCATTTGTGGAAAATAATATTTAGTCAAAAGCTGTGATTTATTTTCTCGAGAATTCCTGTGAGCTCTATTGTGTTCTGTTATAATTTTTGACTCTTGTTCTACTTCGGAAGTAATATCTTCAATCATTGTTTGAGTGTATCTGATTTTGTATGTTGAGAAGTGTAAAGGATATAGTTCTTGTATCTTACCCATGATTTCTTCTGATGTGAACAAACCGTTTACTACGCTTGGATTTAAATATCTCTTAAATATTTGTATAATGTCATCTGTAGAGTAATTTCTTTGTATTACGATATGTCTGTGATATGTGGGAAAAGGAATTTGGAATTGATGTCTATTTTCTTCACCTATTTTCAAAAACAATTGATTCTTAAAAACATTGATTGGTGCTTCTGTAGCAGGTATCAAATTTTGTGATGAACTGTCTTCGCTATGTATTGTACCTGTCAACGAGTTGATATCGTCGTTATTGGTGTTTGGTAAGAGATTAATTTGGGGTGGTCTTGAGAGGGCATCTGCAACTATGTTTGATTTCCCGGGTTTATAGAGAAGCTCATAGTTGTACTCCTCTAAAATTGCTTTCCATCTCTTCATTTTATTGTTATTGTTCTTATTGCTGAGAGCGTACGTAAGGGGTTGGTGGTCTGTGTAAATTTTTACTTTGGCGGATCCGTAGAGATAGTTTCGCAAGTTATTCAGTGACCAAATAATTGCTAGCATCTCTTTTTCATTGGTAGCGTAGTGTTCTTCTGCGCTACTTAATGTACGAGATATAAACATGATAGGTCTATCGTCTTGAGCTAGGACTGCTCCAATCGCATAATTGGATGCGTCCGTCGTGAGTTGAAATTCTTTTGAATAATCGGGGTATGAGAGCAGAACTTCTTCTGAGCTAAGGGAATTTTTTAGTTTTTGAAATGCTTCTAGTGCTTCTTTATTTAAATTTATTTTTATGTTTTTTGATATATTTTTGGATATTCGTCCTTCCTCCCCTCTTAAAAGGACTGTAAGGGGTTTCGCCAGTTTTGCGTAGTCCCTTATAAAACGGCGATAATAACCTGAAAGTCCTAAAAATGAACGTAGGTCTTTCAGAGTTTTTGGTTCAGGGAAATTATTGATTGATTCAATTTTTTTTGGATTGGTTTTGAGGCCATTTTCCGACACTATGTATCCTAAAAATTCTACTTCGGTTTTTAGGAATTCACATTTATCGAGTTGTATTTTGAGGTTTGCTGATTCTAGTGTATCAAATACTAATTTTATGTCATTAAAATGATCTTCCTGATTTTTACTGAATATAATGATGTCGTCAATATAGACAAAACATCTTTTTCCTATGTGATCTCTTAAGATGTCGTCAAGAGCTCTCTGAAAAATAGAAGGAGCATTCTTGAGACCAAAAGGGAGACGAGTGAATTCATATTTCCCGTTATTAACTGAGAAAGCTGTCTTCTCCGTATCTGATTCTTTTAGAAGAATCTGATGGAAACCACTTTTCAGATCGAGTACTGAAAATATTTTGTTTTTTCCAAGTTGAGATAGAACTTCGCTTATTTCGGGAATAGGGTATCTGTCTGGTATTGTAATTGAATTTAACTTCCTATAGTCTATGACCATACGGTATTTTTTCTCTCCTGACGCATCTAATTTTTTTGGGACCACCCATACAGGTGAATTATATGGTGATCTAGATGGTCGTATTATACCGTCACGTAAGTATTCGTTAATTTGCTGTTCTACATGGTTTTTGAGGCACATTGGGTACGGATAACATTTGGTATAAACAGGATTGTCTGATGTCGTACGAATTGTACCTTTAACTGTTGTAGTAAAAGTAAGTTTTTCGTCTGGATCACAAAAAAGTGATTTATAATCGGATGTGAGTTTTATTAGACATTCTTTTTGATATTGAGTTAAGTGTTCCGATCGGATGTGAATTTGGTTAACGCTTTGCGAAATTTGTTGTTTCAATTTTATACAAAATTTGTTTTTTATTGTCATGTAATTTTCTTTGGTGTGTATTATGGCATTTAGTTCTTTAAGTGAATCATTACCTATGATGGCATGAAAAGATTTTAAGGTGGGAAGCAAGAAAAATTTTATTTTTGTGTCGTCTATGCCGAAAATATTAGCAAAAGTATGATGGGTTATTTTGATTTGTCCTCCGACTGAACTAGCATAGAATATTTTTTCATTTATAATAGGTGTTTTTACTAGATGCGGCTGTACATAGTTTTTATTTGATCCGGTATCAATTAAAACTTTAATGATCTCTCCACTACTTAGCTTACATTCGATATAAGGTAATGAAGAGCTGTTCATTCTAAAAAATGAATATCAAGGCAATCTATTTTATCTAAAGAGTCTGAATTAAAACTTTGTTGTTCATTAGTTTCATAGTTTTTTATACAATCGGTATAAACTGATAAGGGTTGGTCAAAGTCATGGTCGTTATTATTTATTGCGTCTTCATATTGCTGAACTTCAATGTTAAAGTTTCTTTGTCGTTTATCTATATTTTGTGGTGGTGGACTTGGTCTTTTGCCATAGTGTGCATCGTTATGGGTAGGGCGATTCATGTAATTTATTCTCTTTGTTTGCATGCTTTGGTCTACATCCATAGCTTCAGGTCTAGGTAATGGCTTAGGGCCAAATGGTCGAGGTGGTGGACGTTGTTGGTATTGATACAAATTTTGAGAACGGTTTTGCTGTGGATTAAATATCGGAAATTGTCGTGTTGGATAAGTAGGGTGATTTCTTTGTGGGTATTGTTCCCAATTAACTAGATGAGGATAAAATGGTTGTTGATTTTGTGGTTGTAGTCTATCTTTCCGTGGAGGAATTGGTGGTTGAATATTAGGAAATTCTCGTTGTTTCCTTTGAAAATTCTGACCAAGCGCATAGTTTGATCTGAAATTTTGGTTTTCCAGTTTCATACATAATTGTAATGCCTGGGGTAGGTCAATGGGCTCTCTCATACCAAGCAATCTTGGCAGATCGCCTCTCAGTCCGCGTACGAACGTATCCAGTGCTTTGTCCCTGTATGTTTTTGTTAATAGGCCAACGGCTTCCTGTCCTATATCCATACATCCTATTTTATTCAATATTAATGAAAGGTGTGAATAAACTTTTTGGTAATACTCTTGCGTGCTAAGGTTTCCTTGTATTAGAGTTGACATTTGGTATTCTAGAGTGCCAATGTCTCGCTTATCTGCATAATGCGTTGTAAGACAGCGAGATATAGCGTTCCAATTTAATGGCGTATTGTATGATTCTAAAACGTTGTCTGCATTCCCTATTACTTTGCTACGTATAACGTTCAAAATTCCAAAATATTTCGGTGTATTTTTTATGGTTTCATAGACACTTAAAACTCTGTCAACACTTTTTCTCCATGAACTAAAATCTGCTTCATTTCCAGAAAATTCTCGTAAATTTTTTACTATGTCTGGTATTCTTTCTAGTTCGTTCAAATTTTCCCTAGTACTAATACCAAACGGTTGGTCAACTTCTATTTGGTTAGTGCTACACTGAATAGTTAGGTCCCTTACTAACTGTGGTAATGTACCTTCTAGAATTCTTAATACCGAAGATTGTATTATTTCGTTTAATTCTTCCTGTCCAAGTGGTCTAACTGGTTGGTCGGGATTAGGATTAGGAGCATTTAATAGAGGTGGTCTAATGAGGTTGTTAGGATTTGCCATGTTACTTTATTTTTTTTTTTTTTTTTTATTTTTTTTTTTTTTGATTTTTTAATTAATTTATTTTAGAGTATTCCACGAAAATCAGTAAGTATTGTACGCCTTTATTAAATAAATTTTTTCTTTCTTAATTTATCTTTTTTCTCCGATTTCGTTTACTAGGATTTATTTTTAGAGAGTAGATTTAAATAGTTAGTCGAGCTACAGTTTTCAGAAAAAATTTTATTTATTGTTATCTCTATATTTTGTGATACTCTAGAGGGTCCGGCTTTTTGGGCTACGGAATCGCAGAGTGGTTTTGCAATGTATTATTATTTTGTTGTTATAGTTTAGTTTTATAGGCTTTTATTCCGTTATAAACTGGAGGGTCCGGCTTTATGGGCTACGGAATCGCAGTTTCAAAAATATTTAGTTATTTCTTTACGTTATTTTATTTAAAAATTTTTTTCTTTCTTTTTTTTTTTTTTTTTTTCACTTTTAAATTTTGTTTGTTGAAAATTTTCTTAAAATTGTTTTACTTCTTATCTAGTCTTAAAGGTTAATTCTTTTTCTAAAAACACTTTCTTTGTTTACTTTTAACTTATTATTTTCTCAAAATTCTATTTTATTTCTTAATTTATCTTAAACTAGCTTACAATATTCCGCACAGGTTCTCCATGATTTTTCCTTTTTGTCCGCTATCCGGTGACTCGGGATCTCTGATAGAACACAAATCGTGTGGTTGCGTTTTTATTCCAACGAATTCTAACGCTTAATTAGTTGTGGTTTCTATTCGGGCTACACAATTAATTTATCGAACTTCTTGAGGACACTTTATAAATTAACCGTGATGAGTACTGCTTAAGGACTTCTTTCCCGAATACCACGACGTTGGGCGCCAATTAACTTATTTCATTATTTTTTGATTTTTTAAAAAATAAACATCAGAGAGAAACTCTGATATTAAACTTTATTTATTGAATTCAAAACAAGAACTAACTTACAATTTTTTGATAACTTAACTTAAATTCAAATAGCGGCAGCGTTGAAGCAGTGCAGCGGTTAGCGACAGCGTTGGAGCAGTGCAGCGGTTGGCTCGTGCAGGAAGTATTGCAGACACAGCGTCAGCAATTTAGCTTTTGTTGATTAGCTTGAATTGAAGTTGGACTTAATAAAGACCAAGAAAAAAATATAATTATTGTTAACTTAATTATCGTTAACTTAGACTATACTATAGAAAATTATGTATTAATAGAAGGAAATGAAGTAGCTCTCTACAGTGACTTTGGTAATGTATTTTGACGAATTTAACTCACTATAAAAAAATTCTAACCGAAACAAGAAAATTGTTAAGTGCAAGTGAACTTGTTAGACATTAGACACAGACATTAAGCCAAATTTTAAAGAGACAATTTACAATGAATTGGGTCCTGATAATGACAACATTTTAGAAATACAATTTGAATTAAATTTAATAAAAACATTACTACAACAATTAGACGGAATTAACAAATATAAGACCAGGACAAAGAGGGGAATAAATGAATTAGGGACAATTTGGAAATGGATTGTAGAACCCCCGATCATGATGATTTCATATTGATAAAAAAGAAAATAAATGAACTTGTAGAAAATAATAATAAGCAATTTGTAACCAATTCAAAATTATTTAAGGCAATAACTGAAATAACTGAAACACTTAAAAGAAATCTTCAGTAACCCTACATCTCCACGGGCAATTTTTGATGGTATAACAACTGTCAAATTTGATTGCAAAGGTTGGCAATATTTTAATGGTGGGCATTGCGATGTTATGTCATCGTCATTTGGAAAATGTCGTCAAGCAAACTAGGTCGCTGTGCCCGCGCTCTTGATGCATTAAAAAACTTGCTTGATTTATGCAAGAGGAAAAAGAAGGAAACCGACATTCTGGGTGAATGCAAGTGCACAGTCTCCATCCATTTTAGTGCTTAAATTAATTTAATAGACGCGGTAAAACTGAAATGTTCGACGATGCTGCCACTGTGAGCGTCAAGAAAAAATGAAAAACGGCTGTCAAACAAACAAAATGACAACTGATTGCAACACAGCATGTTGGCAATTTATGGCATAAAATATTTCAAGCCATAAATTGCCACCTTGAAGCAATTTGCAGTCTCCATTGGCAATTTGCTTGAAATTGCCAATTGCATGCAATCAAAAATTGCCCGTGGAGACGTAGGGTAATGAACATGAAGACTTAACCTTGACAGACTTACTTGACGTCTCAATATTTAATTTAATTATCATTCAAAACAGAGAGGTTATAGTTTTATATATATAAAATATCATATTATTCAAAGAATATGTAGAATATACGAAGCAAGAGCTATTCATCAATTTGAAGGAAAATTAGTATTGGAAAAACAGATAGCTTACTGTAATAATACTTATGTTAGTATTAAAATAATATTACTTTTGAAAATCCAACTACTAAAATCACAACTTACCTTAAAACAGTTTCTATTGATGAATTCCTGATTACAGAATATATGGAATCACAAAACATTGAGTTAAGCTTAGATAATATAAATTTAATATCAAAGTGTACTGATAATAGCTTAATCAACATTGTAATTTAGACTTCAGTAATATTGTTTTTATTCATTGTAATATTTGTATTTTATATAAAAATTAAGATTTGTATTAATAAGCAGGCATCCAAACAAAATGAAAAAATGTTCTTAGAAATAAGTAAAAAGATTCAAGATTTAAAAGAAGAGCTCTAAAGAATCGGGACGCTTCTTTTTTAACGAAGGGGGGAGTTAAGATAACTCTTTGTTCACAAAGCCAATGGCTAACATAAATATAATATTGCAACTTAAAGATGCATAAAAGTATCGTATAAGAAGTTGAGCATCGGCAGATTCTTGATTAATGCTTTATCTCATTTCATGGGTAGATATAAACAATTTGCATCCTAGAGATTCAAGCAAGACTTTGTCTTCGGATATTTCGTTCTCACGCTAAAAGTGAAGATATCTGCAGCTTCCTACTGGTGCAATTCCTTATCCCATGATGAAATAGTTATTTCTCATGATGAAATAGTTATTTCTCATGATGAAATAGTTATTTTGTTTACATTCAAAAACTCTGAAAATACAAATTGAAATGTTCAGTTGGTTTTTAGCAGGCAATTATTATACAGTTGACATTCATCGGTTTGTGCGGTTGTTCGGTAATTAATGATTACTTTTCGTTGAAACGGTTCTTGGGAGTTCTCGTTACTATACACTTTCACGATTATTATATTAATAAAATAAGTTTTTTTTTTAAACGCAAAATCCCACCCCATACAATTAATTTGCCTACCTACCTACAAATTCAAATGCAATTAACATACATATAGTAGTAGAACTAAAATTTTTAAAGTAACTTATTTTAAAAAAAATATATTGTAAATTGCATTAAATGTTTGTGCGAAATGGCATATTTTAAATAATATTACAATTTTTTAAAATTTGTACAATTTTTGTTTAAAATGACATCTTAGAGATTTCATATTAAATTTAATTATTTAATTAATATGCATCGTAATGAATCATTTTAGCAGGTGGAAATGTTAACTTTAACATTATTTCAGCGTTTCCACAGCGATAGCCATGAATTAAAAGCATTGTTTAGATTTGATATTAATATCTTATTAATTTCAATTGTTTTAATTTTTATGTTATCAATATACTATTACATAATAAATAACAAGACTATGAAATCTGCATTTCTTCATTTTCCTACTATTCCTTCCTAAACTCAAACAAAAAAATATATGTATATAGTAAATAAAGTTATTTATTTTTAGTATGAATTTGGCAACCTTGTATCAATATCAGCCATTTGCAAGAATGATAGAATAAAGATATTGCGCTTTCTCAGGTCCGTTAGTTTTGCTTTTCGATTTTGACAGTTCGCTGTTCAGTCGACTACTTCGCAAGACCAACGTTTTTTGAGAAGTGCATTGCGAGCGATATGCTTTTATTATAAATTGTGATAATTTAATTATATTTTTGAGAAAAAAAATCTGGAAAATGAAGTGTGCGGTATCTGGTTGTAATAATGCCTACAAAAAAAACAGCATTGGAGTGCAGTTTATTCAATTTCCCTTCGGATTCAGATTTGGCGCGCAAATGGATGCAGTTCTGCCGGCAAGGCAAAGATTTCAATTTTAAATATTGCTATATTTGTATGGAACACTTCGTAAGTGAAAATTTTATATACACATTTTTTTATTGTGTTAATTTTGGTTATATTAATGAAAGTGCATAAACAAATTTCTTAGGTTTCGCAAAAAAAGGTTGCTAAAACGAGGCGCTGTGCCATCAATTTGCAAATCAGGAGAAGAAAATCCAGAGCGTTGTCAACGAGTTCAGCGTCGTGAAAACAAAAAAATGGTTGCTGAACTTCTAAATAAAGCTTCAGCATCACGCGAAGGTAATGCTTGTTATCAATTGTACAAGAAGATATTTAAATCCCAATTTCAGCTGCAGTTGCGTTTGTTTTTTTGCAATCTTTGTATTTTATCATTCTTGTGCCATTTGCTTAGGGATAATTTTTATTAATTGGCTTTCAATTATTATACTTAAACACAATAATGAACAATCCAGTGTGTGTCTACAATAACAACAATTTCTGGATTTTGACTTGTCAATTGCTTGAAAAAAGCTTTCGCTTTTGACATGTTAAAATCCAATTTTAGTTTCGAACAGGGAGCACAAATCGGTGTACCCTGGATTTGATTTTGAATTTAAATTTTGCGATTTTGATAGTGAGGAAAATTAAATAAAATTTAATAAATGTAAAACAGAGATTTCTGCATAATTAAATTACATATGTGCAAAAGTGAAAATGTTTAAATTATGTGGAAATGTAAATGAAAAATTGTTTAATATTGTGTGTGCTAGCGGATCAGTGGAACAAGTGGCCCGACTACTCCAGCTGTACACAATATTGTGTGGGAGGGGTACCAAGTGACAATGGGCGGTCGCCAGCGGCAGTGAATAGCAATATGCATGTGCAGTGAATTTTAGAAGATGCTTGGCCAAAGGTAACCAATGGCTTTCTTATAAAAATGTAAACATTTTTTACAATTATTTATTATTTAGGAAAAGCAGACACGTAATTTATTTATTCAATTTAACGCAAATGCGGCAACCTAACTCATCCGCCCAACATGAGCTGCATCTAAATGGTATAATTGCAAATTTTCAGGCAGCTTAATTTTTTGATAATTATTTACTTACAGTTAACAACTACATATGAGGATTATGCACAGAAGCGAAACAATAAACTGCCGAAATCGCAAGAGCCCATGCAAATAAAACGCCGTTCAAACGCATTGGATACCTATAAATAATACGGATACACATAGAGAGCAGGGCCCACTTCCAATGTCAGTAAAGTTGCTTCATATAAAACAATAATTCTTCTGAAAATACCCCCAATATTGAATATATGTAGAAGTGCAACAACAAGAGAGTATATCCAATAAAGTATTAATTATTTTATTTTATAACATTGTACAAAATTTTAAATAACATTTTTAATTGAAATATAAAAACATATCCCATATATCACATATCATTTTCGACTATCTATATAGGTGACTTAATTAACTTTGTTTTTTCTTATGAATTATAAAACAATATGGTAATCAAACAATAATACATATGCATGTATAGTATACACATTATATAACATAATATAAACAGAATTGCTTTGTATTGATTTTTTTTAAATATAAATAGAAAATAAATAAATGCAATATAATAAAGTAAAAAGGACTACAGAGTTATTTTCAAAATTTTTTTAAAACCCATAACTCTCTGCTTCGCTTTTTTAATTTTTAAGCGGCGATTCAAATTGTTTATCTTAAAAAAGAAACGACACTTAAAAAAAAATTGTTTACCTCATCTGGCAGGTCTACTGCTACGCTCCGGTCTACCAAGGTTTTATTTATATGTTTGCAGTGGAGAATATCCTTGTTATTTATTTGGAAGAAAACCGCTTCCAAAACTTTTATTTTATTTAAGAAATCCAAGGACGGCGTTATTAAACCGCCTTTGGACACTTGGTCGACCCAAGTTAATGAATTTTCGCGGCTGTCGCATCCATCTAGCTTCATCTTTCAAATTATGTAGCCTGCTATGTACTCCCAGCCATCTTCTTGAAGCGCTTCCAAGTCGTCACCGTACTGTGTTAAATCTAGGTTTTCTATTGATGATACTTCAAAATCTGGAACTACTTCCAGATGACCAATTTCTGGCAAACTATTAAAGCTTATATTAAAATCCGCTGTTCCATGTGGAGCTTCAGTATTGGAACTGTTCAACCATTCGGTTTCATCCCTTCTTACATTTCCAGAGTGACGTAAGAGCTCTGTATTTCTGGATCTCAGCGTATTCTTTACTACGTTTGGTTCCTCGACTTAACGGATTAAAATCGCGTTGTCAGCCTTAAATTTCCTAATCTCCTTTCTTAGCTTTATGTTATCCTACTCGATATTGCTAAGAAAGAAGTCATCGCTAGAAGAAATATATATATATATATATATATATATATATATATATATATATATATATATATACACATATATATATATATATATATATATATATATATATATATATATATATATATATACATATATATATATATATATATATATATATATATATATATATATATATATATCTACAAAACTACATGAAAAATATATATATATATATATATATATATATATATACATATATATATTTTTCTTCTAGCGATGACTTCTTTCTTAGCAATATCGAGTAGGATAACATAAAGCTAAGAAAGGAGATTAGGAAATTTAAGGCTGACAACGCGATTTTAATCCGTTAAGTCGAGGAACCAAACGTAGTAAAGAATACGCTGAGATCCAGAAATACAGAGCTCTTACGTCACTCTGGAAATGTAAGAAGGGATGAAACCGAATGGTTGAACAGTTCCAATACTGAAGCTCCACATGGAACAGCGGATTTTAATATAATATATATATATATATATATATATATATATATATATATATATATATATATATATATATATATATATATATATATATATATATATATATATATATATATATATATATGTATTTACATATAAATCTGTTTCGCACTCACTCAGATTGTGTATGGCAATCAACAGTAGTATTTGCAAATGTAGCATTTTCCAGCGCAAAACTTGAACTGTATTTATTAAAGTTATTTCAGTAATGTAAAAAGATATGCACATAATTTTTTTAAAATAAATCTATTTTGCACTTACTCGGTTTGTGTATGGCAATCGACCTTAGTTGACGCATTGGGAATATTTTCCGGTGCAAAACTTGTTCTGTAAGTAGTAGAATGATTGTAAACATTAAAAAATTAGTGTCAGACTCCAACCATTGGTGTTCTTACTGTGTTTGCAAGTTCAATTCATTTTTGACTGTTGGCCAATATCCTTGTCCACATTTACGCTTATTATGCCTGGTGGGGAAAATTAAAATTACTATGAGTTTAACATTTTATCTAATTTTTGCACTTACAATGGTTCAATATTATTATTGACCTCCACTTGTTCGTTTTCCTTATTGGATTCATACTGCCACCTATTTGGGTCTACTGTGACCGGAACAGATTTTCATCAGCGTTTGGCTGTGAATCCAATAACATTTTAGTACATCTGAATTGAGGCATAATATAAAATTTTTATTTTAATACTAAAATTTATAATTTTTTTCACTTCCCAGCCCGTGAAGTGAGTCGAAGAATAGGAACTGCACTTGGCATTAGGTGCATACTCTTTCAATTCTGACAGCCGATTGCAGGAAATGGTCTACACACACAAAATCCTTTGGCTCTAAATCCCAACCGCACAATGCACTTCACTGCTTTCTTCTGTCTCCATCATTTGGAACAGAGAACAATTTTCCTTTTAGTTTTGTGGTTTTTCCACATAAGGCGCACTTTCCCATTTTCTTTTTTGTTTTTTACTATACGTCTTCTTATTAGTATATAAAACTTTGTTTGTTTACAAAACTAATACGTAAATAAAAGCTACGAATAAGAAAATGAGGAAATGTCAACACCAGAACAAGGTTTTAGGCTAGATGCAACGACACAAGTGGTGCAGATAAATTTTGAGAGAATTCAAATCTAGCTTCTGTCAAATTAGTCAGCATACGGGTTCCGGAGGCATAAGAATATTTGCAGTACCGGGCGAAAAATTTCTTTGACGGCTGAAATTTTTGTTTTATAACGGCTGAGATATCCTCGTCACTTGGAACTTTGAAACACCTCACATTTTCTTTGTCCCAACTTTTGCGGCATATTACACAAAATTTGCCCAATTTATTATTTTTACTTAATAATAAATAAATAAAATTTATAAACAGCAACATTTTATGTTTCGATAATTTCAATAAAGTGCGGCAAATTTTTTGGCGGCACCGGTTTTCATAATTTGACAGAACCGAGACCGAAAGAGAAAAACAAAACAGAATAAGCTAGGAAACGTCACTTATCTGCACCACCTGTGTCGTTGCATCAAGGTTTTAGGCAGTGTGCCCTGGTACAATCAGAATTGAAAAGAAGAAGTACTATTGAAAAGAGGAAAGTACGAAGAAGTACTATTCAAAAGCATTAAATGATGGTGCCACTCCCTCTTCAATCTGCTTATAGATTGCGTATTCGTCATGTGCTTAATTTCTGTTCAGAAGTGGCATTAATTTTTACCAATAAAATTCTGGAAATTAGTTTAATTTAAATTTGGATAATAATAATTTAATTTGTATACTTATTTAAATTAGTTTAGATAAGTTCCCACTTCATTTGTTAAGTATGTCAAATATATAAGTTAGCAGCACACGTGTTGCATTCGTTGGCGCCGTTCGCTTGCGCAGCGGTACAAAGGATGGTACGAAATATGCTGCCATCCGCTGCGCAGGGGCACGGTAGACGGTGCTGGTTATCGGTACGTGAGAAAATACAAAACAGAGAGCATTGGCGCCATGCGCTAGCGCAGTGGTACAGAGCATTGAACGAAATACGCTGCAACAGTGACTGCTGCCATCCGTTGTGCAGGGGCACGGTAGACGGTGCTGGTTCTCGGTACGCGAGTAAATACATGAGAAAGAGCATTGGCGCCATGCGCTTGCGCAGCAGTAGAAAGTATTGAACAAAATACTCTGCAACAGAGTCCGCGGCACAGCCGCTACGCGTAGACACGGTAGACGGTGATGGTTCTCGGTGCCGGAGGAATTGGCAAGACATGTGTTGTATGACGGTGCCGCCAAGACCAGCCGTGAAACACTGTCGCGCAATGCCGCCTCGAAGAGCTGTCACCATGCGATTGTCGGCGGTGAAAACATATAAAAAGAACCCGAGTGCAAGAGCTCGCATCTTTTAATTGACAGGAGCTCGAAGGAGAAGGACCTTAATAATAATAAAATAATATTAAAATAAATTAAATATTTATATAATTTTAGAGAGATGCAGGAGATATTTAACTTATATGTATGTATATATATTTAATATTACTAGGGCAATGAATAATGTTTATATTTACATTTCTACACATATGCATACATATACATATATGTATATATATATATATATATATATATATATATATATATATATATATATATATATATATATATATATATACATACATATATATATATATACATATATATATATATATATATATATATATATATATATATATATATATATATATATATGTGTGTGTGTGTGTGTGTGTGTGTGTGTGTGTATATACATAGAAAAATTATTTACTATGTATTTATGTATATATATAAATATATATAGTTTACATAATTTCAAATTCCATATTTTTTTGTTTACAGTTTTTCATTCAGTAATACGCATACATATACAGTGAGTCAAAAAAGTTAGAAACAAAGAATAAAATAAAAAATTGTTCGTTGGAATAGTGTAATTGGTACCTGAATACTTGTTATTGCCATGTTTCTAAACTTTTTTGACTCACTGTATGAAGAAATTTATAAGCAAAACCGAATTCTTTGAAATTCTATGCACTTTTCGTTCAAAAATAATAGAAACATTCTTGCTTTTCGTTAACATAATTTTCTTTCTTTCATTACATTTGGTATTCGTAAACAAACAATAATAACAGTTAGGGTTGCCAGACGTGCCTGATTTGGCCTGATTGTCAAGTTTTTTAATGCGCGTCAAGTGTCAAGTGAAAAAGTGATTTGTCAATGTTTTTTGTAAGTTAATTTTTTTTCTCAAATTTATTCTAGCTACATATGTAATAATACTTAAAAAAAGTAAGTTTATATTTCTAAAAAACACATCGAAAGAGCATATTTTTACTATCAAAACAACTAAGGACTAATATGATACATATTTTATTCTGTGCAATTATAATTTAAAAAATATAGTTCTCTTTAGGTATGTACAATTATAATAAAAGTGCCAACACTGATATTTACCCCATTACTCAACACTGGTAAATTGACAACATTGAACAGCTGAGTTGCAATACGTACATTGAAGTTTTTGGAAATAAAAAGTGAGTTTATATTTTTGTTTGTTAATTTGTTTTAACGAGTATATTATTTGCAGAATATTCTATTGTGATACGTTGGATTAGTGAAAATATAACAAAAATGCTAGACGGTAACGAAGATGCTGGACCATCAAAAAAACCAAGATATACTGTTTACTTGGATAGATGGCATGTGGCACCAGAATATTCTAATTGGATACAAAAGAAAGATCAATACACTGCATTGTGTAAATTATGTCAGACAGAAATTTCAATAAAATATGAAGGGAGCTGGGCATTAAATAGACATATGAAAACTAAAAAACATGCCAAAATCGTATTGTCGCAAAAAATGTCCCGGAGCATTTCGAATTTCACTGTTTCAGCAGAAACTACAATTGAAACACAAATTGCACGGGCTGAACTATTATGTGTATTTCATAACGTATTACACGGCCTCAGCTATAACAGCTTAGATTGCCAAATGAAAATGAGTTCTACTATATACTGCGACAGTAAAATTGCCAACAAAATAACATGTGGACGTACAAAATCATCAGCTATAACAAGAAATGTTTTGGGTCCATATTCGCAGGAAAAAGTTGCTAAAGTCTTAAAAGAATGTTGGTATTATTCCGTAAGTAGCGATGCTTCAAATATCGGTAACGTAAAAACCTATCCGTATGCTGTACAATATTTTGATCCCGAAACTGGGATACGTAAACAAATTTTAGATTTTTACGAAGATCCTGATGAAGCATCTAAGGATATATTTGGTAATATTATTAGAATTACAAATGTTAATAAATTAAAAATTGAACAAATTACATCGTATAGTGCTGATAACGCAAATGTTAATTACGGTTTATATAATTCTGTATTTCAAAAACTTAAAAATGAAAATAGCCAAATTATAAAAGCAAATTGCAATTGCCATGTAATTAATAATTGTATAAAAAATGCTCTTAACGCTTTAACTGTTGACGTCGAAAACAGTGTAATCAAAATATATAATGAATTTAGCTCTTCGGCTGGGACTACAAAAAAATTAAAACAATGTTTTGAATTTGCAAACATCGAGTACAAAAATCTCCTTCGACATGTGCCTACAAGATGGCTTTCACTTCTGCCAGCAATTGACCGTTTGTTTATTTTGTTGGCCGGCAGTAAAAAGATATTTTCTACAAAAAGGCAAGAAAAATTGTCGAAAAGTTCTTTGGGAATTCGTAGCACATGCAATTTCCGTCATAGAACTTACAAATGAAGATGATGAATGCACAATTGAATTTTTATCCGAGGCATATTTATATTTCATTCATAATGTGATGCACGAGTTCCAAGCTGCTACATTAGTTTTAGAAAGTGACTCCTGCACAATTGTAGAACTACATAACGTAATGGCCAATCTTATGAACAGTATTCAAAGCCGTATGAATGATAATTTTTATGGAAGCAAAGTTGCTACAATTATGAAATCCCTTTCCCCTGATGAAATAAGTACTTTCAAGTTCGAAGCAAATGAGTTTCTTAAGAGAGCTACCAGTTATTTAGCTGAACGGAATGATTTTGGAGAAACATCAATATACAATCAAATTTTCTGTTTAAATATAAAAAAGTCCCTTCTGACTTGGAATAAGCTGTTAGAGCTTCCGAAATTATTAGGTATTTCAAATGACATTGACAATGATAAACTGTATGCCGATTACTGTGTTCTTCGAGAAGTTTACGATATTTTACCAAAAGATATACCAAATGATAGAATATGGTCATATTTTTTAAAAAAGTGTGCAGAAAGCAATCTTCAAAATTTAAAAAAGTTGATCTCATTTGTGTTTTCTATCCCAATAAGCAATGCCTTTTGTGAAAAAGCATTTAGTGTTCTAAATAATTTATATACCAAAGATAGGAATAGAATGTCCTTCGATCTAATAAAAGCCGAACTATTAATAAGAATAAATTTTAATGAGGATTGCAAAAACTTTCAAACATTTTTAACAACACCCGATGGTAGAGAATTAATTAATTCTGTATCTAAGAATACGAAATATATGTGGCAAAATAAATAGAACCTATATTTTTTTTCTTAAGATAGTACTTATATTTTTTTTTAATAACGCCTAAGTTTTCTTTAAAATATATAAAGACTGAATTTTTATTGTTATATTGTTTTTTGTTTCTTTTACATTGTTTCTGTTATTTTTACTTTTTATGATATTTTTGTTTTTATTCTAATAATTTTTATGAAAAAAAATAATAAAAAATTAAATAAGAACCAATAGTATGAGTGTTTTTATTTGTCAAGTTTTTGTTTCTAAATGAAGTTTTTTTTTGGTCAATGTCAAGCTTTTTGGCAAATTGGATCTGGCAAGCCTAATAACAGTACTAATTCAAAACGTAATTCGTACTGATTGTTTCCCATACAATTTGTATGGGATTTTATGTATACCAAAGTACTAAATACATTTCGTATTTCGACCCCTCCACCTTCTTGTGTGCATCAATGATTCTGTCTGTCTATTCTAATTCGCATCTTTTCATTTTCAGTCATCATTCTCCAATTTTGCAGAGTTGTAAATTTTCGCAGTAAAAAACGAAAAATTAAAAAGTACTCTTATTTTACAAAAAGAATAAAGATGAGAAACAAACAACTACGCAACTTGAAATTTTTAGAACCTACCTTGTTGTAGAAAATGTACTCTTTAAAACTTACCATAAATTTTCGTATCACAAAAATTACTAAATAATATTTGAAAAGAATTAAAAAGTACTAATACTAAAATAAATATACTTCGTACTCGTAATATAGAAAGGTACTCGAAATGAATGATACGAAAGTACGTACTTGTGCAACACTGTTTGTGGTATTGGATCTGCTCTGAAAAGTGTTGAATCAATTGCCGCGCTCCTTCGATTTTATTAGCAATAATTAAATAGTAACAGACGGCAGAATAAAGCACGAAACAATTAGAAAGTTACTGTGACTAAAGTAGCGGACCAAAGGAACAACAAACATAAAATGGAGGACATATTTCACTGGTGCCGTGAGGGAAATTCAATTCAAGTCCGGCTATGGTTGGACGATACGGAGCATGATATGAACTTGGGGTAGGTAAATAATACATATTTAATTACGGAAGCCCCTGAATTTGACAAAATATATGTTTAATTCCGAAAGGTGTACCCATAATGCCAAATATAAATTTCATATGTGGGCTGAACATTGGACAGAAGCTATTGAGATGAATGACGTCATAGTTCTTTTTTTAGGTTCAAGATTGTGTAAACAAACATTATGAAAGTGAAACAACAAAGACAGCAACTATTCAAAATCAAAGCTACACCTCCCCAATGTAATTATGTCGAGGTGCCCACTGCTTCCATTCAAAAATGCTTGAAGAAATTCTATATATGTAGATTAATTTGAATTTTGATAATAGGCGTGCAACTGGTTTATCATTTCACAGCATATGAGCAGAGATTTTGAGTGGAGTGAAAATGTGTTTAGGGTTGCGTCTGAAATTGTAATTGTTCAATTTTCTAATTCTATTGATCAATTTTTTTTTTTTTATAAATAAACTTAATGATAATAATATTAATGATTCTAGGGACGATCACGGCTTCAGCCCATTGCACTGGTGCGCTAAAGAGGGACATACAAAGCTAGTTGAAACACTGCTGCAGCGCGGCGCCCGTGTAAATGCAACCAACATGGGCGACGATATTCCACTCCATTTGGCTGCAGCGCATGGACATCGCGATGTTGTACAACTGGCAAGTTCGGTTTTACAATTGGAAATTTAATTAATAAATAACCAATAATTTTTTAAATTAATCCCGCAGTTGTTACGTGAACGCTCTGATGTAAATGCAGTCAATGAACACGGCAACACGCCGCTACATTATGCGTCCTTTTGGGGTTACGATATGATTTGCGAGGATTTGGTAAACGCCGGCGCTTTGGTAACAATAGCTAACAAAGATGACGATACTGCGCTGGATAAAGCGAAAATTAGTTTGGGTAAACGTTTGCACGACTTGGCAGAGAAAAATGGCCAGGACATGAAGAAAATCAATTTTAAGGAGCAAAGCTGGTTGGGCTTGAAGACACGTTCACGCGATGCAACTTTGTCGCGCTTCAAAGGTATCAACCTGGGAGATTTGGATTTGCATACGAAGCTGACGTCTACACCTTCTGGTGAGACTTGGCGTGGTCGTTGGAAGAAGAACGATGTTGTAGCGAAGGTAAATAGGGAAATTGTTGTATAGAATTGTTGACCAAGAATTATAGTTGATTTCATGTTCTCAGATACTTGCCGTACGCAACTGTACATTGCGTATAGCCCGTGACTTCAACGAAGAGTTTCCCAAACTGCGTATTTTCTCGCATCCCAATATTTTGCCCATAATTGGTTCGTGCAATAGTCCACCAAATTTGTTTATTATAAGTCAAGTAAGAGGAATATAAAAATGAACTGGAGATATTTTGTTTTTAATTCTTGCTTTTTTTGCAGTATATGCCACGCGGTTCGCTGTTCAATTTGCTTCATCGAGCGACTGGTGTTGTTGTCGACACATCGCAAGCTGTGCGGTTTGCTTTAGATATTGCGCGCGGCATGACATATTTGCACTCGTTGGATTTAAGCGTACCAACATATGATTTGAACAGCCACCATGTCATGGTAAGCTTCCAATTGTTTGTTTTATTTATATATGGATCAAACTACCATTTTCTTTTCTTTCAATCAGATTGATGAGGATTTGACGGCACGTATCAACATGGCTGATGCTAAATTTTCGTTCCAGGAGAAGGGACGTATTTATCAGCCTGCTTGGATGTCACCAGAAGCGCTGTCCCGTAAGCCAGCCGACCGCAATTGGGAGGCTTGTGACATGTGGAGCTTTGCCATTCTCATTTGGGAACTAACCACGCGGGAGGTTCCATTTTCTGAATTGTCACCGATGGAGTGCGGCATGAAAATCGCATTGGAAGGATTGCGTGTTAAAATTCCACCCGGTACATCACCACATATGACCAAGCTGATAACCATTTGCATGAATGAAGATCCCGGCAAGCGGCCCAAATTTGACATGGTTGTACCGATATTGGATAAAATGAAGCGTTGATTTTTTTCTATAACAGCGCAAATGGAAGCGGAAACTGCCCTTCAATATACCAGTCAATTTAAATTTACTAATTGATGAAATGCCAGTTAGTTTTGTTAGTAGAAATTGTCGAGAATTTTATATATGCGTAGCTATTTAACAATTGAGGTGACAGTCAGCCACACATACCTAAGTGCTTGGATATTTATTGTTATCCTAATAACGTAACTATTAAGTGTTTCGAACTAATTCGTAAATGTGTTTAATCGTCGTAAATGTCTTTGTTAAATTGTGTAAGTAAGCGGTGCTCGATTTTATTTTAACACATTTTTTAGAGTTAAGCTATCATATCATAAATACTTTCTATATCCACACTTAACTGAGACACATTACAGCAAATGTTGATCGTTTTCATCTGTGAACTTTATTTCTGTTGATTTTTCTTTCTAGCGTGGAAAATTGTATGACGATGAATTATGTTTAATCATATGGAAAATGTCGACATGTGCTTTTGTGGGTCTCAATTGCAAAAAGTATAGAAATCAAAATATATCATTTCGCTATTTGGCAAAAGCTGAAAAAATGACAGCCAAACTAGTGCCTCTAGAAGTTCGAATGTTTGGGGTTCCAACAAACCATTTTAATGCTCGTGGACAAATTGCTTGCGATCAGCTTATAATAATTATAATTGTGAGCAGATATTATATATGTGCAGATATATAATTTACATACGTGTCGTCCTCCATAGTCTTGCGGCTAACATGCTAGTATTGTAGTTGTGGGCTCGAAATGCTTAAAATCTGGTTCTTTTTAGTCGAAGGTCTTTGCTGCCAGTAATCATAAAGTGGGTGTTAGAGGCTCAATCATGCAGATGAGTTATTGAAAAAATGCAGACATTTTTCACTAATTCATATTCATGGTTGACCGTCGTGAGACCCACTTTATCCCAAAATCTTGCACACGTAAATCATCAAGGGGTCACATATAATAAATAACAAATGTATATGTACATCACAGTGTACACAAATTGATTTTGATTTATATGATTATGTCATTCATATATATCGCCATTTATAAAAATTGTATTTTTGCTCTGATGTTTATATATTTACGTAGTATTTTTGATTTTATTTCTTATGCATGCATGTTTATATAATCAACTTAAAGAAAAAGAATACCAAAATGAAAGCACAAAAAATGCAAGAATTATAGCAGCTCTGTTTGTTCCTTGATGCCGGTAATTTATTGTTTTTCCTTTTTTATACCAAGTTGAGCATTGCGAAGGAAGAAAAATAGTAAAAAATTTATTTATGGTAGGGAAGTGGGGCAAATACACAATGTTGAATGTCTCGTGTGACCAAGTCTTTTATAAGCAAAGAAACAACAAAAACTATAAAGTTATATCAGCTGGCCGTAATTTTCGTATAAGCCAGTTTTTTATTGGCACGTCATCCACAATGTGTAGTACACGCAGATCAATTTTAACAACTATCGTTGTGAATTATTTAGTGACAATATATTGTAATTTAAAATTTTTACTCATTTTACTTTATATTATGTATTTTCTAAAGCTATGAAATCACAGCTTAACTTTTATCTAGTATATTATTTTTTACATTCATTTTATGTAATTACTTCTTAAACTTGCCTTGTAAAATGAATTTATAACTGTGTATACTAATAAACAATTTGAATATATGTACAAATGTTTTTACAGCAACAACAATTTTATGAAATATGTATACAATTTTAATATACTTTATACATGTACTCTTTTTCATACTATATCGGGCAGAGTTCATTTTTACATTTGAACAGAAAGAATGGAAAAGGAAACAGAAATCAAAGCGTCGCGTTTTTACTAATTACTGTTGTTTTTTGGTTTTTAAGAATATACCATGTCAACATCAACGTTCTTTGTAAATTTTTTGTAATAAAGTCTGTGCCGCAATTAATAAAAAAGCATTAGCATATTTGTATTTATTAATTTATTTTTATTTATATATTTATATAATAATTTAGTTTTAGTAGTGTGCCCCATGGCCGACACTGCGACCCAAAACATCTTTTGTGTCATGCTACATTTGTCATTAATGATCCATGTGATCACAACTGTCCGATCTACTATGCCCTATAGGTTTAGTACCGGCGTTTCTTCCGTAATGCCATAGCATTTCGTCCGTTTGGTGATGTCAAATCGTCATAATAATTCTTTTCTACCTAGCTGTTCCTTCTCTAAAGAAAGGAAGTATTTGAAAGTCATGTTCCTTCATTATCTTCTCCGCTTTATGGATGAATTTGAGAATGTCCACAACAGGAGCATTCTTTATTTCTTCCAGAGCCTACTGGTCGCGGTGGAATATATTCATTCTAGTTCTTACCAACGCAATGCAGTTGCACAGTATGTGTCCTGTGGCTTCCTCATCTTCTAGACAGAGCCGGCACTCCGTATCCTCAAGAAAGTGGATTTTAGTCAGGTGATATTTCAGATAATAAGGACCTGATAGAAAACCTATTATTTTCCCTATGTCTGTTTTGCACATATTGCGCAGTTCTTTATTGTAGGTGAATGGCCTTACCAGTCTTTTGGCTTGGCGAAGCCCCTCTATCACCATTCTGAGATGAAGGCTAGAGCCTGATTCATAATGTCGGATACTGTACTGTCAAACTTGCCACTGATAATGACTGCAAGATCGTAGCATATCCTCTTGCCTCGAAGTCTAACCCTTGACTAAGAGATCGTCAATAACTAAAGGCCACAGAAGGGGTAACAACACACCGCCTTGGGGACAGACTTTCATTGCCTTGACTGATACGGCCTCGTCTCCCAGATATGAGCTAATTTCTCTACTTTTTAACATCATTTTAACTCACCCAAGAGTCGGTTTATCGATATTTTTGCAGAGCATAGCCCCCTCTATAGAGCGACAACCGGTATTATCAAAGGCGCCCTCGACATCTAAGAAAGCACATAAAGCAATTTCCTTGGAATATTGAGCTTTCTCTATCTTTGTTACAAGATAATGAAGCGCTCCCTCCGTGGATTTCCCCCTATTGTATGCAATCTGAGATTGATGCAGAGGTGTTGTCCTGTCTAGCGTTTCTCTAATATGTAAATCCAGCAATGCTTCCATAGTTTTTAGAAGAAACGACGTGAGACTGATAGGTCTTTAGGCAGTTCGCTGGACCTCTTGCCAAATTTTGGAATAAATACCACATTGATCTTACGCCATATGGATGGTATGTACTCCCTGCTGAAACTGTTCCTAAAAATTGCAACAAGTTATTTAAGTATTACATCTAGTCCTCTTATCAAGAGGGCTGAAAAAATGTTATCTTCACCTGGTGTCTTGAATGGTTTAAAGGACCCAACAGCCCATTTAACTTTGTCTGGGGTGAATATTACTCCAGACAAACTCCATCGGTCGCATGACGGCTGATCCAATGTCATTGACACTCTAATTGACCCCGGGAAGTGCACCTGAAGCAGGTCCCTCCTATTCATTATTATTCTTAAAGTTGCAACACCATTCGAGTGTTCCTTGCCTTGAGCTTTATGGAGTCTAGCGCTCTCTGGCATTTCGACTATGCTTTCGCAAAATTTTCTCCTAGACTCACGCTTGGATCTTCTTAGTTCTTTGTTGTAATTTGTCAGAGCGACCCTATATTCGTCCCACACCATCGTGCGTGTATCATTGTATCATTTAGTCGATACACCGCCTCCTCGAGTTCACCGACAGAACTTATAAGCAGCGAATCGGTTGTTGATTCTAATAATTCCCTATATAGTCTCCAATTTGTCTTTTTTGGATTGAAGACTTCATTTTTTAATTCAGATTTACTTGGTAAATCGAATCTTATATGAAAATGATCCGACAGAGAGGGGTCGTCTGATGCATGCCAGTTTCTAACAAAATTGGCGATGTGAGGACTGGTTAGAGTTAGGTATAATATCTCTTCTCTAACCGCGTTAATAAAGGTTGGCCATGTACCCTTATTACATATATTGACATTTTTACTTAAGAGAAAACTAAAGAGAGTCGCCTCTATTGTTAATGTCCGAGCTTCCCCAGACATAATGGTGCGCGTTTGCATCACAACCAATCACATACTGCAGATTGTTGTGGCAGTGCCACATTAGCCCCTGCACCTTCACGGGAGGCATAATGTTGGAGTCACATGGAAAGTAGGCAGACGCACAAACAATTTCCTGTGCTCCCTTCCCTGTTGATACTTCTACAAGGATGGCTACTAGAACTTGACTAGTAAATTCTGAAATGGGAAAATAGTTAGTGTTAAAATCAATCATGATCGCCGCTCTGGGCCGCGAGCAGGGATGATAAACCAACTTGCATCCTTTATTTGCAAGACCTTTGATTTGGCCCCCAATTATCCATGGCTCCTGTATTAGGGCCATGGATAATTGGGTTCGTCAGCGAATCTCTTGCACAGGGTGGCCGATGTTCCTTTAGCATAGTGTAAGTTCGCCTGTAGCACTTTAAGAGTACTCAATTTCTGGAGCCTCGTGCCCCTAGGACTCTTGTTTTTGTGGACTCTATGGCCCCCAGTATGCTTGGCTTTTGTTTTGTCATGCTAAGGCCGTTCCGCGCGGGCCATACTGCGGCATTGGGTTTTTTCCTCCTGCGATTTCTCTTTGTCGTTCTAGTTGACAGTTTGTTAGCCTCCGCTTCGTTGGACCTTGTGTCACCAGCATGCCCTTCAGCACTGCTCCCGAGTGTCGGCGTTGTTTGTTTCTCTGCGCTATCGCTGACTTTTTCTGCGCCTTTGTTGCTCTTTAATATGAGACGCACATGTCCATAGCGATATGCTATCTTCCCCTTGCACTTCACAGTTTGTTCAATGATTCGTCATACACCGCAATAACTAGGTGAAGCAACGCACCTTCGGTGCACCTCTGGATCACTTTCCATTTTTCGCTGCCATTGTATGCTGCGCCCCAATGGTCGCAAGAATTTTTTTCATTTGGGAGCTCGGTGCTTTGTGGTAAGTAGCCTCTGACAACATGCGTTTTTGGAAACTTTGGTTCCTCAACGAGCGTCATTTACAAACAACATTTCCCTTTTATTAGGCCGATGTGTTTTCGCCGTGTTCTCATTTGAGCATAGGAACAGTAACCATCCGTTTCTGTGCACTAGGACCTCTATCATAACGTCAAAAACGGTCTCTTGAGTTAGAACCAACTGGTCTTTGGTGTATGGCGCCTTTATTAAATCCTTCGGAACAATTCCCAGCCGAATAATGCTGGATACCTGACTAAACGTTGGCTTTCCTACATACGGTGACGTTTTGGTTATCTTGACAGATGGCGTTTCTATTGGAGACTCTTCTAAGCGAGCCTTTTCCCTCATCGCTTGCTTGAAGTGCCTCTTCTCTGCCGACGTCATTTTTATAGAATTTTGTATGTTCAGATTATTTAGGTTTGAACCAATCACCTTGCACCCAGATTTCTCAGAGGTCACGCTGTTGTTGTCACAACACAGTGTTTCAGTGACTCATGACCTGATTCCATATTATGTGGTGGTGGCATCGAAAGCCGAAAAGTTTCATTTTTTGCAACTGCTTACGCTTTGCACGCATTGCGGAGAACCTCAGAAGAGTCGTAGCCAGGTGGAGATGCATCCAGATTGGAGAGGAGGTGTTCCATCTGGGTTCGATCTCCCCCCACTTTTTCAACACCTTCTTGCCGCTATTGGTGTTCGCGTCAACAAGTGCCAGCTGCAGCTCATCCCGAACCACTTCGCTGTACTTCTTCTTTACACTTGTTGATGGGTAGTCGGAAAGATACAGTTTGGCAATTTTGGAACAGGGCCTTCTGGTACTGATTCTTCTTGACTAGTGCGTCCGGTTTTGCTTTCCTCGGCTTAGGTTTCACTTTTGCCGCTAGCGGTATTTCTGTTGCCACTGGTGTACTGCTACTTCCTCCACCAGTTGGCACTGTTTTTATGAACGATGTAGACTGCTCTGCTATAAGCGGTAACGGAGTCCTCGCTAGAAGCCAGAAGTTCGTCTTCGGACCTTAAACCGATCCATGTTCACAAGTCTATTCATTTTTATTTCGTTATCCGAAATTGTTTTTTTGTTTTTTGTATTTATTATCTGTTTCGTACGGTCTCCTACTCCACCTGGTCTCAGACCAGACGGGTCTGTGCATTCTAACAAGTCAGAATATACGGAGACCTATGAGCGAAAAAGAGGAAAGAAAAGGTCAGCCGTGGCAGCGCCCTATACCACAACAAGGCCACCGTCAAACTCCGAGGCGGCCTGATATCGGAGAGGCTCCGTACGAAGACAGCCCAGTATTATCCCCTGGCTGCCAAGCTCACCCGCAGGTACGGGTAGCTTAACACCTTGGGTTAGGGGAGGCTTTTACTTGAAAAGGGTTTGCTTCCTCCGCCCGGGGTATCTTAGCCAGCAACATGACGGGAAGACCACGTGCCCCATCTATCCTAGACAGAACACGTTGACTTACACATCGAGTCAACCGTTACCAGTCGCCACCACATGGAGGTGATGGACCGCACTACAATCAGAACACCCAATTACGGCACATACTTCATGTATATGTTGATCCCATTGAGTGACTGATTACCGACGATCAGGCAGACTTTTACTTTCTTCACTTTAATTTTCAATTTTAGTTAAATAATATTATTCCTCTTAATATTCAATTAAATAATTTTCAGTAATTTAAAAGCCAAATGAAACATGGTCGCACTCTTCACAGCGCTGGAACTGGTGACGTCAAGCTCTGAATAAGTCAAAAGAGTAGGAAGATTGTGAAGACTCTCCCCGTACGGTCCCTTAGCAAGCACAGGACAATCATATCACCATTCCAGAGCTTGAAAATGGCGTGACGTCCAAGTAAAATTTCGACTCGTTGCGGCTTTGATTGGCAGATGAAATCAAAATCATTGTAATAAAATAAATCACTGAAAGAGATGCACAAGGCTTAAAATAACAAAATCAAATTATAAAAACCGTAGCCAAGTTCTAAAGAATGTGAAAATTACGCAAAGCGGATCTTTAAGGTAACTATCTCTGAGAAAAGCTGAATAACCAAAAATATAATCCGCCTAATTTAAATGGTGTCTGGTACAACATGAAAGCCACGTTTTCATAAATGGTGATATAAAGAACAAAGTAGTAGAAATAAAAATTAAAGAAATTCCGGCAACCGACGCTTCCTAACAGGTTGTAATGGCTAACTGAATTTAAAAAGGGTTGGAATTCGTCTTCTTAAGTGATCGTCTCGTCTTCTTCTTTCTGCTGTGAGAACGTAAATTCTCAAACCGCTCATATTTACGCTCCCACATTGAGTGCGTCGCCAACAACAAAACCAAACTTGAATAAGTTAAACAAAAGAAATCCAACATACTAATTCTTCTGCCACACCATAATTTTTTTCAATCAAGGCCACAGACCTCACACGCCGTCGATTGTTCTGGAAGAATGTAATTTATTACACTATCAGAAGCAATCGGCAAAACCCACCCCTAATAAACAGTATGATCGACGCGCATGACATCATCAACAACAACAATAACAGAGCGTGCAACAACAAGCCGAATTCTGCAGCGATAGTGACGGTTGCGTTTAAATCGAATTGATAAAACAACACAACTTTCTGGAAGCTTTGCTACTGAAGCTGGGCTATAAAAGCAGCAGCAACCGAGGAACTGGGGCTCTTTCTTCCATACAAACACCTCGAGACAACACCAGCAAAGACCTTAGCTCCAGAGAACACTTAGGGAACTCAACGCAGACAGAACAGTGGTTTAAGGTTTTTACCGATTCCACTGGGACACTAGAGAACAAAGACAGAATAGTGGTTTAAGGTTTTTAGCGACTCCACTGGGACATTAACTGACGCAGACAGAACAGTGGTTTAAGGTTTTTACCGACTCCACTGGGACACTAGAGTACACAGCTAGACACTACGTTAGCTAGCAACCTACGATATAATTTTATTACTGAGGGAAACTATATGTTAGTTCTTTAAGTAGAATAGAATTTTAAATAAATAAATAAAAACTATAAAAATACAAAATTCACTTGTCAGAATAAATTTCTGTTGACGAACCCTGGACACCGCTAAGCATACCCCAGCGTAAGTAAGTTCGTTACACTGCACAAGTTGAGGCATTTAAGAGGATATTAGCTGTGTTTCTTTCAAGGAGAGTGTGAATAAAACGCTACCCGTTAACAGTCTAAGATTTGGCAGCACTGGTGCTGACCATTAAAATGCTCAAACATACACATTTGTAAACAAATTTTGAAGAGGAAAAAGAAAATTTTTAAATGGACAATTCTGAACAAGCTTTGGTAATTTAACTTTAAATGTGTACATATCAATTAATACACGATAATATACTTTATATTTTATATAATTACAGCGGTTAATTCTTGGTTTACTCTTTTTCTCGTTCACAATGGACGACAAAATGGTATTGACAGCACTTCTGCTTAAGGCGCTAAACCATAAGCGAATACAAACATCTTGGATTAACTAAGCGCTCCATATGTATGGATAAGCGGGCGTTTTATTCACACTCGCGTTGAAAGAAACACAGCTATTATCCAGATGAAGCTAATATTAAGATTAAGAGGAACATTTCTTAGCTTGCATGCAGTTCACAACGCAGATTGGATGATCTTACCAAACTATATGGAAGAATATCAAAAGAACGGCCTGCGGTCGCTTGCCTGTTTAAACGCAACTCGATTAAAGAAAAGAAAAATGTTCTTTAAAACAACGCTTCCGAATATTTTTCTGTGTCCCAGGTTTGTAAGAAAAAATAAAATAAAAATGTTCTTTGAAGCGCATAATTTTCAATTTTAAATTGAAGCTTTTTGGAAGCGCTCAAACTACCAAAGCAATAAGCTTTTGGATAACGCCCCCAGCGAGCTAGTCACACAAACTGTCGATGCTAAAATCTGCGTTCTCCACCGAACAGCAGAATAGCATTTTTCAGACAAACTTCAGTGTACAAGAGTATTGGCACAATGCAGAGTAATTTTTAATCGCCAATATCAGTATCGAGAAAAAAATCGACCTCACCCACCAAAATGTATTGATTTATCAATCAAGCTAAAATGAGTATATAAACTGCTTTTATAGTTTTAAAATGTTATGTTCTGAAAGATTTTCACAAATTCGGTACTGTTTAAAAAAGAATTTGCCTAAAATTACAGAAAAAATACAAACTAAATTTACGAAACAATTAGAAATAAAATAAGTTACACTTACTGAAAGGGCACACTTGCCAAGAGAACTCTTATATCTACTGGTACTAACAAATATCAAATAAAACTTTACAAAGAAATCATCGCCATAAGCTCAAAATAAATTAGTAAAAATACATAAAATAAAATCATACAAAACACTTATTTATATAAAACATTAAATAACTAATATAAACATTAAATAACTTATATAAAACAGAAATTGTTGCAAACTATTAAAATCACAAACATTTATATAAAGTAAAATTTTACTGAATATAGGCCGAAAATCTTAGCTATTATTAAATCTGGTACATTTTGGATCATGCTAAGAATATTCCACAGAATATTTTACAGATAGAATTTAACTTCTCACCACAAGTTTCATGTTGGACCATAATCGTAGCGAAAAATGATAAATCATCTCGACCATACTCAAAATGGAGAAACCCATGAAAAGACCAAAAATACCGCCACAATTGGCTAAAAAGTCAGTTACGCCATATAATTCCGAACGTTTCGATGTTATGAACTGATTCTCCTTAAAGTAAATCGATAGACGCGACATTTGTGAGCCTGGATACTCCTCCGAAAATGATGTGTCTCCAGCCGCTTGTAACATTTCGTTTAAATCGAAGTTACCCTGCGAAATTTCCGTATTGTAGATTAGCGAGGTACACGCCGGCATACAATTGCATTCTGTTTGGGCACGATCATCGAATGCGATATGCTTCACACCCTCGTCGAACTCACGCATTAGCAGTTCGTCTTCGGCGTTATCGTAACAATGTATTTTATCTTCCGCACAAACGGCCGTATCCAATGTACGCGGCATGGAGAACTTAACGCAACCACACTTCTGTAAAGTGAAATTCGCCAAGCACTCAAGTTCACAATTGGTCTGCGTGTACATTTTGAAAAACTTCAAAGTGCGCTCGCTATTCAGATAGCACTGTCGCCTATGTGGAAGATAGTCGGCTACGCCTTTCGAAGTTGTGATCATGTTTGGTTTAACAGCAATTGAAATCTCTTTGCCCATTGGTATGCGCACAAATTGTTTCGATACATGCGGTACATCATCGGGTGAATGCAGCAGCACCTTAAATCCTTGTATTGGTCCGCGACATGCGTAATCAACTTCCTGTTTAAAGCTTTGCAAAGCAATAAACAAGCCAGCGCGAGCTCCAGCACCCAATACTCTGGCCGGGTAAGTTGTTATACCCGTATCTGCTTCAAATCCATTTTCCAATGACCATACGAGAGTGCGATTCGATATTAGGTTGCGCTTGGTAGTCCGGTTCAGCTTCACCATACGCTGGTACTGATATGTGTCTTCACGATAGAGATCAAATGTATTCAATCCATTGAATGTAAAGCATATGCCCTCTTCGGTATACGTTTTTGTGAAGAGTTCATCGCATTCACCGAAATGGTTGAACCACTTGCAGTAAAAGAAGTAGCGTTGAAAAGATGGCAGCATTTTCTCCAAAATGTTAAAGTAATCAATATCATTACTGGCCAGCCGTGATACGCCACTATCTATAATCTGTGTATTACATATTTGCAATAATGTACGAAACTCCTCCAGTTCAGTGGCCGAAATGTTTGTCGGTTTAAATGATTTGCCAGCTTTGATATCCGCCGTAAGGGATGAAAAGAATTCTGCATACGTCACACCTACAAATCAATCAGGTTAATGATGTTCTACGACATTTATTTTGTACGGTTACCTTTCGTCTTCAAGACTCGCTTCGTTTCCGAACATACAGTAATAGCGGGGAATGGTATACTCCAAACGGGCGTAGACTTTTCCGCGAAGCTTACAATTATGGGCGTGTCCGTCCATTTTGAATACACACTATCGATCAATTTTGCGCAGCAATAAATTGAGACAACAAACACGCACAGCCAGAATACTTTCTCTTTGAGAGGACGCTGCTGACCAAGGTATTGGACCCCATGAATCGAAGTATTTGCGCAATAATCATAGTAAATTTCTGTGATTCCTTTCAATAGCGATTTTTTTGCCGGCTTCTTTTTTTGCAATTCGGCCGCAGAGTTTGTATGTTTCTCCTGCAATTCAATAAAATAGTCATTTTTATCTAAAATAGAATTTTCCTTTTGCAAATGCATTTGCTAGACTTATTTCAACATTCAAAAGGTAAAGTGCAACTGATTAATTAACAAAGTTGAAGAAACCAAAAAAATAAGCTGCAAATTTACCGTTTTAAGAGCGAACGATCTAATCAGAGAGACTGAAATTAACGGAAACTGAAATTTGCAACTGCAAAAAGTTGCATTAAAGCTCAGGGAAGCACTTCTGCATGGTGAATTTATCTCAAGAGTGGATGCATTGCCAAATTTTTCAAACCGGTTTTCTTTGGTGAACTTTAAATGTGACAAATATGCGATCAGACCAAACATGGAAAATATGGCAATTTGATAATTATTATATTTTAAAATTGAATCAAGCTAAAATTATACATCTTTAATTCATTTTGTATATGACACAGTTGACTAGTTACGTATCTTGAATATGATTCAGGATGATTGTATATAAATTAGTGCAAAGCTACGAATGTTCTTGTTATGCCTTTCAACCCTACTATTAATTTATATACTATAGTATATAAATTATTTACTATAATAAATCAAATATACTTTAAAACAAATATTATTTAAAACATTTTATTGATTTTAGTTGTATTTACAATTATAGTTTGGCAGGAGAAATGCATGTCTCCGAACAATAAACTGGACACACAGTGTGGGGAAACACGTATGTACATGATGCGCGTGAGTGATGTTCTGGCAGGTTTTTCCCAAGAATGATAAAATAGATATTTTATCATTCTTGGGTTTTTCCAACTACATAAATTACTTTCGTAGCTGGTTAACTGTGCTATATAAGTTCATCACACATTCCCATTAGGAAATGTGAGCAATGATATCCAAATTTCATGCACCAGAATATTTTATAAGTTGTGCCGTCTCTAACTAGTAGTGGATCTGTCTGACAAGTCCTTTCCTATTTGTGGAGTAAGGATTCGTTTGGATGCGGAATTATACTCTTTTCAATTTAAAAACCAAATGTATATATAGATGACGGTGTTAGTCAATCGAGACCGGCCTGCTCATTCAGGGATGGAAAAGGTTTCAATTGCCGATGTAGAACTTGCGGGCAGTTCAGTATACGATGTAAATTCAGGTTAGTAGAAGCTCGATAGGAAATTGAAATAGTTATAGTTTCATCATTTACATATGTAAAACCTGTGGTTAATGCAAAAGAAGTTATTGTTATTATGCACAGGTCCTTTGCTTTAAATCATGGACCGAATCTGTGCATTCGTGAACGAATGAAAATACATTACGAGTCGAATCAATGAATCAAGGAACTCGAAACGAATCAAAATGAAATTTCAACTAAATGTACTAGATAATGTACTAGATTTTCCCGCTAACATTGTAATAGATGAATGCCAAAAAAAGTTGTTAGATTTTAAAATAAATACATAAGTAATAAAAATTTTAATTTCAAAGTGTTTTTGTTCATATATAGCAAAGAAACCCGCATTATTTTATTTTTCAAGTTCTTCGGATTCAGTAGAAAAAAAGAGTGACTTATACGTGCGGAGACAAATTCGGGACAAAAGCAATCCTTTGTCATTGCCGGCAACAGCGTAAGAAATTAATGAATGCAATTTTCACGATTAGAATAGATATATATATATATATATATATATATATATATATATATATATATATATATAATATTAGGGCGGGCCAATTTGTATGGAGCCGAAAAATTCGATTAAAGCCAGCCCCTAGGATGATTCTATGGACAATTCTAAGCGACTGAAGGTGAAGGAACCATAGGTCTATCTCCATTTTCGAGTCTCCCACTTTTCAAAAAATGATTTTTTCCCTATAACATCATTTTGATTCAAAATTCGATTTTTTATTCATCGTTATATTATCTTTTTTATGTGTATATGGGGGGTTTTTGGGGTCGAGAATTCATTTCTGATCTTTATTTTTACCTATGACCACCGCCAAAGAGCTTTTCATGCATATTTTAACTATTTTTCGTCTATTTTCCGAGAAAAATTACAAGTTTTTCGGTAAAATTGATTGAAAAGTGGGAGACTCGAAAATCGAGATAGACCTATGGTTCCTTCACCAAAGTCGCTTAGAATTGTCCATAGAATCATCCTAGGGGCTGGCTTTGAAATTGGCCCACCATATTATATATATATATATATATATATATATATATTTATATATATATATATATATATATATATATATATATATATATATATATATATTTATTTATTTATTAATAATTCTTAATTATGTTTAAACATGTATATTTCGTCGATCTGTTCTGCACAGCCTCTTAATAACACTGCGGCCACACGATCAGTTTCTTGCCCATCAAGTTCTCACATGTATTGTCTGTCAAAACCTGTTCAAGTTGCGTCTGTGACGTAGGCTGCATTCAACTTGATGGGCAAGATGGTATTCAATTTGTTTTCAAAATGCCGTTGTCACATATGTATGTATAATAAAATATTTTATTTATCATTCGTTTATTATATATGATAAGAATTGATTCTTATCCTTCTTTTGTAAATAAAAAATAATAAATGAAATAAAATAAATAATATATATGATGGATCTCCAACTCATTTTTCCACTCATATTACACTCACACAAATAGATATCACACTCTGTTCCTCAGACCTAACACCCAAATGTAATTGGACTTCATTAGATAACTTACATGGTAGTGACCACTACCCAATAACAATTGAGATTAATTCTTCTACAAAAATATTCAAGAATAAACCAAAGCCAAGATTCAAAACCGATATAGCAAATTGGAACAAATTTGGACAGATCTGCGAGCAGCTCTCCATTACTTTACCATGTTCAAGTCATATTAATAAAGAAGCGGCAAAAATCTCAAAAATCATCCGAACTGCTGCTCATCTATCTATTCCTCAAACAAAGAACAATTATAAGAAACCATCGGTCCCATGGTGGAGCCCAGAACTCGCAGCACTACGAACCGACAAACAGAATTCATGGGCAATTCTCAAACGTTCTTGGTCCAGAGAAAATTTGTTAAACTACAAAAAACTGGCAGCAGTTCAGATACAACATAAAAAAAGCAAAAAGGAGGTGTTTGGAAACTTTAACCAGCACAATCAACCCCTTGTCGAAGCCTAAAAAAATTTGGTTTGATATTAAAAAGCTAACTGGGACTATTAAACTGTTGAATGCACACGATTTATGGTCACTCTAATTTTGTTTGTAATAAGCGGTCACTCTAAACATTCTTGCAGGAAGCGTTATGAAATTCGTGTGCAAAGCAAAAGCAACATTGATCTGTATTGCAACTGAAGAAGTTTAAGAGAGACACCTAATGTCTAAATTGTTTATAGAAATAACTGTTCTTTTTAATTTTGCTGTGTACACACGCTTCTAATGAGTTGATTTCTGGTATTATATTTTCACTTCTTCTAGAAAATTCACCGCGACAAGTTGTGCTTAAAAGAAGCAAATAATAAATTGAATTAAATTAATATAAAAGTTATTTCTGTTCGTTTCTTTGATGACCCCATATTCCAACATAAACAAAATTCAATTAAGATGATCAACACCAATTCTGGTCCTATATCTAAGCCAATCGATATTTCCAATTACTTCGCGCGTAAATGGTCAAACTATTCTCTAGACTGCAATTTCTCTTTGGCACCGAAAAAAATTGTAGTGGAGTCTAATAGCTCTCAACTACATATGTGCTCCTACGCTAAATATATTGAAAATGATGTTTCCCAAACTGAATTTATTCTTGCTCTGAATAATACAAAAGGAAAAACACCTGGACTTGACAGAATATCGTATCCAATGTTAAAAAACTTGCCTCAAGAGATGACATCTAGATTAATTGATCTTTTCAACAATATTTTGCATTATGGCATTTACCCTCAAAGCTGGAAATAGCGAATATTATCCAGCTTTGCCAAAACCGAAACAACAAAAAATAGAACTATCGGGATACCGCCCTATTTCATTACTCCCCTGTATGGCAAAACTCATGGAAAAAATAATTGCCACAAGGCTTATGTGGTTCATCGAAAGGGGTAAATTTGTAAAATCACATCAAGTTGGATTCAAAAAGGGACAAGGTACCATGGACGCTCTACTCTACTTTGACCATTACGTAACGAGAGCACTTTCATGCAGGAACCATATCACAGTCCTAAGTATAGACTTTGAAAAGGCTTTCGACCGAATAGGCCCACACATGGTACTTAAACAATTGCTCAAATGGAAAATCGGACCGAAAATATTTAATTTCGTCAAAAGTTTTTTGTTAAATCGTAAAATCAGAGTTACGATCGGTTCAGCTTTGTCGGGAGTTAAGCCTCTCGCCAACGGAATCCCTCAAGGATCACCGCTGTCTGTTATGTTCATTATAGCATTCGACGAAGTCAGCAACATTATTTCAAAGCAAAAATATGTAGAACACTGCATATATGCCGATGATGTCTTTATCTTCTCAAATTGCCAAGACAACAATCTCATACGCAGTATTTTCACCATTATTCTTGAAGACTTATCTAAATGGTCAAACATCTCTGGCGAATGTAGCGTTTAACAAATGCAGCACCCTACATATTTGCAAGAAGAAATCATGTGCCGGTTTTGATATAAGCTTTCGAAATGCAATCATTCAAAACGCAAATACTTTGAAAATCTTAGGCATAATCATAGACAGTAAATATACTTTTAAGGAACACTGTTGTTACATTAGGAAAAGTCTTGACATAAGACTGAATATTCTCAAATTCCTCTCTTCTAAATTCTGTCGAACCCATCCTAAAACCTTACTCAACATCACAAGGTCACTTATCTTGTCAAAAATTGACTACGGACTCCCTACATACGGAAATTTTGCAGCTAGCAATATTCGACGTCTAGCCGCACCACACCATACTGGTATAAGAAGAAACCTACGCGCATTCCCAACAACACCTACGAAAAATATTCTAGCTGAGGCAGGAATGTTGTCAATAGAAGAAAGAATTCAATACGCCACCCTACGTTTAATACCAAAATTATGGTCCGGATTTAGCCCTATCCTTCACAAAGTGATCACAAAATGTTGATATCACGAACGATCGATAAAAATTCTTAGTACCATCGATAAATGTATCCGATTTGTAAAACAAGAACAATTAATTATTAGCCCTATCCATCTTGGATGCTCAGTGACTCATCCTTTATACTCGACATGTTAAAATACTCAAAAAAGGACACTGACAGCGCTACCTACCAGCAAATTTTCCTGGAACACAAATCAAGATTGGAAAAATCGTGGCAATATATATATACCGACGGTTCAAAGAGTATTGATGGGACGTCTTTCGCTGTAATAAACAATAATGGTGATGTATCAAGCATTGGTCTACTCGGCAACCATTGCTCTGCTTTCACTGCAGAGCTAACAGCAATCAACAACGCAATTACCCAATCTGCCAAAGCCAGGGGTAAATTTATAGTTTGCTCCGACAGTCAAGCAAGTATCAATTATATTCGCAATTTATCAAAAGGAAGTGATACAGTCTCTAAAGTCCGAGATAAACTTATAAAATTCAACAAAAAAATCAAAATAATGTGGATTCTCAGCCATTCTGGTAATCGCGGAAACGAATATGCTGACGCAATGGCCAATATTGCCTGAAGGACTCCAGCTTACACTTTAAACACCATCGAAAAAAAAGACATACACCGGTATATATATGAATATATGCTGAAAATACAAAACAAATCTTGGGCTGACTACGTACACCATTATGCTTCAATCAACCCATTGAGACTTTGCCCTAACTACCCAGCACATCTCAATTGGTCCGAGATCCGTCCATTCATTCGCCTCAGACTAGGGCACATCAGAATTAGCTACGAACACCTGCTAAATGGATCAGGCACACCAAATTGCCATTTCTGCAATACACAATCAGTCTCAATAATCCACTTATTGGACGAATGCCAGCACTTCAATGTTGCGAGGAGCAATTTTCTTTCGATCAAAATCCCCAGCGAGCTGCTAAATAGCCCTTCAACCGATAATATAAAAAAATTATATTGTTTCATAAAAAATACTAATTTAACTAATTTCATTTAAAAAAAGGTAACAAAGTATACAACATGTATTAAATGTAAAAACACTAGTATACCAGATTTATTACACGAGAGCTGAAAGCCGCAGTTGCTAGTGCTCCTCTTACAAATTGTACCATAATTCATTTTTGTACAAATTATAATAATAATAATATTTTATCTATATTTTTATTTTATTGCATGTATTTTAAAAAAAGATTGATACATTTTTTTTTAATTTGCACACACCCATGCATATTTTTAGTACTTGATCGTCGACTTGATTATCAATTTATGTTTCAAGACGAGAATCAATTCGGCTTTCAATTATCTGTCAGCTGTTTTGTGTGGGTACTGAGCAATAAAGGAAAACCCAGATTAAATTTAAAAAAATGTAACAACTTTTTTTTAAAATACATGCAATAAAATAAAAATATAGATAAAATAATATATAATAAATGTATGGTAAATAAAATATTTGATTATACATACACACATATGTGACGACGGCATTTTGAAAATAAATTGACCACCATCTTGCCCATCAAGTTGAATGCAGCTACGTCACAGACGCAACTTGAACAGGTTTTGACAGACAATATATGTAAGAACTTGATGGGCAAGAAATTGATCGTGTGGCCGCAGTGTAAAGGAAATCTCTTGTCAGAGCTGTTTATACCGCACATTTTATCATTCTGCTCAAGGTGAGTTTACTACATGGTGACTGCACGAACAAATTTTTTTTAACCAATTTTCCCGACGTTGCTGTCAAAATTGAATTTATAGAAAAATGCGATCAAAACAAATTGCAAATAGAGTTTTAATTTGAGTGAATATTTTTAACTGTTATTTGAACATGTGAAGTTTTAACATTATGAAGAAATTATGAGTCTATTTAACTATTAAATATATTTTATATAAACTGAGTACCACTTGCCGCGTGCAGCTCTTATGCATTTCTCCATTCCTCTCAAACTTCACAAAAAAAAAAAACAATTAAAAACCTATTATTCACAAAATCAAAATATTATATATATATATATATATATATATATATATATATATATATATATATATATATATATATATATATATAAATATATATATATATATATATATATATATATTATATATATATATATATTATATATATTTGCAATTGTTTGCATATATGCTTTGATCGCATTTTTCTATTATTTCAATTTTGGCAACTACTGAGGGAAAATTGGTTCAAAAAAATTTGTACTTGCAGACACCATGTAAGTAAATTTACCTTGCCTTGCAGTCACCATGTAAGTAAATTCAACTTGAGTACTTGTCCATTCGTAGTTTTCACCACAGCTAAACCATCCCTGCGCTTCACGCGTAGTTTCACCACATAAAGTTTGTTCGCGACGTAAGAACTATTTGCACATTTTGCACTATCTGTCGTGAACTGTTTCGCGACGCAAGTTCTTTTGCATTTTTCAGTTCGCGTAGCAGAAAATTAATTTTCAGTTCAAATTGAAATTTTTCTAGTACAGCTCAGTATCTCGTTTCTGGAATCCCTTTCGATCGCTGTTGTCGCTAGCTTCTGTCGATTTGACGTTATTATCTTGTCACTCTCACTGGTACTGTTCCTCTAAGAAAATGAGTTTATTTTTATTTGTTTCATTTGTTTCTAAACGACTTAATCTGACAGGCTCCAATTTCATGTCAGTGGGAATGAACTAGTTGAAGTGTGTACTTCAGCAAATCGAATGAGCTTAACCCTACGTCTCCACGGGCAATTTTTAATGGCATGCCATTGGCAATTTCAAGCAAATTGCCAATGGAGACTCCAAATTGCTTCAAGTTGGCAATTTATGTTATGAAATATGTTATGCCATAAATTGCCAACGTGCTGTGTTGCAATCAGTTGTCATTTTGTTTGTTTGACAGCCTTTTTTCATTTTTTCGTGACGCTCACAGTGGAAGCATCGTCGGACATTTTCGTTTTACCGCATCTATTAAATTAATAAAAACGCTAAAATGAATGGAGACTGTGCATTTGCATTCTTTGTAATAAAGGATTCACCCAGAATTTCGGTTTCCTTCTTTTTTCCTCTTCATCGTATAAATAAAAAAAATTTTAAGCGTGGGTACAGCGAACTAGATTGCTTGACGGCATTTTCAAAATGACAATGGTATAACATCGCAATGCCCACCATTAAAATATTGCCAACCATTGCAATCAAATTTGACAGATGTTATGCCATCAAAAATTGCCCGTGGAGACGTAGGGTAAGGTGCGTGGAGTTCTCACCGTAAGTTTGCTTCGCGAGAAAAAGTCGATTGCCCTCTTCATCAATAATATTTTGAATGTAATTTTATTTGCTTGTTATCATTCTTTCATGTGAAATGAGATGTATTTATTTTAAAATTTTAAGTGATCAAAAATATATTTTTGTAAAGTATAAAATAAGAAATTTAAATATTTGTTAGTTCTTTGCCATTTCTTCAATAGCACCAAGTATCAAAATTAATAATATTCTTGTTGTCTATTTATTTCTTCTCACTCAGTATTCATTTATTATGGAAGATTTCGTACTCCCAGTTTCAGCAATGGTACTATTTCAGTTAAAATATCCTGCGCAGAATCTTTCGTAAACCGAAACCATTCAATGGGCCTCATGCATAAAAACGAGTAAAAGCGCTGAGTTGAGTTAGGTGAGCAATTGCTCGTAAGTCGAGTTCGATCAAACAGCAACAGCTTTTGCTCAATTTCGTATGCATAAAAATGAGTTCAAACCAATTGCAATTACTTGAGCAAAGGGAGATCAAACTACTAATTGTTATTGAAGTGCAAACATGTCGTCAAGTGAAAGTGACGTAGAAGTAGAATCAAATAATACTAATAAAATAGAAACTGACGACATTTCTAAACTTTTAGTAGAAAAAATAAAACAAAATAAATATTTACTAGAAAAAAGTCAATTACCAAGCATTAAAAATAAAAATAAAACAAACAATAGAAACATGCTTTTGCAGATATAAGTTTCGCAACTTCCGCAATAGTTCGCGACACAGTTGATTGATGGAATGCAATATCTGTGGCTATACTATTTTGGAATCCAGGATCTGCACAAAATCTTAAATACAGTCGAATTTTATCAATGTTGCTGAGGGCACCACTACGTGTTTCTTCTGACTCCTCAAAAAAATAATTTGCCAACCAGCAGATGCTACTATCATCAATTATCATCTCATTATTAATTATATATAAAAAAAAATTAATAATTAAGAAAACAAACCTGTATAGTTTTTATCCTCACTTGCTAAATTTGTTTTACGCTGTTGATAGCATTTTGTATATCTTTGTGGCACAAAATATTCAGCCATGATTCCTTTTTAGTGTACGCGAGTCAACTATAAGGCAGGCTCAACAAAATTTGAGCAAGATCTCACAAAAGAAAGCCAAAGCTTGTTTTTATGCATATGAAAATGAGCACAAGCTCATCTAACTTAGTTCAAACTGAGCAAGACGAGATCAAACGTGAGCAGTGAGTAAAAGCAAATACATAAATTTTTATTATGCATACGACAAGCACCTTTTACTCAAAAAATCGAGTCCGAGCTCAAGCTCACGTTTTATGCATGAGACGAAATGAATCGCTCCTCTAATTTGAAAGTAGTCAGGGGAGTCCCACAAGTTTCGTCTTCGTATACACATCATATTAGAGTGATCATATATGATGCTGTGCAATACCAAGTAATGACACAAAATTAAACCAAATAATACGATTACAAAATCTCAATAACTTTTTTAAACTTTTTTAGTTTTTTCAATATTATTACTAAATTACCACAATCTATTTTACATTTGTCATTTGTTTTAATTTCACATATTCCCTCCTCGGCTTGTATTTCTATTCTAAAAAATAACGAAATTTACTCGATTTGCTTTCAGAAACACCCATTCTCGACAAATTGACAAAAATAAATAAAATTGTGTGACGTGACAAAAATTGACTATTATTCGAGTTACAGAATTTGGCTGTAGTTCATATTCTGTTTTGAGATTTAGAAGTACCATTTACAATTTTGTACATTCGTGTTTTGGCAGTTAATTAGTTAAGAAAAATCTTCCAATTGTTGTCCTATACTTCTATATAAATAAATTTGTCTTCTTCTTCCACACAACTACTTAGTAATGTATCATTAATATTATTTTCTTCCATTTCATTAATTGTAGTGTACATTTATCGAATTCACTTAAACTTAACATCGTTTAATTGTAAATAAGACCCGAACTTCTGAACTTTTTCTGCACTTCCTTGTTTGCGACGAAAACGTCGAGGTTCTGAACTGACACTGAACGAAGTGAACTTAAACTGTACTCGGTCTGCAATAGTTCTTACGATGCGAACAAACCTAGAATCTGAAATGTCAAAACAATAATACAAGTTACCGGGCGCACTGCCAGAAGTCGTGAGTTTTTATTTAAAATAATAATGTTTGTTTTGGCAGAACTTAGAGATATTGTACGTATTGCGCCGGATCAATTTAATTTGAAACTGCATGAGGCAATAAGCAACGAACTTAATCATAAATTGGCGAACAAGGTTAAGTGATTTGAATTTGAAAAGCCAACATTTTAAATGTTGAATGTGCATAAAAATTGCTTGCAGGTGATACTCAATGTGGGACTTGGCATTATTTTGAAGGATATTGTTAAGGTAAAGGAGTCCACGCTACTGCCGCTTGACGGTGCTTCTCATACGGAAGTCATCTTCCGGTACATAGTGTTTAGACCAGCTCTAGGCCATGTAGTTACTGGCAAGATTCGCAGCTGTTGTCGTGATGGCGTTCATGTAACGCTTGGATTTTTCGATGATATCCTGATACCGCCCGAAGTGTTGCAGCATCCGTCACGTTTCGATGAAGCAGAGCAAGCATGGGTATGGGAATACCCATTGGACGATGGTGAAAAGCACGATCTCTTTATGGACGTAGGAGAACCAATTAAATTTCGTGTTGTACGCGAAATCTTTGAAGAGTGTTCCCCGATTGGACCACCCGCTAGTGAAATGCTAACTTCACAGCACGGAGAAAGCAAGTCGCCGTATAGGATAATTGTAAGTGTTTTTTGACATTTAGATTTTATACAAGTCCATTATCAGGAAATATATTTAACCATATATTGAATAAAAACTCCACTCTAGATTTAATTAACGATATGATTCAAAAAGCTTTCTTGGCATATAGTAAGGCATTAAGATAGTTTAAGAGAAATCTTTCTAGACGATATTTAGTCATGAGACCGCACTTCTGGTGTTTTCCAAACAGTGACAGTGGGCGTATTATCAATTGTTTGTGTTTTACTTCTTACATATGTGAGAAGTTTGTTCCTGATGATAACGCGTCTTTTGTCACATACCTCTACATCTTACATCCAGCCGAATAGTTTTTGACTAGGTTTTGTAGGAGTTAAGTATCCACAATTTTGATTGTGATTTCGTATATGAGAACTTTGTTTTGTAAACGATATTTTATAATCGTGGCATATTCATTAAGGAATCCTAGTTCAATAATACTTTTTGTGTTAGATTTCAGGTTATTTATGCCAGCAAAAATAACGTCAATGCCAGAAGTCAGCAATAGTTTAGTGTATGGAAGCTAACGCTATGAGTTATTAGAAGAAATAATGATCTTGTTGGAGTCAGTTCGCATTAAGTCGAAACTATTTCTGTAGCCAAGAAGCATCATGATATCGCCAACTCGGGTCTAAGTCTCTTTAGGAGGCAAATTGGTCAGATAAGATGTAATTATATATTTATTAATCTACATCAGCGGAATGTAGGTCATGCGTCTATTTTAAGACAATTTGAGGGTATTCCTGGCTGTTTCGATTACATCACACCAATTGATGCCAATGTGCCGGATCTCCATACCTTCCAGGAACGAACGGAAGGATGGCATCCCCCCTCATGTAGAAGGGGTTCACATCTACACAGATGGATCCAAGTTACAGAGTAGGGTGGGAGGTGGTGTATTCTCAGAAAATTTGGACATTAACATGTCCTTTAGGATGCCTAACCACTGCAGTGTGTTTCGCGGCTATAGAGGCAGCACCTCAAAAGCCAACAAGAGCTGCCGCAAATCTTTACACGAGATAGCTAACCAGACCTGCATTTGTCTGGGTTCCTGGCCACAGAGATATTCCAGGGAACTGTAAAGCGGATGAACTTGCCCGTGAGGGTACTACCATACCGATTGAACCAGATAGGTCGAACTTCGGTATTCCTATTGCCACATGTAAGCTCTTAGTAAATACAATATCCTTAGGCACAGCGGGCAGGCGATGGTCTGAATTTTCAGGATGTTAAATAGCTAGACAAACCTGGCCAGAGATAAACGTCAAGCGCTCAAAGGACCTAGTGGCTCTAAATAGACAAAGTATAGATTCCGTGATTAGTATCCTAACGGGACACTGGACTCTGGGTACGCACGATTGTAGGCTGGGTATTGCCTCTAACGACTTCTGCAGGAGTTGCATGGACGAAGAAGAGGAAGAGTTCATTGTACACCTGTTATGCACGTGTCCAGCGTTGTCCAGAAGGAGGCGCACTTTCCTATGCGAGTATTTTCTGGACTCTTTGGGAGATATCTCAACTCCACTTCAAGAGCAACAAATTAAACATAATACTAGTGCATACTAAATGTTGAGAATGTTAATAGTTTCGTATCCATATCCCGTATGCCAACTCCTGCCATTGGCTTTCTTGTCATTTGGGCCTGTAAAGGAATGTAGGCATTTTGTTGGATACGACATTCTTGATGAGATCGGTATATTTGTAGGATAGTCGTATATTGAAGATTGAACCTTAGCTGCTGACAATTAATTTTATGTTTCTACATAAATTTTGGATTCTAAAATAATCACAAGTAAATCTTTTTTATTATTATATTTCTACTTGTTTCTTATATCATCTAAAAATCTTTGATAGTTTTATATAAATCTTTTATATTATTCTACAAAACTTTTATATTATAATATAAATCTTTTATATCATTATATTATTGGAAGTTTATCGGCCCTCACGATGCTCATTAAACAGATCAGTTTCATCTTCTTGTGCTTTGGAACTGTAATAATATGTGTTGCTCTTCTTACTATTGAGAGATGTGTTTACTTAAAGGATTTGCTATTATTATTACGCAGTTGGCCATTTCTTTTAGCGTTGTTCCTGAAGCCTTGTGACATTCCCGAGACTTCTCAATACTAGCTGGAGTTTTATCATTAGATAATTGTTCATATTTAATTGTATAATTATTTTTTTCTGATCTACTTTGTCAGGAAGGGTTCTGGTTTATTACATTGTTTCACCAATTCATTTTTATTAAATGCAACCAGTCAGAAGGAATCATTTTTCTCGTTTGACTGCTGATACGCAATCGAACACAGTCCACCGGTTTTCTCTCAAAAAACTTCTAGCTGATTTTTCCCGTAATCCCGGAAGTATTTCTGATAAGTATCAGGACCGTATTTATTTCCCTCGAGCCTACAGCGATACTGGTACTTACCTGCTAGCTGGGGCATACTCTTAAACAAAATATGGTCGACACTTGTCGATAGTTGTATCATATTTTTAATTGTTCATTAGTATTTAATAATGCTTTCTGAATACTGTTTATTGGAACAAATTAAAATTGGTTAAATTTCATCATGTCCTACTATTTTTGGAATGTTTAGTCTTTTTGGTAATTTTCTTTTAATTCCTTCAAGAATATATAATTTGAAGATTCTTCTTTCTTTAAAAGCTAATTTTTTGACTACATTCTTCTTTTCTTTTTGGGTTACATCTCCTCTTCCTCATCTTTATACATCAGTTTGTCAAAAGCAATAATTGCATAATAATTCCCTTAGTACGTCACTCATTTCGAAAATTTACTATCTTCCGCGTAGGTCTGTTTGATTACACAATACACACAGTAATGAAGTTGCTGCAACGGTTGCCCCGTGTGCATTGAATAAGAAAAACAGGTTGCATCAACACGTTGCTACGACTTGCCTCGTGTGTATGCAGCATTATACCTTGCATCATAGTTAATTATGTCTGCAAGGGGCTAGGGGAATGAGTACAAGCAACTAAGGCTTTCGACTCGAAGAGAAAGAGATTTAGAAAGAAGCATTTTTTGAGTCCATGCCCGGGGCAGGATTCGAACCCAAGACCCCCCAAGTATGAGTCTAGCATTTTTACCGCTCGACTAGGGAGGCCGGCATACGAATAAATATTGCTGCGAATTTTTAGATAAAGGGACCAATCTGGAGGAGAACTGATAAATCTCAACAGGCCTTCCGAACTTGCCATTCCTTTAATTCCATCTTCCTTCTTTTCATTTGTTAAGCAAGAAAAACTGAACGTAAATAAGTAACACAATTATATTTGTCTATCAAGTTTTTTGTGTTGAACTTGCAGTTTGGCCGCCATTCTCTAGTTTCGTATACATTTCGTTGCAAACGCCTATTTCATTGGGGTCAGCATAACTCCTCCGCGTATCCTGACCACAAATTGTCAAATTATACACCCTGGGTGCCTCTCCACCCATATCACTCTTTGTGAGTTGTAATTTACTACTAGAAATAATAATAAATATAAATATTTCGTTATTTTCGCTTTATGATTTTTAATTTGCAAGGTTTACTCACCCAAAAAAAGATGGCGATTACGTCGCGAGATAGTTATCTGCTCAGTGTATGACTAAATTTCTTATCACCCTGCAAGCAACAGGTGCACGGTATTATATGTCTGATCACAAAGCACATAACGTAACACAGCCGTTCATTAATCCTTCATTGAAATCTCCAAAGTACATTGTTACCTGCATCTTGCAGCATGCACTTGTTTTTGGTAAATAAAAAGTAAATTTATAATATCAAATCAATACATTTTTACTCGCCATACTCTACTCCTGAAGGAACACGAATATATGATAAGTTGGAATTGTTTATAAATTGGCTCCATTTATGGAAATTATACAAGCTTCAGATCAAGTGATAACGGATAATGGACTACTTGACTTGGTCAAGTGAATATGATAACAATTAAGTCATGCACTGATTTTCACTACATAGAATTAATTAGCGACAACTTATTGAATCTTAGATGAATATTTGAAATCATGTGTATGTGGTCTTAACACTTGCTTCCTTTTTTCCAGGGGGTTTTTCACATAGATTCAGCTTTCTAGCAAGCTTCTTTAAATTAAACTGATTTGATTTGAAACTGATATTTTTCCTTTTGTTCATTAGGGTGCCATTAATGAGTCCGGTCTTGGTTTGCTGTCGTGGTGGCATCAACAAAACCAGGATGAAGCCGATGACGGCACAGCGAATGAGGGAGACGCCTATGAAAATGATGAAAATGGAGAAGGTGCTTATGAAGATTGAAAATATGCATGCGAATGGAAACTTTGATGCTAGGAAAGATTTCTGTTTGCTATACATCTATATATATATATATATATATATATATATATATATACATATATATATTAAATTTTGTTAAAATTTAGCGAATAAAATAAAAATGTTAATACTTTGATACGTATATCTAATAATATTTTTATACTGTATTTATTTAATATCTCTTAAAACTTTGTATGTCCATTGCTTCGTTTTCAGTTTCAATTGTTTGCTTGCTCTTTTTTTTAACACTTTTTAAACAAATTTATTTTCAAATAATTTAATATGCAACTTTAATTTTTTATACTTATGTTCATGTTCATATATGAATAGGTTTCTTTTTCTTTGCTTATTTGTTGTTTGTCTTTGTGTCTTCCTTGTCTCATATTTTCTTTTGTCTTCTTATATTTTTGAATTTTTGTAATTTTGAATCTTGACTTTTCAAACAAACGATTTCACACACTCCACAGTTAAAAAGCCCACATAACAATCACGAATTGCAGTTTCTTTTATAAACCAACCAACCAAACCAACGAGCCAGAGAGCTTGAAGTTGAGACGACTTTCTTGACCGTGTCAATTCTGCATATTTATTTATTTTTTTAGTTTTTGCTGCTTATATTATTTGGAGAGTATTTAAAGCATAAATGTAGCTCTTGTGTTTTTCCCGTGTTCTTTCAAATTATTCTTTCTTTTGTATATTTTAATATGTATATTTATTAATATATGTAAGTAATTTTTTTTATTCATTTATTTTTTTGATTAATTTAAAAGTAGCGTTTTTAAATTAAGTCTTCTTTGGTTTATTCTTGCTTGCACTTACATACAACAATAATTTTTCAAGTGTTTCTGTTTATAATTCTTAAATTTTCTTAAATTTTCATTACAATTACTAGCGAGTAGTGTGATTCTGGTCGTGTGTAGTTGATTATTGTAAAAGGAGGGGCGGGTTCTTGAAGGTGATCTGTTGAAAATTTAAAGCTGATAGCAGTTATTATTTGTATAATTTTTTTTTTGTGTTTTTTTTTTTTTTAATCAATTTTATGTTTTTTTTGTTTGTATTTTTATAATTAACTAAATTTCAAATATTTTGATTAGAGCTTTTGTGTTCAGATTTTCTCCATAGACATGAGTGATTTGTATTTGTTTAAATAATTTTTTGTCAGAGTATTTGAAATACCTTTTTAAATTATTAGTTTTTGCAACTGTTAATATCAAGTTTGCAAGTTACACATTTATATGTATATATTTTTTTTGTTTCAAATATGTTTAATTACAGTGAAATTAGATTTATTTAGTTTTCAGTTAATTTGCTTAGTTCTGTTTACAATGTTTAGCAATTTTTTGGTTTTTACTTTCTCTTTGCTATATATTTTTATTTTTAACAATAGGCCCGATAATTGATCTTATGTCTAAAGCACTTTAAAAGTTACAAGTACCATATTCAGTTTACAAGAATTATCATAGCTGCACAGAGGTTGGGCCTCTCTCACGTTACGTTTTTACCGCGGCTTAAGAATTTGCAGTCCATTTTGTGACCAACTTTTCCGTCCAGCAATCGTTCAGCTCAGTTTCAATTAAGTTTTAACTAAAAGTGGCCGCGAGCGTCACAGAACGCGCATGGAACAACTCGAACTTAATTGCAAACGAGACTTCAGAGATTTCAGCACCACATAGAGTAATGTTTCTGCATACACTGTAATCTAGGTAAGCAGAGTTACTTTTTCTTCTCAATTTTGGAATTTATGTATGTACATGCCTAGGCCTGATAAATTTTCAATCCCTCTAAATCCTAAACCAAAATCAGAGTTCGGAAAAGCAGGCGTGCGCTCCTTTGAAAGCCAAGATAAGGCCCTTGCAGTTTTGAATTATTATTTTAGTACTTGCCCCGAGCTGCGACCCGCGAGGCAAATTGAATCGCATGCGCCAAGTGCGGTTTTTTCTTTAGCAAGGGCCCCTGCACTGTGCTGAGGGTTGCGAGTTCGAATCGAACCACCGAGTTGTGTTTGATATCTTTGGCACTCGATGTGCCTTTGTAAGCGAGCCGATGTGAGTTGGAACGTTTGAACAAATAGCATTTTTATAATGCAATGCATCTACGCTACTAAATATTGTTCTTAGTTTCCCATATGTAGACTAACCAAATTTGGCTGAAGATGGCATTGGTTTGAGAGAAAAAGATGTTCCCACTTTAAGATCAGCTCGTTAAAAAGCCATCAGATGTCTGTGAAATCACAAACGATTCGGGGTCAATACGAACTCGCAACACCAGCTCGGCACTGTTATAGAAAAAATAGCACTTGGCGCGTGCGATTCAATTTGACTCGCGGCTCTCAGCTCGGGGCAAGTGCTACAACAATAAATCAAAAGTGCCCATCTCATCAATGACTGAGCCTGAAGGCAAAGTGTACGAAAATTGAGCAGGTTTGAGATATAATTTGATTAGTTTTGTGCTCTACCCGTTGCTGTAGCATATTAGTTCTCACTCTCGCGTCCAATTTTGATCGGTTTAAAGGTTTAAGATCAATTATCTGGTCTCTCTCCTCGTAACGGTTTTAATAGCTTCTTTGTTTTAATTAAAATGTATATTACAATTTCGCATTTACAGTAATAATAATAAATTTCGTTTTAATTAGGCAACATAAAAAATTATATAAAATAAAAGATGTAGTAATCAAATTATATTCTTGATACCCCCCTACAGCAGGACGAATCGAGTTAATTGCATATGTAAATGTTTGAAATAGGAACTTGCTTGGTACAACATGTGATTGAAATTAGTGGATGTAGAGCCAAGTCTACTTATAATGAGGAAAGGTGGCTAACGTATTAGAAACGACGCCGCCGGCGTGTACATATACATACATAATTATGATTCCAGCGATATCAGTGGCGGGCCTTCCATTCAGGTCAGAGGCGACAGAGTTTTGTACAGAACCTCGAGGCACAAAAAATTTTACTTTTTGGAAATGTAAAGACACCAAGTCTGGCTACAAAAACACAGAGTGTGCTGCAAGGCTTGACACCAAATTTTCGTCAGCAAAACAACAACACTTGCGGTAGGAGTGGTTGCAACCAGTCAACTGGGAAGTGCGTTTTGCAAGGAAAGAAAAAAGCGTAGGAACGAAATACAACAAACCATATTTGCAAAAATATTTTGAATTCCGGCTTAGTGTAAGGACGTGTTCATAGGGGAGATCAAGCTCGCATTAATATTCCTTCCATGCATCCATGTCTTTTCTTCTAGTCATAGTTTAAGGTTTTACCTACTTATGCTTTCTGACTGTCCGCTAGTTCGTAACACCGCCACTGATTGGTATATAACTGTATATATTCGGTTTTTGGTATTATTTGTCCTATAAAATTGAAATTCGTTCTTCATATCGGGTATACCTGCTGCGTCCTGGGGGTTTCTTTAAGACAGACTTAATGGGTTTGTTTAACTTAAATATTAAAATCACAGAAAACTAATAATAATAATAATAAAGATATTATTAACAATAATAATAATTATACATTAAGTTTTATAAGACTCTAATAAATATGCATATAGAACCAGAGAGGTTGGCAAAAACATACGAAACGGAACTTGGATTACAAACTGTAAATACATAGTATAAGCTTGGTGCACCTCTTTGGGAGGTTTTCTATATTCTTAGAGCTATTCTTCCTAGAGTAAGTAAATTAATGTCGTTGTGGGTTCCATTCCAATGACAAATCTCATGAAATTCCCAATGAATTAAACAAATATTCACCTCAGAACCGAACCCAGTTTACAGAACGCTGTTTAAGGAACATTTTCTTCAAATTAAATTCATTTTAACAATGTTTATAAAATTGGTGATACTGAAATAAAATAAGAGTAGAAAAGAAAAAAAAACATTTTTGAGAAACACAAAATTTGTTTTCGAAATAAAACGAAATGGGCAAATGTGTGGGTTTTTGTTTGCCATAAAGGATCGGCAAACTTATTATTCAATAATCAAGCAACGCGGCAAATGCTCTTTTAAATACTCAAACAACTCGTGCGAGGCCCCAGGACAGTTGGTCAGCTCCAGTTCCTGCAAATGACGTAGCTGTATGAGACTGGACAGCCCGGAAGATGTTAATAGTGGACAGCCGGCCAGGGAGAGCACCTGCAGATTACGCATTGAGCACAAATGTTGCAATCCGAAGTCACGCACTTGAGAGCACCAACGCAGAAAGAGTGCGGTAAGTGAGAGCATTGTGGAAATGTAGCCTACGCCAATGTCTGTGATGTGAACACACCTAAAATAGTGACAACAGTGTAGAAATACAAATAAAATATGATATATGTATATATAAATTTAGTGGTAGTAACGATATGCGTACGGCGTCAGATAGAGAAACTATAATGAAAGATTATATAGTACTTGTGTATCAGAGATCTGGTAAGTATACATTATTATTCGAACGAGATGCACTGAAGAGACTTAATAATTGTTCAAGTGGCCAGCATCGTATGTGTTATTGGAGTTCGAGAAATGGAGCATTCATATATCACTGCGCAACTCTAGCATGTAACAGATTGAAGGGAAATAATGTCTCCAATTATTAAAAATCCTTCTGGAAAAAGGAAACAAATCAGACCAAACATTCATTTTCCAACCAACTGTGTGACAATTTTCTCTGGAAACTATTAGGTGAGCTGATGTTTGTGTAGAGAGGGAGAGAGATAGGGAAATAGGGAGATAAAGAAAAAAGAGAGACCTAGAGCGAGACGAAGAGTAGGAGAGGCTACGGTTCCTCTGTCTAAACACTATATTTAAAGTTTAGAGGTTGTGTGGTGTTAGAGACTTTATCCTACACATAATTTTCGTTCATTTTGTGCTCCGTAACTGTTTTTCGTATTAATTTTTTCTAAAAAGGAAATCAAAAGAACAAAACTTGGCGATCAACAATTGAAGAAACCCGAAAACCGTAAACTTCAAAGACAAAATGTTCCGTTTAGCTTTTGTCCATGCAAACTCAAACTAAATTGCTTGGACCTTCCGACATGTCTTCATCATAACTTCTAATGAGAAATTTTCCAGGTGGGAAATATGTTTCTGATGGAAAATTGTTGACCTTGCAGACTTTTTGATTAGCTTTAAATTATTGTGAGGAAAAAATTAGTCTCTGTCTCGGCAAGCGATTACCTGGTGGATCTGGCTAATCACATGCTTGAACACTATATCTGATGCTTACGAAACCATTTTTTAAGGGGACTTTATATGTTTCTAACGGTAAATATTCAACTAGAGAACGCCTTTGCATTATAACGTTTACTATCATAGTCTTGAAGTATTATAGAGCGGCTTCATTAGCCCATTTTCTTCATATATCGCGAGGTTTAACGTTTCCCACGCGTGTTTGTTTAATACAGAAAAGAATTTACTAGAATTAGTTTCATCACCATCAGCTACTATTTTGAGTTGGTTGGGTTCTTCAAAACACTTTTACTCTTTTCTTGCTAAGAAAAATTGCATCTTGGTCCCATTAAATTCACTAAAAGCAGTTTAGAATAATACGTAGAACTCTGCCTACACTTACTCGAAGCACTAATCTCCAAGTGGAGTCGCAACAATTTTTCAATCTGTTTTTGTTAACTATCCCTGCCAATTAGATACTTTTTGACTATCCTAATTAGAACACATTGCTCCAGATTATCGTAGCCCTATTCGACTATTCAACGATATGGGAATAGGTAAACCATGGCAGCCTAAATTTACACCCTGAACATCCCCTTCCCCCCCTTTCCCTTTAAACTAAGAAACAAACTGCACGAAACGCATAAGCTTCAAAGTAGGGCATATAAGCTTTGCAGTCCTTTGCGTACGAGTACAACGCACGACCTTGAAGGCACCTTTGCAATGACGTGCCACACGAATGCACACCATTCCAACGCATATCGACACTAAATTCACACTTACCTGTCCAATGTCAGCTCCTCCAACTGGTTCAGATCACAGGCAATATACTCCAGGGAGGCGTCGGTAATGCGTGGGCACCAAGACAAATCTAGGGCGCGCAATTTTTGTAGATTCTCAGCTATCAACTCAATACCATCGTCGGTGAGTTTGCTGCAACCAGAGAGACTCAGCACAGTGAGATGCGGCAACGAGTGCACTGCAAAGAGGAAAAAAGCGAAACGCATATTGTGAATAAAAGCAGATTTTTTCGTTCTTATGCGCGCGAATGTAAAATTCAGTAAAGGAGAAAAATATGAACATGTAAAGATATATTTATAGTCGGTCGTACTGACTCTTGAAACCCCTCTGTTTGTTTCTCTGTTCGTATCTAGCCTTAAAATGTGTTGGTGATATGATTTTTGATGATCCATTGGCTATATATGGTCTTAAAAAAAATGGGTGTAAGGACAGTGGGCGCATTTGCTGTGATTTTTTCTAAAACTACGAGTGTATAGTCCATTTAGGTGTTGATCTCCATCTATACGACGATAGACAGGCATGCGATCGACTCGACTGATAAATACCATATCCACAGTAGAAAAATGGGTAAAAACAGGGATTGAGCCTTAATTTTTCCGAATATAAAAAAAGCTTTCCGTATTATCAAAAGAAAACTGTTAAAGAAGAATAAAGTTGAGCGACATTCTAGAAAGATATTTTGAACGATACATACAATGAAACTTTGTAGATATTTTGCGTATATAAATTTAAATGCAACATTACAGATTTTCATTTTTTTGGGATGGGCTGTGATAGTTAAAATATTACGCGCAACTTTAGCTGAAAATATGACAATTGCGCAATGCGCTAAATATGAATTTCATTGACATACAAAGTATAATATGGATAGTATTTGGATCTAGAGTTACAGATTTATTAGCAGATGACTAATCATTCTCTTTTTATAGAGTGATGAGTGATATTTTTTTGATAAATCTAATATATATGTATGCATAGGTGTAAGGTTAGAAATAAGAGTCATTCTCGGCGGGACATTTGATACGTATTATAGACTAAATCAGTAGAAAAATGTATCATTATAAATTTAATCAATAAGTGGCGAATCTCTGTCGCATTTTAAGAGAGTTTTCAGTAGGTATTTTAAGCCATATGGTATATATATGATTTTGTTGATATCGAAATATGGATTTAGTACCCTGATCTGGGCTATTCTTATGCCAAGTTTGGGTAAATATCTAATATCGAAACGATTGGAAGAAATGAGTACGCAGATGTTTACCAACTGGCAATGTGTTATGATCATGATTGAGAATATCAACATAAAAGTGCATGACTACTTTTAGGTTATACAAAAACATTTTCACATGACTACTATACTTTTCTTTTGGGTGTAGCGTATAAAAAATGAACGTGACGATAAAATTGGATGCACCATGCATAGAAGCATGTTGGCAAAACAGATAACTTTTGTTTGAGATACCTCGGTGGAGTACACTAATATGGGAAAATCGCGATACATTTCTTATTAAATGGCAGTAGCAAAGTTTGCCAGCAGACCCGTTTTGGTAGCCTGCAACACGAGTAATTGACAATTGTTGCATTGATTAAAGTTGGAACAAAAATACCGATAAGAATCGTTACTGGATTTCACTGACGTAATTACACTGCACCGGAAAATTTACTTTTTTCCAAAATGCACATACCAGTAACAAAATATCCTTACAAATCATGAAATATGATCAACTATTTTGTGGGCATTACATTTAATAATAGGATTCTCTGAATTCGAATTTCTTGGCATTCGAATCGGAATCAGACGGAATTCGAGCCAGTTCATTAGCTGAACCAATGGTTCATTTGAAAAAGGAAGGTATATTCCTTGAAAAAGAAAAAAAAAAAAAAAAAAATATATATATATATATATATATATATATATATATATATATATATATATATATATATATATATATATATATATATATATATATATATATATATATATATATATATATATATATATATATATATATATATATATATATATATATTAGGGTGGGGCGATTTGAACATCTTAATGGGTGCTTCGCGTTTCTGATTCTTGGGATTGTACTGAGCAAAAAAGTCCACTAGACCATACGTCTACGGTGAAAATCGAGCGTCCAGATTTTGACTTGCAGTTTTTTCTCAGACTTAATTTTTTTGGAAAATTTGCAAATTTTCTTGGGCTCATATTTCGTAAAGTATTCAAAATTTTGACTTATTTAGTAAAGTTGTAGCTATTGTCTCGGGCTACAATTTCTCTGAACATATTACTTAGAAAAAACTTCGTTTTCATGGTCGAAAAGTCGAAAATGTAGAAAATTCACCACTTTTTGTCACGTTTTTTTGGATACTTTGGCCTATAATAGCCAAAGCATTGAGATTTTCGATCCAATACTCAGACAAAAATTGTAGCCAAGACAATAGTTAAGAACTCTCTAGTACATCGCAAAAGCATTGGAACGCTCCTTCAGGCAGTTTTGGCCTTGTTGAAATTTTTCGTGAAAATATTGATAAATTACCATTTTCAGTTGTTCATAGCGCAAAATCATAAAAATGTTCTATTTCTTATTATTATTCTATTTTTTTATTTTATTCTATTTTATTTTATTCTATTTATTTTATTTCTTATTTTTTATTCTTCTATTGTTTTCAGTTCATTTGACGCATTTTTGTTAGTTTATTGTAAACGATCACAGCATCAAATACACAATAGAAGAATAAAAAATAACTCAAAATTTCAAATACTTTACGAAATATGAGCCCAAGAAAATTTGCAAATTTTCCAAAAAAATTAAGTCTGAGAAAAAACTGCAAGTCAAAATTTGGAAGCTCGATTTTCACCGTAGACGTATGGTCTAGTGGACTTTTTTGCTCAGTACAATCCCAAGAATCAGGAACGCGAAGCGCCCATTAAGATTTTTTTCCTTCCATACTAATCGCCCCACCCTAATATATATATTTTAAAAATGATTGACAATATGAATACAGAATCCAAATAAACTTCTCATCCTTTGCTCTTCCTGTATTGGTATCTAGTAACAGTTTCGACTGAATTTTTAAAGGACATTATTTAACAATTCATCAAATTCAAATGCAGTTGAACCGAGGATCAAATTGAAATACAGTTTATTCGGGTCAATGAAAATAATCAAAGAAATAATAGTATATAATCTTACTCCTGCGCTTTAATTTCAATTATGTAACACTATATATACGAGGGCGGATTGATATTGAAGCTACCTAGCGCTAGATGGCAGCACAAACACAAAAACTTTTTTTTTTAGAAATTGCGATCTGTCAAACGTCAGCTGTTAATATTTCACCCAAATTCATCGATTAGTTTATTTGTTGTAGTCGTTTGGAGTAAGCAACTTTTGTGTTTCTTGAAAAATGGAAAAAAGCGAATTTCGTGCAGTGATTAAACACTATTATTTGAAAGGGAAAACGGCGAAAGAGACAAAAGAAAAGCTCGATAAACATTACGGTGAGTCTGCTCCGTCAGATTACATGGTAAAATATTGGATTGCTGAATTTAAACGCGGCCGAACAAGCACTGCAACAATACCATCAACAGGAAGGCCAAAAGAGGTGGTTACTGAAGAAAATATCAAGAAAATCCTCGATATCGTTATGAACGATCGCCGAGTCAAATTGCGTGCGATTGTTGAAATGGTAAACATATCGTATGAACGTGTGTTCAACATTTTGCATGAACATTTGCATATGAAAAAGCTATCGGCAAGATGGGTGCCGCGTTTGCTCAGTGTCGAACAAAAACGAGTTCGACAGACCACTTCACAGCGGTGTTTGGGCATGATAAAGCGTAATCCTGTTGATTTTTGGCGTCGATTAATAACTGTTGATGAAACGTGGGTCCACCACTACACACCTGAAACCAAAAATCAATCGAAACAATGGGTGGAAGCTGGTGGAAGTGCTCCGAAGAAGGCGAAGGCAGCGAAATCGGCTGGCAAGGTTATGGCCACTGTATTTTGGGATGCACACGGAATATTGCTCATCGATTATCTTGAAAAAGGATCCACAATCACAGGAAAGTATTATCGTGCATTATTGGATCAATTGATTGATGCAATCAAGGAAAAACGACCACATTTAAAGAAGAAAAAAATGCTCTTTCTTCAAGACAACGCACCGGTTCACACAGCATTAGATACGATGCTAAAATTACGTGAAATACACTTCGAATTGGTTAATCATCCACCTTATAGTCCAGATTTAGCCCCTAGTGACTTTTTCCTGTTTCCAAACTTGAAAATATGGCTCGCAGGAAAAAGATTCATCTCAAACGAAGAAGTGATTACCGAAACTAACGCGTATTTTGAGGGGTTCCCGAAATCGTATTATTCAGATGGTATAAAAAAGTTGGAATATCGTCTTACTAAGTGTGTCGAAGTAAAAGGAGACTATGTTGAGAAATAAATGGTTTTTGAAAAAAAAAAACGTTTTTTTCCTACTCCGCCCTCGTATATGATAACCATGAGTTACGTAGCGTATGCTGCCGTCCAAAGCTTTATCTGTAAAATTTGGAACAATTCCGTCAATAAAGTATTTTTGTGTCTTGCAAACTCACAACGAAATGGAGACAGTCGGTCACTTAGTAATGGAGACTTACAAAAATGACGGCTTTTAATAATTGATATGATTACTAAAATAGAAACGGAATAAAGTTCTTAATTCGTGTGTATTTTGCACGATCGTACCGAATTTATGTTTCGTGTCCTTAGTTTGCACAACCACATTTTCACACTAGGTGAACAAAGGTTTCCCGATTTTAATATTATGAAACATCAACTCCGAAATAGCTTAAGTCTGAGTATTGCAAGCAACATAATGGCAGTTAAGAAACACTTTGGGTGGAAAATCCAGATATAAGAATGCACGGAAATACTCGTATTTCAGTAGAGAAATAATACGCTTTTCAACCTGGTAAGATATTCAGGAAGAAGCCAATCAGCGAATTTGCCACTGCTACATTTAGATTCCATTTTTCATCTTCTTGTCTACCCTTGTGAGATTAGTAGAGCTCTGAATAGTGATTTTCCATTTAAATCGGTTTTGCTTGGATCTTTAGGCTATAGAAGTTATTCTGGTTCATATATTAGAGCTTTGAGAACCTGCGTTTGGTTTTAGTTGGGCGTCAACGACATGTGGAACTCGTTGACTTCCAATGCCAGCCTTGTAATGCTGTCAGTAGATTGATGCAAACCGTTTTCGATGCATTTTCACATTTTTCACTTTCTTCACTTACTTTGTGTGAGAATGTTCTATTAGATTTTTGGGAACATGGCACGAGAAGCTTAGATCGCATATTGAGAATATTCTGCAAATGCATTTTTCGGTGATGGCTGCTAAATGAATCATAAAACGCGAAATTATCCACCGAATTATTCTCAAACCAGATTTTGTTTAATGTTGGTCATTTCAGCATCAGCATCAGGCACAGAAACATACGAGTAAGAGAGTAATTAATAAAAATAATTGATTTTTATATGCAACAAGGAGAGCAGGATTAATCAAGTCCTTTATGTATGCCTCAATACGAGCGGTTTGGACAAAGCTAAATGCAGTCAGAGATGCTCAGGAACTAATTAACAAAAACAACAACTTTCACCATGGGCGTGGTGCGGGTGATTTTGTTTCCGAAAAGCAAATGAGTGTTGTCTGAGTCCCAAGAGGTTTATCCAGTTAGAATTGCTCTTACCTCATTCCTCCCTTCTGAACTCTTTCTCTTATCATGGACCATGGGAAAATAAAGGTCATAGCCGCTCCTAAGTACCAGTGGATCCACGGATTGGTGACCTTATTTATCCTGTCTAGTTTATTTAGATCTTCTAAGTACTCCTAGACTAATCTGTATTATTTTTTTGTGAGAGTTTTAAGCCTTAATGACTGCCTGGCTATCCGAAAGTATGGCATCTTCTTGGCTAGCAATATTTATTCGGAAGCTGAATCATATGGAGAGCTCAATAACGTATAATTCGGCTTGAAAGATACTGGGGTATACCCAAAGAGGCTAAAAGTTTATTCGAAATGTTGTCACAACTACTTAAAAAATTTGAACGCGCAACATAAACTTGGCGCCCTGTACCATCGCTTCGTTTTAGAGAAGAAGGCAATGTTTGCTGGTTGTTTTGATTAAAAATATGTTTCAGATCATGATTTTCAAAGATGTAGATAATATATAATAATGTCCATATATAATAATGTCCATACGAGGGTGGACTCAAAAGCAATCATCCTAAACAATAGACGCCACCATCACTATGGAATTGTGAGTATTGTTTATCATGAATTTTATGCTGCTATTTTCATTTAGATGCGTCGATCGGTGTGTGTTTGGTTGGCATTGATAGGGGCAACTTATGCATTTTCCAAATATTATCCAACAAGAAAGCGCAGCGACGCACAAGTCTCCAGTAGTCGTGGTACAATTATTAACAATTGTGCTACGAAATGGTTACTCATCCACTATATTCTCCAGATTTGGCGCCATGCCACTGTTAGCTCTTTCCAAACTTGAAGAAGCAGGTGTGGCTTGATGGAAAGAGGAGCGGGTTCAATGAAGAGGTAGCAGCTGGGACGGATGCTTATTTTGAAGACCTCGACAAATTGTATAATTCGAAGGACATGACACGAAGTAGATATGCCTAGTTTGCCAAAAGTACACTTGAGCACACATAATTGTCCATTGTGATACCACGGTGTGGCGCCGTTCAAGCACTGACTAAAAAGTTCTCTTACTTGGGATGGTATTAGTCAGCGTAAGGACACCGCCGGGAAAGGCACGACTCCCCCATTATATTGCAGGAAACCATCCTGATAGTTTGATGAACCATGCTATGTCCCTAATATTAAACGATGAAAGCTCTGTCAGGCTTGTAAGAAATGGGGCACCAAAGGTGCGAACTCTTGTTCTGTTCAAGGATGGGCAGTGACATAAGAGGTGGTAAACCATCTCGTCCACAGCCTCGGCAAAAATCGTTTGAGGGTAGGCCCAGTCTTTCTGCGTGCTTTCCCAGTATGCAGTGACCGGTCAAAACCGACACAGTTGTCGACAGTGATACGCGATCAAGTCGAAGAAGTTGATTGGTTCTGTTTTTGTCCATGCTTGCCCAAGTTAGTCTAGCCGTGTGGCAGGATTCCTCGTTAGCCCAGGATTTGTAAGCGTCAGCCAGATATTTCCGTTTGATATCGAGCTTGGCTGTTGCCTGTCTTGGCAAGCTCGTCCGCCTCGCAGTTGCCCGGGATGTCGCTATGTCCGGGAACCCAGACTAGGGGCACCCGAGAGTAACTTGCGAGCTCATTTAGAGATGTTCGACATTCATGAACGAGTCTTAAGGTGGCCGTAGAGCCAAAAAGAGATTTAATAGCGGCTAGACTGTCTGAGAAGATGGATACGTCGACTGCGCCGATATCGCTACTCAGCATCCACTTGGCTGCGTGATAAATGGCCATGACCCCAGCTTGAAAGACGCTGCAATGGTCAGGGAGACGTCGGGAGATGTTTAAGTCCAGTTTTTCGGAATGTTGCTATGTAAATTGAGTTTTTCCTAATAAGGGGTGTTTTTTGCCTAGGCCGGTTACTTTTCAGTCCACACACGTAGTTCTGCCGGTAAAGCAGTGATAGACGTTTTGCTTAGTTAAGAGTAATATTATCTCTCACGATAGATTATGATCTCATTTCCACAGAAATGAAATAACTTTGTGAACTAAGGAGAAACATTCCGGCTTCCTCAATATTTGCAAAATATGAACATTCTTACGAGTGCTTATCCGAATGCATTAGAAGATTTGAATAAAGGAAGTTATACACAAATAGATGGAAAATTTGAACGTGTAAACCCTCCCGCCAATCGACAACTTTCTGCATCTCTGCCGTTCTTGCACCTAGATTCTGGAAAATTCTTTCTGGCAGTCCACCCTAATGCATATAAATATACACTTACGACCACTTAGCAGCAGCAGTTAGAGAAATAATATGCAATATGCGGAGCAACACAGAGAGGGAGAGAGGGAGAGTTGGTGAGAAAGAGAGCTGAGGAAAAATGCATGCCTGCATATGGAATTTAATCTGTGCTCTGCTTTGAAATTAGGTTTTGTGGTTTTTCTGAACTCAATTCAAAGGAAATGTGTATGTGTGTTATCTGTCCAACACATGCAAACCCACAATTGCCGATACATATGCTTACATACTAGTGCCCTCAGGTAAGGGGCCACGGCAGTGTGACTCGCAGCGGTGGGCATGGCAAACACAGAAATTACTATGGTTGGTTTCTCGTACTTACAATGTGATTGTGTGGATATTTTTTACACTACACACTAGAAAAATGTGTGCAGAAAGTTTGCGGTGTGCTATTTTACTGCAAAAATATGTAAAATATTTCTTTCATTTACGAGTATTCGTGTTATACATATTTGAAAATGTTGTTCAGAATTGAATGTTTATTCAGTTTTAATTAAAACAAATGTTTAATTTTAATTGGAAACCTTTTTTTTTGGTTTCCACAGAAAATTATTGGTATGAGTTAATGAGGATTCCGGTGCTTCACGATGGACATTTTGGAAGCTATTATGTCTTTATGAGTGAAATGAATCCAAGCTGAACGTGAAATAATGAAATACACCCGAACATTTTATGGCTCTAATCCCTGGTCATGTACAAATTGAATTCAATAATTTGTACATTCCTCTGTCCTTGACTAATCCGAATCCGAAAAAGCTACCACGGCATTTAAGGAGTGTCGTCCAATACCGAGCCTGTCCTCCTTAGTTGTCATCTTCTGAGCCAGCAGATTTCTATGTTCCAAGCATGGATTCACACCGGTTCCAGATTTCAACATATCTACGCTACTGTTATATTCAAATTTGTTGATGATATACGTTTAGCAATTGACCAGGACGGTTAATTAACGATTATTCTTCTCGTTTTCAAGAAGCCCACCCTTGTCGCGAGGCTTCAGTTGGGGGCCCGTGCAGACTCGATACAAGGAAACTTCATTATTGCTGCTTCAAATTATTCAACACTGACTTGTCTGCTATGTAGGATCTGCATGTATTCACATCCACGCCAGCTCTCCAATTGAACTCGGAGGTATTGTTGAAATGTTTTACTACCCGTATTTATCCGGATCGTAAACAGTTTGAACTTTAGTGAAGGGAGAACAAACTCATGCGCAATAGCATAGAAGTCCGGCTATTCTGTGAATCAAAAACTTGGAGATACCTTGGATTGGTGGAATGCTGGGTTGATGGACTGATGTAATGATGGATTAATAGATTGATGGATTAATGGATTGATGGACTGATGAAGTGATGAGTTCGTGAATAAAATTGTAAGATTATTTTTGTCTTATCCTATTTTTATTTTTATTAACAATAATTTGAAAAGTCAGTACCTTCTATTAATTTCTGAAACGAACTAACCCAAGTATTAAAAGAGTCTTATACTCGTTCATATATTACAAAAGTTTGAAAATAACGCAATGTGAGGAACGATTGATTGGAGAGTTCGTTTGGATGAATACTTGTTACAATTTATATTGAAAGAAGAGATTTAACAGGCAAAATGGTGGGAAAGAATTGATTAATCGGTTTTTGAATATAAGCTTATTTGACTTACAAAGCAGATTGGTGCGACCAGAAGTATAAAAGACTTAAAATAATTGAAACTATTATTGTTTTTATCATAATTAATATTGGAATTAATTTAAAAGCACTTTCTATCAGATTCGTCAGATAGAACAAGAAAAATAAATGTTAATGGAAAAATCTTCTATAAACAGACAAAAAAATAGAAGAAATATCAATGCGTTTTCAATATAATATAAACTAGTTGTCTCATACACAATCCTTTAATTTTGAATATACATATGAAGTACTGTTACGGAACACCATTATGCGGCCCATAGACGATACATCATGATCATACTCATATTTAATAGTATGTGTGAAAAAGAGAGGAAATATGCATGTATGTGTCACACAGACATGATCGCGCTGTGATCACTGACTGATCGTCGAAAATTTAAATCATTTAGATTTTGAGGGGAAATTTTATTACGATGTTGATCATGATGTATGGATGATCGTCGTTTGTGGGCAATTTACATGCAAATTTTGCTCATTTGAGTTCGACTGCCAACGTGTGAAGATGTGTGCGGATAAAAATAATAAAAATGCGTTTCTGCTGGAGTCCCTTGAATGCTATTGTACTATTTCGTTTGTACCTTTCTTTCATTCAAAATCGTTTTTTATTTTTTTTACAATTTTTCCTTGCACAGTACAAGCGCTAGTGCACACAAAACTTCGTCATCCGACAGAGACATGACAACCTCACTCAACGACGACTATAAAAAAATGATGATCTTCGATTTTGATCACTCGTCTGTGGCGGAGCTTCATTCAACACGTACACGAATGAGTATGATCATGATGTATCGTCTATGGGCCGCATTAGGCTGAATTTCACCAATTTCCATGTGACCGCCTCCTTTATCTCTCCAATTGTTCTTGGTTGGTAGGTGTCGATAAGCGATTTAACATAATCCCACAATGATAATGAATTCTACGAGGACAGTTGTTGGCATCTCTGAATTGGTCGGACAAAATATCGATGGTTTGGAGTGTTGCATCGTATTGTTGAAAAAACATGTCAGCAAGATCCATAACTTGGAAATGGGTCAAAAGGAATCAATAACTATAGTGCTGTGGAGGTCTGTAAAGCCTCTAGGTGCTGCGAACGCCGGTAATTGTGGAAGATTTTGGAATTTGTTTACAAACACAGTTTCACCAATGGCAACAATGTTTTCGTATAACTGAGTATTATGGCGACGAACAGGAGTTGGTTTCTCCAGTTAACTGGAGTTTCGGAATTTACATATTAGCCGAACAGCTTACGTAAACACAGGAACGTTTATGTAATAGAAAGAGAAGATGAATTTTCGACTGAAATAAAAACTTGCACTATTTCCGGAACAGATTGTATAGTGTTTAATTACGTGGGACATGTTTGTAGTGGTGATTGGGATCGACATTGTTGTTGGAAACTGACATATAATCAGCCTTACGCAGGATAATATTAAAAAAATCAAATCCACGATATAAAAGTTTCAATTGCTATGTCGAAAATTGAAAACAAACTGATACAAATCGAAAGGATGACATTAATAATCATACAACAGCTTTCCAAGGAACGCATTATCTTGACAGAGGAAGAAGCATGTTCAATCGATGCGATATTATTACTAATTGCAATCAATTAGAAGAGTCGACAGATTATGACTAAACATTATTAATTAATTTTCTTCGTTCCATTGACGTTTGCTTCATCGTGGTGTCTGAATTTTTGAAAAATTGATACTTTCCTATAATTTCAAATATTAACGAATGACTGCTTCAATATTCGTCCATCCTATTGCGACATAATACGGTTCTCTTTAAAATATGCATCTGAGAATAAACTTTCCACTCTAATTCATACTCATTCTGCAATTAGGAAACTATTTGAGATTCAGAGACAATTGGGATGCCGATAAAAAAACACCAAGCGAATATGAATACATGGCTAAGAGGGTTCAGTTGATATATTGTATACGAGTATGTAGAGAATCAAGAGACGGAAACAAAAGCACTCTATCTATAAACTTTAATTCCACTCTAACTAACTCTAGAAATCCCCTAAGTACGGAAGGGAATTTGTCACCACGGGTATTTTTCGAGTGGACACAGTTAGTTATTCAAAACCTTGTCACTAGTGTGAGGAACTTAACACTGACTATCTACGGGCATCCCAAAATGTGTTAATAAAATTAGAATAATGTTGCCCTTAGAATCATGTATGGTGTAGCTAGGGTCATAAAGGTTTATAATGACAGCGACCAGACAAGCTTGGTACATTGAAATTGATTTCTGTGAATACTGGATACGGGATCTATGTTCCACGTTTCTATAAATCTATCCCTTGGAATCGGTTTTAAAGACCTCGTGAAGTAAATTTACAAAAACACGTCTTTGGAGACAGCCAAGTTGCTTTTAAGATAGCCTCCTGCTTGAGGAGCTTACGAGAGACAATACCATTACTTTGAAGTTTCTCAGAGATTTCAAGGTCATGAATGTCTACTGACAAACTAGTAAAAAGGAGAGTGTAACTAAATGTGGAAATTTTATAAGCTAATTTAGCGCTTAATGCAATTTCTGAGTTTGTGACGAGAAGTTTTAGTGAAATGTCATTTTTAACTTTATTAAAACTTTTTCGTAATGTTCCTGAGAGTATGTGAATGTGAAATATGATTATACTAACTTCATTTGAGGGCTCACGTAAAAATGAAAATTACCGACATTATTCAATTTCATGGCGTTTTTACACATTTACGCGCACTTTCGTAGCACATCCCTACCACGGCTCACATCCTGCTGCCATAATCATTGGTAATTTTGCGGCTGCCTCATTTTACCTGTAATATTATAACACATTTACAAAATTTTGTAATTACATTTTAACCATAATCATTGTGGTTTATCATCACTTGTCACGTCCACTCATCGTGCTTATACATACGGTCCCACAAAGCGCTGCGCGGTTATATGCTGGCGTGCTACTCATAGTCCTTCCTTGCGTGTGTTTGGGTATGCATGGGTACAACGAATCCTCTCTGCTGGACATTTCGTTGCTAATGCTGCAGGCAGTTTACGAGGCCAGGTGCTGATAGTGCATGTAACACAGGCATACACGGCCACGCAATTGAGAACTTTTTGGAAAATGAATGATGTTGTGCTTCCGGCAACAGGAACACCATTTCAAAATGATACCGAAAAAAATTCTTGACATTTCATTGATGAACACGTTTCACTTAAAAGTGGGTGTCTGGTGATTATTAGAGGAATAGTAACTTAATTCTGTGCCATACCCACAATTACAAAATGCGGATTTTTAAATGCTCTGGTAATTAAATCTGATCGTTTGTATATACTCGTAAGTGTTTTAATACAAAAATTTGTGATACCAGAGTTTCAACACCCTTCATGACGCTTGAAGCATTCTGCGATTTCAACAAATGTTTGGCACATAACCAGCAAATATCAAGCATGTCCTTCACCAAAACAATGTGTTCCTTTACTATGGGGGTATTCGAGGTTATCATGCATCGTGTAGTTATCTGATTTCTTCTGGTAATGTCCAGAATTGAAATTTGTTATTGTGTTGATGAAATAATACGTTGCAGCCAAAAAGTTTGTTATAATAAAAGAAGGTGTCCAGAAAAAGAAGGTGGACCAACGAAAAGCTCGTACCGATCCTTAAGATACGAGCAAATAGCCGGGGTATGCCACAATCACGTATGCCATGCGGTGACGATAAAAGCAAAGACATTCAAACAGACGCGGTAGGTGCGCTGCGTTTCTGAAAGTTCTTCTTAATTTTGTGATGGCAGATTCAAGCTCGGACGATGAACTATTGTTACTAGTAGCATTACGTAGTGAGGGAAATTTGTCCTCAATTTTTGGTGCTCTCTTCTCATTGAATGAAAACTGCTGCCTTGTACCGTGCGGTCAATTGCGCCAGAAGAGGTACAATTTTTGGACGCAGCATACCGCAATATCGTTATCGCATCAGTTTGGTTGCCTTCACAGATACTTGGTGTACCGCATATCGTGAAGTACCGTGCCGCATTGTACCGTACCGCGTCTGTTTGCGCGTACCTTTACACATGACATTACAATTCGCTGTATACCACGTGTAGAGTACGACATCCACTGAGCGACCAATGTCGAGTTCCGGTTCGATAGCCAAATTCTATGGTTACATACGTAACAGTATAGGAGTTTATATGGTGAAAAGAAGTAAATGAACAATTTAGATAAAACCCAAGGGAAGTCAAAGCTGCAATATATCCAATGAATAGAGATAAGCCAAAGAGTGGATATGGGCTGGAATTGTGATGTCATCGGATTAAAATTAATATTATGTTCTTGAAAATATAATTTGAGTCATCATTAAGGTACATTATAGGTACAAGTTGTACGAAACTAAAGCATCAACACAGCCAAGAACACAAAACTGGTCACAGAAAAATCTGGAAGCACTTTTAATATATTCATATGCGTAATTAGAAAGTTTATTCTCAACTGAAGTATATTTAAAGTAATTTCGATTAGGCCAACAATACGTAATCTTTAAAAATATTTCCAAAATAATTGAAGCTTCAAATTATTGGAGATTATTATTGAAGTATTAATTATAGAAATTATAGATAGAATACATTAATTGAATGCACGACGATAGTATTAATGCAGTACATTACAATAAGGACAGACAAATACATACTAGATTTAGCAGAGTAGTCTGCTTACCCACCCTCATAAGCTCATAAGGCCATTCTGTTGCTCCAAAAGATGTATTGCACATCTATATGTGTGGAACCTCATTTTCACAAAAAATTTCAGCGCAATATCCTTCTCCGTTTTTGGGTTAATGCTCTTTACAAGAAGTCAGAACCGAAAACGGACACCGGATCAGTGCACCTTTTTGGGTCGGAACCTGATCTTTCACATAACCACATAAGAAACAACCTAGCGTGAAATCTTGGCGGGCAATTGAAACTCCAAAAACGGGACCTATGTTCCTCTCTTTGAAAATAGATCGTAGGTAGTCGGTTATTAAGAACCCTTCCAGACTGGAACTCCTTGTAGTTGAAGGGATTTCAAATTTGTTGGAAGTATTCAAATTTATTCAGTCGGGCGAGAAGCCGATTGATTGTTTTAATTCAGAGCGAAGTTTGGGAACTTCTTGAACTGTGTTATCAAATTATCTTCACTTTCCTAGTGAATTTTAACAATGTTTACGCATTTGTTAAACAACCTTGATTCAAAATGAAATCTCTTAATGGACGGACGTGACTTTCAGAAACTTTTGCAAAACTGCAAGCAAATTGCTTAAATGAAACAATTACAATAATTGGTGAAAGTCAGCAATATCCTTTTCATATGTCAGTTCAAGCAGTTTTGCTGGTGCTGAATATTAGTTTTCTCAACCAGCAAAGCGTTAAAGCGGCTGTGTAGGGAATTTGGGTGTAACTGTTAAAGTAGCAATTCATGTCAATTGCGGTTGAGTGTGCTGGACATGTGGTCTACTGAAAACAATTGCGAGTATGTATATGAAATGTGGCTTGCATATGAAAGGCGTACATAAAGGGGTCCTTTTGGCAATCGGTGTGGGGTACAACAACACCAACAATAACCAAAGTAACAGTGCTGCTTTGTTGTGGCAGCACAATATGAAGTCTTATTTGTATATGACATTTATGCGTACGAGTGGAATATTTATGAGCATGTCACGTCAGAACTGTGGCTATCTCCCGCTGGCACAGCATGCACTCAAACTTAAGTTAACCGCACTTGAGAGAATGCAAAGTAAAATTTATATAACAAAGTACCTTATCTGTGCTTAACCTTTGCATGCGGCGCTCACCCCCTCACATCCTTTCAACACACACTTTTAAATATTGCGACATAAGCTGGAAAAGCGCTCAAAATAGATTCAATTACGACCATAATCCGCTTAAAGTAAAAGACAAAGATGGCTGCACCAAAATAGACAGACAACAACAACAACAACAACAACAAAATAAAGTAAAAAGAAAAATACGCGCCTCATGTGGGTGTAAATACGTGTCTGTGTAAGCATGCATGTGGGCATGTAAGCCAGCATACGTGTACGAGTGAGAATCCGTGAAGGTATATGAAAGCAGAGTTAATAAAGGTGAAAACTCGAAAGTGCAGTAAAACTTAATAAACACACACAAAAAGAAAGCAAAGAAAAATAAGGATAAAGTTGCGTCACAATATGTTAAGCAGCTTTTCAGTACAGTTCGGCACATCCCTGCAGCAAATGAATTGCAGAAAGTCAACTTTCAAAATCACTTCATATTTCAGCGTAAATAAGATCGAACACATTAAAGGAGTCACAGCCAAGGAGGTTAAAGACAAGAAATTGGTTCACCTATCCATATAAAATCGAAGGGTACAAAATATGGACGGAAAATGAGGAGCGCCCCAACCAATTGGGGCGACTAAAATCAAATTAATGTCAATTTAAAAATGTCACAACTTCCACAATACAACCACCTGATTTGCTATGGGACAAAAATTACTGCACCGTTTACTAGAAGATAATGGGAGAATCGTCAAATATGCAGTTCTATTTAATAGAATAGTGACGAGAATTTACTTATCTGATAAGGCAGATGAAAATTGTGTTCAAAAAGATTGTTTTATTGTAAAAAGTGTAATAGGTCCCGTTCAATCTGGAGCGCACAATTCCGCAACTCTATTAGTCGCAGAGTAATATTGCTTTTCAACACAGCAATTCAATTGCACCGTGAACCCAATTTTAATTGTTTGGCTAGAAAGGAAACGCTTAAACAAAATCGTAAATGACCAAAGGAAGCAATCCCGTAATATAACGCTTCGGGCTTCGTAGTCTAGTGGCTGTAAACCGCACTCAGTTAAAAATGAAACAAATGGTCTACTCGAAAAATAAGAAGATCCTATAAAACCAGCGGTTCAATGCTTACATTTCTGATTACGTCAACTTTTCTTTTAATAAAGATTTGCCATTAGATAAGGTTTCAGATGCGACCTTTGCTTTCGTAGATTTTGTAGACATGCAAAGTATTCCTATATATGAAGTCAAACCTAAACTTCAAAAAAGTCTTCACTTGCTTCATATAGTAGTATATAGTATATTTCGAATACTTTATCTTCTTCGTCAGTATTCTTTCCTTTCCTCTAGAGTCTCTCAATCCTTTCAGATGACACTGTAGACCTCCTTAATTTGTGCCAAAGCAGGTCAAAATGCAGCTGATTACGGTTGAATTGGAGCTGAAGTCACAGTGAGGTGAGCTATTTTTAAAGCAGGATAAAGCACAAAATTTACTCGAATTTCGTAGACAAACAAAATAATTAATAATTATGATGTAAATATTTCTTGCTTCCACTGACATTCAGAGCTGGCGTTATACTCAATCTATCCATTAATCTGTCATAAATATTTATTTTTGACTTTTTTGCTCAGAACGAAAGGCGCATGGTCCACATTTGGAATATGTTGGAGGTAGCCAAAGTTTACTGTGGAGTTTTGTATCTCCCCAACAATTATGATGAGTTTGAATTATGAACAGGTATTGATTCAATTCTTCAGGATTCAAGTTCCTAATTACGGTTTTGGATAATTAAAGAACTGTTGTTAAAAAAAACAAGGAATTAAGGAATTTTAAATAAAAATCTGTAAACTAATGTTGCTCTTATTGCTATTTTAATTGATAATTTATTTTATAATAGTTACATGTTATATAACCTGATCACAGACTGCGGACCATTGGCACACAAACGACACAGGTTTTTGGAGAATATATCTTAGACATGAGCAAGATCCCTCATCTTGACAGAAGATTTATAGATGAGACTATCCTTATCTTTCAAATAAATAGGAGCATCACAATAGATCTTTCAGGTCGCAGTGTATAACACACTTATATAAATCTAATCTACATGTTATATATTTGTATATACTCGTATAGATATATCTGTCTAAAAAATCACTAATCCTCAATTCTAACACCGTTTCTGTTAAATATGAAATTGCATTGTTTCTGGTTTCGGTCGTGGTATGAAAGTGGCATAAGAAATCTGTCAGGTATATTAGATACCTTTAAGAAAATTTGCTCAAATTTAATAAAAACTTGTTCATAACTCCCTGGATTACATTGTAATTCATTCATTTTCATTACACAACGAACAACTTGCGTACAACTTGCGTTTCCTATAGATAGAACTTGGAAGGGCATTGCATTAAGAATTATATTACATTGTAACCATTTAATTTTGTATAAGCAGAGGCATACATGGCTGTACTTATTACTCATAGATGACTTTTTACAGAACAGAAGAAGTCGGTTTAAAATGAAAACTGTTTGCGCGTGACTCACATTTGAATCTAGGAGTCAAAAATACGTCAATATGATTTCACAGGAGCCTAACGAGAGTATGAGTAGCGAACATGTACAGGGTTATGACGCTATTATAGAAGGTGAACCGAAAAAGCATACGGCAAACCCCCGGTTGATCTTCAGCATTATTTGCCACAATATTTTTTTTTAATGGGAAAAGAGTGGGTCTGAGAGTTTGGACTTCGTCATCTATGATTTCTTCATGCACATATCTTGAATTTCATCATTCTTGGCTTATTGAATTGTCTAAACATTACTTTTTCCTCCAGGGCGGAACTTTTTAGATGCATGTGCATATGCTGCCGCATGTGTGTGCGTGAGTTTGTGCAAGAGTGTGGATTTGTTTGTTAATTGGCACTGCAATTGCAGTAGATTTGGCCTACTTAAACTTAAAGCTACAAAAGTATCTTATATGCTGTTGTGTGCCTTGTTGGGCTTCTAAAGCCGCAAATTGAAGATTTGAATTACAAAAACAAAACGTACGAACACATCACTTGAAAAAATTAGGATGAAAACTCTAGAAAAATAGAATATTATATGTACGAACATAGTTGTATGTCTGTTTAGTTATGCCTGTATATGCTTTTTTTCTTTGTAAAAAGGGGAACATTTTCACCACAAAGCCAGACAGACATAAGACGCTCACCACTACAAAGTAACTGTATCCATCAATGAATAACAGCTACAACAACAACCACAAAAAAACAGCAGCATCAAAGCCTAAAACCGCAAAATACAACACGAATAGAAACAACAACAACAACAGCAACAACTGCTTAACAATACTTAACAATATCAATACTAATGCTTTGTGTAGTATGCTGGGTACAAGGCGTATTCCGTATACCCTGCACTCAAGCCAACGGGTCAGCTGAAACAGCAAATGCCCAATTAGCCTGTCGGCCGTCTTACCTGACCATCCTACTGGCACTGTCAGAGACCCACCTGTGCTTTCTGTATTGTTCGGCGCTGGCTTTTCTTTTCCTGTTAAAGGACTAGAGCAGCGATATCGTCAGCAGGCACACAAGACCTAAAGCGGTATTGACGAAATCTGTTCCATTGTAGTATAGTTAATGCCATAACAACAGCAATCATAACAACAACAACTGCAATAGGAATACGAACGGCAAAACTTTAACAATAAAGAGTTGATATTTACAAGGATTGTAAATTGTTATGGAGTGTAACATAAGAGAAAGTCAAATGCGTAATAAAGGAACAGAACCAAAGTAGGAATTGACCCACAAATAGTTTAATTTACTGGTGAAACGAACTTGTTATGGAGGGACACCGTCCACACAGGCTGCGGCCATTTGACAAATTTTGCATAAATCACAATTTTGATTCTTCTAGGAGTAGGAAACTATATTGGAACTACACAAGCCTCAGAGAGAAAATCTGTTAAATGGGAAGTTTGCTTTTGCAAGGAAAAATCATTGTTTTGCCCCTCTTTCAGTGCAAATTTTGTCTTGGCTTAGATCCTCCCTTCGACTGTGCTGCCCTGTAGGAAATTATAAAAATTACTAAAAATTTATTAATAATTGAATGCAATGAATCTTTTTTATATGCGTACCTTGCTCTTCCCGAGCAGTGGCAGTCAACAAAAGTTTGCCAGCGATAGTCTCCTTCCTCTTACGGTCTCGGAACTGTCATTTGAATCATACGCTAACTTTATACACAAGGTTGTTTCTAGACTTTACTCTCTTCAAATCTGAGCCAATGGATGTTATTTAGTGAACTGTTCTTTTATTTGTAATGAAATTTTCCGCAGGTATAAAACATAGTGTCCCAAGCTTTGTATGGTATCGTGTTCATGATTTCTTGCCTGTTTTGATACAACCCTTTTCCTCTTCAAAACATAGCGGACTTTTCATTTCTTCCATTTTCGAAACGTTGATTTACGAAATTAAAAAATTCTAAGTGCAGAGGGGTTGATGAATTCCGTTGATGAATTGTGCTGATACACATTAATCATTTATCTAAACTTTGCAGGGTACCATAAATTAGTTCTTTGATTCTCATCAACATCATCAGAATAAATTCGCATTCATTTCATAGGCATAGAAAGAGGCCAAAGTATCACATTTCAAATTTACTAACACATTTTTAAAACACTTTGTAATCTCCACTCTCCACCTTTCACTATTTTATTTGAATTATATAAATATATATATCAATTGTATTCTAATGCAGTCATAGGAAATCAGTTGAAGCCATTGGAAATGAGTTAAAATCATTGGAAGTTTAGATTACTATATTAAATCCCCACACCAATAGTGAATTGTGTATTTGCGAATTTTAGGGAATGGGTACTAGCAAATTAGGCTTTAAACTCAGCCGGAAAGAAATATTAGAGATGGTCAACAAAACCAAAATACCAGGTATGCAGGTTCAATAAATCCATTGCGGTATTTATTCAATGAAGGCGAATTTTGTAAATGTCTTCATTGGACCTAAAGTGACTACATCTGACTTTGTTGACAGCAAATACCACGCCTGAATGCGAAAGGAAGGCAATTAGATCAACTTGTTGCTGAACTGCATTCTGATAGGAATTTTCATATATCGTTTGCCGTTTTTGTAAACTGTAACTTAGCATCCACATGGCCGGCAGCCTGGAGTGTAGCGTATCAAACAAATGCTTTTTTTGCCGCATTAGAAGAAAAAACCCTATTACAATAATTTTAGTTTGGTTGCGATTATTTTCTGTTTTGATTTGAATAGAATTAATTTTATTCATAACGCATTACTACAAAGAGCTTAGTCAGTGACTCAGAATGAGTAGAGGCTACCACCAGCACTAGCACAACAGCACCACCGCCAGCGTCATCTCCATTGCCACCAACAGCAGCACCGCCACTGTCACCGCCACCACCACAGCGCAGCTTCTCATATTTTGCATCCGAGAGATGCAATGCGTGCATCGATTGAATTTCAATCCGTGCGCTGCATTTGCCCACATTGACAAACGCCACAATTGTTAACAATTGCGCTTATTTATTTCGTGTTTAATTGCTGCTCAAATCATTTCGTTATCAGACGTCAACTACTTCACGTTCACACCAAATTTTACAGTTTGCATTTCAAGCAGTTTTCATTTTGGTCAATTATTTGTTTTAAAGTGCAAAAGTGTCTTTTCGATTTGCGTGTTTTAATCAGTCATTGTTGTTGGTTTTTCCTTTTTTTCTTATTTTTGTTGGTCCTGTGTTACAGTTCCATTTTGTGACCGACACTAACGGGTAAAAAGTTTGCATCAACAATTTGGTACAAATTCATTTCAATTTACTCGTTTTTGCGATCACAAAACATGGAATTGTAATAATAACAACGGCAGCAGCAGCAGCAACAGCAGCAGAAACAACCAAAACCAAAAACACAACTCGTCACCATGAGAAACAGAAATAATTAACTTTCCTGAAATATTCGCCCGTGGCAGTGGAAGTGTTTGCAATTCATTCCAGAGTGCATTCGGCTTTGTTGCAAGTGTGTAAACTGAATTTTAATTATTTGCTAAACAACATAAGTGATGAAAATGCAAAATATGTTTGGGCATTGTTTACAATTTCCACGTATATACACCACCCCCCTCTCATTTCGATGAAAGTTATTCAATTTTGTTCCTGCGCTTTTTCAGCATTCTTGTGTAACCGTAGATACTACATTTTAGAACGCTTAGTGGAGATATTTTTACACACGTAATTGTGGTCTGGGCGACATAATAGATATATCAAATTATTTTAGTCACACTTGAAATTAAGATTAACTTATTATTTGTGTGATGAGCTCGATAAGTACGTATGACAACTCTATACTAAGTAAACGCACTGTTTGCTGACAATTGTAGTTATAAGTTTTTGTGGAAGATGTAATTATGTATTACGCTCCCTTCTTCGTCCTTCTTTCGGGATTCTGGGTATGGGATAAGTGGAATGGAAGTTCGAATTCTTAGTTTTTATTTTTCATTTTCAACAATAAGTATAAATCTGTACAGACGCTGAATAAAATCTGAGTATTGATTGATCAAATGCATGCCTGGATGTTATCACACGTAGAACAACTCAATAATTATACACACATAAAAGTATGATATTGATTTAGAGTATTTATTTATGCTTGTGAAGATATATGGTTATACAAGTATTTTTGATCAAAATCTCTATATAGATGATATACTAAAATTTCATCAAAATATCAGGTAAGGATGGAATTGTAAATCTTTACCAAATGTTTCACATTAAAAGTCTTCTAAAATTGAATTACGATATATAGAGAGAGATATAATACCTTGTGGCGCTATCAGAATACCAAATTTGTTTATAGTCAGTCAAACCGACTATATCAGTCATTTATTCACCATCAACTTTCTTCTCTTATTAATTGCACAGTAATTATATAAGCTTTATAGTTATATGTCAATTTAATATCCAGAACAAGGTAGGACTAAATATTCCTTGAAATATTCTCTACGTAGAAATCAATATCCTGGTGTATTGGCAGCTAGTATGGTTCTTAAAATGTATAATTTTCTAGAAAGTACACGCCGAATGGATCCGATTTTCGTCATACAGGTCATATGGGAGCTCAAAGTGGATTACATTTAAAATTTTATATACAAAAAATTGTTTGCATTGTTCATATATGACCCAAGAGAAGGCATCACAGGTATGGATAAATATGTATGTAGTGCCACTACCCGGGAGGACTTATTTATGTCCTTCTATCTGCCCGCCAGCTAGTGCTCCCTCCCCTCCATTTTGTAGAAACTTTTCATAATTATTGACTGGACCTTAAGACAGAACTATATTGTTATGTGAACACGTGCGAGGAAAATAGTAAATTCCCTCTTCTGATACATGGAACTCTCTATTTTTAATTCTAGTCATAAAATTTGATAATATTAATTCAGACTTTATGGGGGGTAAATACAAATATTCGCACATATTTTTAGATGGAGAGCGACTCCAGAATATTTATGGAAGAACTTTGGTAAGAAATGATGGTCTCATTTCTACGTTTGCACCCTGATATGCTTAGCAACCATGAAGTAAATGTGGTACACGGTCTCAGTTGAAACGATACTGGTGCCAAATGAATTCAGAGGATATTTTCAAGTTCGCATTTTATACATAAAATTCACAATCACTAATCCTAATGACTCCTTCATATCAAATTTTGAAGTAAGCAGTATGAGATAGTTTCAGTATCAATCTTGCACTTTTTAATGATAGCTGCTCCGTAAGAAAGCTATCATTAAAAAGTGCAAGATTGATACTGAAACTATCTCATACTGATGGAATTGATTTGAACCTTTGTATTATAAAAAGACCCGAACGTTTGTGTTCTATAATGCATTTTATCATCAACCCACAAAATGTCCAATCACTTTTAAGGAGTCATCAGTAATGTGTGTTGCTAGTCGCGAATTGTGCATCATGTCAAGAAATTGGTAGTCAAAATGAAATTGGTGAATTTGATGGAATCGAGCTGTATGCTCTGTACGCAAATATTGACATAGCGTTGGAAAATCTAGCGGGATTTTTTTTTGGATCCCGAATATCGAAATGAAATTGCCACTGCAGCTAGAAAGATCTCCCACTCGAAATCCGGTTCAGGATATATTCGTAGCGGGAGTAAGCACTAGTCCTATATGCAGTTGTGAACTGGCGAAGTTTTGTGAGCGTGGTTCAATTGTACGGGGTACCATCAGCTCAGTAGGTAAGTTAGTTTGCGACACCACAGTGAGACACTTTAGGAAGAATTAGCTCTCCATTTGCTACAGACTGTTTTCGTTAATGAAGCTGATTCATAGATGAAAACATCACAAATCAACAAAAAATATCAAATTACTGTTCTTGTCTCAGGGCGATCCAAATTCTTTTAAGAAGATAATTGAGTTTATGTGATATTTTCCCCAAAGATTTTGGGTGAGGAATATAATCGGATGGGAGAATATATTCCGAGTGTATATTGAAGTATGCGCTTTTATGTGTTTAACAATGAAATTTCTTTTGGACTATTGCAGAATAAAGTTGTTTTTTATTAGGTCGCTGATGTGGGATTTCTCAGAAAAAGCGATTTGATGGCTACTAATCCCCCGGCCTGCTGTATGAGTTTTTCCACTACTTAAATCGTACACCTCCTCACCATTATGTTGATCTTCAACACCTTGTCAGTATCATAAACATCCCCAGCATCTTTATAATCCTTAGCATCAAAAGCATGCACAGAAGGAATGCCATCATCATCTTCATGGCCATCTTTAGCAGTATTCACCGTGCCACACATATAATCAAATACTGTAATTAAGCAAAATATGCCTTGAAATTCTCTTTGACTACATATCAGCCTGCAACTACATTGAGCCTACTTACAACTTAGAAATCGACTCTGATAATTATGATAAATACAAATTACTATAATTGCCACGCCTCTTTATGATGGTTATAAGCAGTTCATCTGCACAAAATTTGAATAACCTTTTTTCTTTTCCAAGGGTATAAAAATCCTTATTTATACTCGCCCACAACTCACAATGAGACAGAGACCTAATTTCTGGGCTTGGGCCAATATCATTCAGAGTGACCCATTGTGTCAAATGTGCGCTTTGTAACTTGTCATGCAGTGTGTAGTGTGTAGTGGGGCGCGGAGTGGTATGTTTTTGATATGCCTATTCAATAAGCCGGTGGGTATAATTTATAAATATTTGTATTAAATTTATTCTTTATTCAAATATACATAGTAATATTTCTCATCAAACCGCAGAAAAATTCCAAACATTTTGATAGATACATCAATGCAAAATTATACATGGCCGAGCTTAGTTTGTATAAAAAAGTTTACTGATAAATTACCTCAAATAAATAAAAAAAAAAATTAATAATGTATGAATTTATTAACAAAAATCAATAAAATTGCGTTGGCCTGTTGAAGACAATGTCAAAACAACCACAACATCAACATCAGCAGCAATAGCAACGTCGACCCCACGACAGCAATGACAAGTAACCATCACCACCACCACCAACAACAGCAACGGCAACAACAACTACGGCAACGGCAACGGCAACAAATAAATACATGGCATTCATAAAATTGATGCCATTTTGGGGAGCTACTGCGCTGCACGCAGATGAAACACAAAGGGGCCATTATGGGAACGAACACTCACTCGAACCCCGCACATACACATCCGTACATCTATAGATGTAATCGACATCTAACTAATAACATGACAGAATTAATAACACATATATCCCCACATACAGTCAGGCTCTATTGCACGCCCGTTCCCGCCCCCGGTGCCGCTCCCGCTTTCGGATACCAACCCGAAAAGTGCCCATTCAGACTGCAACTCGATGACAGTCGCACGTACCAATTTTCCGAATAAACATAATAAAAAGGTAAAAGAAAATGTTATGTTTGTTATATTCGTTATTTTGAATGTAAACCGTGGGATGGCAGCTGAGACCGCCATAGCCGCAGCCGTTCCGCCTACAAACCAATAAGCAAATACTGCAAAAAAACATAATTGTCCTCGGTCGGTCTGAAATTTTTATTCCGCATATGCGAAGCTTTCAGTCGTGGGTTACAAAACCTGGCACCACTATTTTCCCGAGTAATTTAAATAAAATACTTTTCACGATTTCCGTTTCTAGAGTATTAGCATTACTCGTAATACAAACAATGGAATTGTCGGCAGTTTGTTTAGTAGCGACACCAGCGTATTCGCAATTAAGGTATTTCCGTAGTTTTTCTGGAATGTCGCGTTGGTGGTCGATTCGGGCTCTAAAGCGTTCGCTGTTGTAGAACTCTCGGTGACTGAACTAATTGCATTTGGAGAGTGCTGTGAGTGGTTGGGGTCTGTTCAAAAGTTTGCGATTTTTTCGTTGCTTAGATTCTGTGATATTTGCAGTCGGTTGAAGAGTACGTGAGAAACCGTGATATGATGAAAACTGAATATTTAAGGGAGATGATGAGTTAAGCATTTTAATTAATATTGTTTCCAACTGAGAATGTTATGAGCTATTTGCAGTATTGGCAGTTATGATTAAGGAAATTTATTTGATAGTCTGAAGCAATCGAGTCGGGTATAAATATATAAAATGTGTGTTGCGCCTTTTGGTTCGAAGGAGGATTTCCTCTTATACAGAAGGATGTGCGTTTATCGAGAACCGTGGAATCATATTTGAGGATTTTTTCTTTACCGACAGCCGTAGTAACTCAAATCAATGATTGTGTGTACGTAGAGAGATTTCCATTTCAAAAATTTCCCAACTCGCTTGAATTAAAATCTTTCTAATATAATTGGCATTACCGCTTAAAGCATTTCCTTGTTCATAAATTCAACGATACTAGGGTGGTTTCTAGGATTTAACCTTCTTTGATCGTTATGTACACAACATTTGGAGGTATGTTCCGCTTTTTATATTACATCTATGTATCGTCTACTTTGTTGAAAAGAGCGCGTAAGAGTTGAACATATTTATATACGAGTATAGTTGGTATTCTTTTAAAGTTTTAAAGTTTTTACAGTCGTCTCAATTTTAGGACTTTTCTCCTATAATTTGTTTTATTTACAAGCCAGGATTTTCTTAAGTCGGTTCTCGGGGGCAGTTTTTGTAATAATTATGATTAACGTTTCATACACAGTAATTTAGTAATAAAGCGTATTAAAATAACTAATTAGAGGCCCGTGTTCCCCATATGGGCTAATTACCTCTTTTCGTTGACTGGCCTCCCTATATCCAACTGTCGCAACATGTGTACAGACCCCCGGCTTGGAGGACGAAAGGTTTGGAAACAAATGTATCAAAATGGTGAAATAAATGAAATAATTCAATGTGATGTGATGAGATATAAATTGTGTGATAGTTCTATTGTATTCGAGAGATACGTCAATTTGCTGTTCAACTATATTTGTGCCCAAGAATAGTCAAGTTGTTGAGTGTCTGAGTCAGGCGTGAGTGCGTGGCGTGTTTGTCGCTTCACCATTGCTGTGCCGGCGCCTTTATCATGCCTGTTATTGCTATTTTGGGTTTATTATTATTGCGTATATTTGTCGTGTTTGCCGTTGATTTACTTTGGACCAGGTTATTTATGTGCTTAACAGTGCCAGTTTCGGTTTTTTGTTAGGGCAAATGGAAGGAAAATAAAGCAACCGAGACATGCGACGGAAATTGGTAGATCAAAATCGAATTTGGGTGAAATGTGAATTTTTTTGTGTTTTTCTGTTCCATGGATTTTCTTTGTTCTCTGCCTTTTGTTCCTTACTGAGCGCGCACTTTATTTCTGCAAATGGTTTTAAATGAAATAATAAATAAAATATTTCTATGTGATTTATGCATTTTACCATTACCTACTTTCTGACATCCTCATCTACACGACAGCTTAAAATATGCCCCGCTTCCTTATAGCATTTTGCTTAGGAAATTCATTTAATACTTTCCTTCTGCCATTTTCGACATACTCAAACTCCATTCACAAATTCATCAGAGCAAATCCTTTGAGACTACCAACTACGACAAGTACTTGGAATGAACCGACAATGCCGCCTTAGTGCCAAGTCAGCTGCCAATGGGGTCTTAACGAAAAACTGTTACAATTTTGTAGAAGTTTGAAAAGTGTGTGTATGTGTGGGCGTGTATCTTTTTGGGTTCATGTGGATTTGTGCGTATCACGGTGTGGAACTGCAGCCCTTCGAGTTAACCTGTGTCACATTAAGGCAGCGAGTGCTTAGAATTGCAGTCTAAACAATTTTTGTTCTGAAACTTTTTGTCGAAGGAAGTCCAAAGCCAAATTATTAAAAAATGTCTACTATAAAAATTCGCTTCATTATGCCGCAAACAGTTTACAAGTATATGACTTTTGCGCAACTATTTTAGAACAAGTTTAAAGTTTCTTCAATAAAGCCAACTTTGCTGATGCAGCAGCACACCATAAGGAAACTTAACGAAAAGTTCCTCCAAGCTGATATGGAAGCAATCAATTATTTTCGTAAGTTTCGTAAGTAACACGGAATTCCATCAACCGTAAACGGGATATTAAAACCTGTAATTAATGTTAAACCATATCAAAAAAACACCGAATTTTTCAAAAGATTAATAACGCTTTCTGAACGCACTTATAGAACCGTAGGTTCAGGTTAGGTAAGGTTTTCCTGGCAGTCAGTCACTCAGACCACTATGGGTCCACTGCGATACCACCAAGTAACACTGTACCTCTACTTTTACTCGTCGAACCATTTTGAACCGCTAATAAAGCGCAGATGTGTTTGACCTTATTATATGGGTTTGGATAGAGAAAATATGTCGAAACAACAAGTCCAGGATTTACTGCAACAATTACAGAGGCGCATCTTAAAAAACTTTTTACGAAAACACCAGAGAAGCTGCCAGAGAGCAGGTATATCGACATTGGATCAGTCATTGGAAATTAAATAAATACGGGCGAAAATATTTCTCTCACCAGATTTCCGACAGATACGCATCGTGAAAAATTAGGCTACAATACGGAAATATCAGTAAATTTAGTGCAGTTGATGAGACTGTCCCATGCAATAATCATGTGGATGTCAGTTCACTGGGTGCGTCAGAGTTTCCTCAGAGTTAGGCTGAATTTTATGCAAACAAAAGTGGCTCTAATCATATTTGATCAGTTGCCTCCGTGAAGAAGCCTCCAAGAACAGGAAACATAAGCTGTAAAATACCGTCTTTATAAATTTGAAGTAATTTGTACACATGCGAATCCCACTAGAATTAGCTTCAATGAGAGAGTAAAGTCGAGAGTTACCTTAACCAGAGTATTATAATGGTTCCAGAATTGAATTTAAATATCATCCAAAATGCTGATGGTAGCTGAAGCAGAATTGTGGTTTGTACTTCATGGACAAAAAGCAGAATCCTCATGGAGACATACTCTTCTTCCACAAATGACATCTAATTGTTTAGGATGATGCAATTCGGCAGCCTAACAACAAATTCTATTACACCTTTCACACCATTGCTGTTCCTTTGTCTCATCTGAAGTATACTTGAATCTAAAAAGCTCGTCATAACTACAGAAGAACCTTTGAATGTCTCTTTAACCGAAATGTGTGCGAAATGCTGGAATATACGTATAGTTAGAATCTTTCGGACCGAAACAATATTCAATACCAGAGAAGATTTCGAAGTGTGCACCATTGGAAAGGGAAACAAGAAAAAATAAAGAAGCGTCTTCCATTGGACAGGTCTAGCGGAAACAGTTTACTGTGGCCCTATCTTCCGCAAAAGAAAAATATAATTATTACTCAGTAATACAACCATTTGAATTTACAATCGGGGTGCTGCTTGTGTAGTTAATATTATATATAGTTAATGTTAATATCCAAAGATTAAAAACATTTTTCGCTTGAAAAGTTTCGCTTGGATTAATTTAGATGCTGCTGGTTTGCGGGGTCCCTGGAGTAGTGCGAGCCATGCCAGTGTCGCAGTCGTGGGTTCGAATCCCGCCCATGACATGGTCTCGAAATACTTTTTCCTCTAAAAAGTTCTCTTCGAGCCGGACATCGTAATTGCTAGTACTCATACAAACACATACTTAATTATTGTGTAAGTTACTCGTATAATAAATAATCCCAACTCGGATATCAGAAGAGTTTCGGCAGATATTGTATCTGCGGCAAGAATAGATTGGGCCTTAAGTACCTTTCAACCATTCAAGTCTCCAGGTACGGATGGTATTTTCCCGGCTCTGTTACAAAAGGGCATAAAAGAATCACTACCGTTTTTGATAAATATCTACCGAAATAGTCTAGCTCTTGGGTACATACCGACAGCTTGGAGAAGGGCAAAGGTGGTGTTCAAACCCAAATGTTAAAAACACTTGAAAAAGTTGTGGATAACTATATAAGATGCGGAGTCTTAGAGCAGGTGCCATTGCACCCCAATCAGCATGCTTACAGAGCGGGCAGATCGACAGAGACCGCTCCTAAAAGTCTAGTAGATCTAATTCAAAAAACACTTGACGACAGGGAAATAGGTATTTGTGCATTCCTTGACATAGAAGGAGCCTTCGATAATACGTCACATGATATAGTAAAAAGGGCATTAAATAGAAGAGGAGTGGACTCAATGACATCAAACTGGATGGCAGAAGTTCTTCATACTAGAACGGCAGAGACATCTGCTGGAGGCGTTCTCTCGCCTCTTATGTGGAGCGCAATTATTGATGAACTATTAACGAAATTGTCCGAGGCGGGCAATGACTGCCAGGACTATGCTGACGACATCGTCTTAATAGCTAGAGGCAAATTTGAAGAAACCCTCTGCGATATTATTCAAAGAGGTTTAAGTATGGACAATGGTGCAGGTCGGTAGAATTGAAAATAGATCCTACCAAAACCACAATCGTTCCATTTACCAGGAAAAGAAATCTTCCGAGATGGAAAGACATTCAACTGCTGGGTGAAACCATTACACCCAAAGCAGAAACTAAGTATCTAGGGGTAACTCTTGACAGCAAATGAACATGGAAAGCTCATGTTGAAATGATTTCAGAAAAGGCAAAGCGTGCTCTAGTGATGTGCAGAAGACTGGCGGGCAAAACATGGGGCTGCAAACCCAGTATCTTATACTGGATGTACACAATGATGGTTCGTCCAATAGTGACATACGGAGCAATCGCATGGCATAATAGAACTGAACTTCAGTCAACGCAAATGGAGTTGGAAAAAATTCAAAGACTAGCGTGCATACGTATAACCGGGGCAATGAGAACCTGTCCTACATCAGCGCTAGAGGTAATCTTGGACTTAACCCCGTTACACTTGGTTGTACGGAAAGTGGCAATAGGTACTCTAATGAGGATGTCGGGAGATAAGACAAGGTCCGGGGCATACAAAGGGCTGTGGAACCTGAGAAACCCGCTCAATAGCTCTCTTCTAGATTATCCACAGGACAAGACGAGTAAGAAATTTGATTTGAGAAACACTTTGTGGTAAAACTAAGTTACAAGAAGGAATGGAGCAATTTAAACGCTGCATAATCCTTTAAGGAACATACGATCATGTGGTATACGGATGGGTCAAAAACCGATAGTGGTACCGGAGCGGGGGTATTTGGACCTAGAACCAAATACTCCGAGCAAATGGGTAAATATCCAAGTATTTTCCAAGCAGAGATTCTTGCCATCGAAAAATGCGCGCAGTTTAATCTAAACAGAGGCTATAGAAGACGGGGGAAATAGCCAGACTTTCTGACAGTCAAGCGGCCATTCGAGCATTAAGCTCGTATGAAGTGGACTCTAAGCTAGTATGGGACTGTCTACAGAAATTAAATCAGTTGGGAAAGTACAACAAGGTTAGTTTATGCTGGGTCCCTGGCACATGGATATCCGGGGCAATGAACAAGCGGACGAACTTGCCAGAAAAGGGGCCTCCATGGCAATGATAGGCCCAGAACCTTATTGTGGCATAGGCAGAGGAGTATGGCAAGAAGTACTTAGGGAACAAGAAAGGCAAAAAGGCAGGAACTTTTTGCAAGTCATATTGGGCTAAGACAATCAAAACTACTTTTGGGCAACTACAACTGCAAAAGATTCAAATTTTGCATTGACTTGCCCAAAAACAGCTTAAGAATACTGACCGGGCTTTTGACTGGTCACTGTAAGCTCGAGGGACACCTAAGCAACTTAGGAATCGTTTCCAGTTCATTGTGCAGATTCTGCGAAGAGGAAACCGAGTCGCCAGAGCACATATTAGGCAGCTGGGGAGCACTGATGCACAGCAGATACAAAAGCCTGGGACCATATTTGATACCAGGTAATGAAATAGCAAAGCTAGATCCAGCTGATATCCTAGTTTTTCTAAGGATAACAAAGATGGATGAGTTTCTATAGAGTTATCCTATATTAGCAGAGGGTTGTACAATAGATCTTTTAGGTCGCAGTACATGACATACCTCCCTTTACATTACATAACATTACAAGGTATATTTTGGCACGAAGCAAAATCAATTTTTCCTGAAACAGAATGGTAGCACATTCTTCTGTTTTTTATTCGTGAAAATTAAATTTCCTTTCGGAAGACTTAATATTGAGAATCTAAAGTAATTACTGGATGGTGTATAAGGAAGGCCTTGGACACTAATGGCCACAGGCAAGGAGATTCTGCACAGAGTCTTTCTGGGGAATTTTAACACTTAACGCTTAAATAAATGTGTGCCGTTTGTAGCCGGCTTTGGGCACATACTCCTGTGCTAAAGCCTGCCGCTTTTAAGGCTGCTAATCTCACTCGAATGTGTATTTCATGAGAAAATAATAATATTTTAAAAGCCGCTTAACGCACAACAACTTCATTGCACACTTTGTGCCAGAGCTTCCTTGCAGGAATTGATGAAAATGAAAATGCTAATTCCCTCGTAGGAAAACAAGCTGCTTGTATTAAAAGTGGTGTTCGCAGACTGCGTCATTGCAATATTGTATTTTTCCATATTTTCCAACGAAAGGACTTAAGCAGCTTATGTGCGTCCGCGGCAAATGTCAATTGCTGCTAATGGCGATGCACGTAGCCACAGGCAATAACTCGCTACAGAAGGTCCTGTCAGGAAAAGTGCGGAACGGGAATTTGCGCTTCCAGCAGCGGAGTTCACAAATAACAGTGCAAAACGCAATGCGACGTGGGTCGTGATTGCGGTGAGTCCGGAAAACTTCCACTCTGATATTTCAACAATTTAATTATCATTGCAATTCAGAAGCTCTTCAATTACCAGCAAGGCTATGTGTCCCTGCAACATTTTAAGCTGCTCTGCTTGGGTGTGCTGTGTTGTGCTCAGCTATGCTCTGCTCAAATTGAATTCTACTTCTGGCATATACACATTTTGTTTTGCTTTGTTTCATTGGCTACCAAGCAACATGTTAAAAGTTTCTGATCCATTTAAATCCCTCAATTCAAATATTATTTGAATATTAAAATTGAAATTGTGAAAAGTTGACGAGCTTGTTGTGGCAGTTATTCTGCAGAGGATGAGCGCGATAATGGCAAATTCAAATATTTAATTCCAATTCTATTGTGGTGGTATTAAATGAAAATAGAGCAAAAAGACTGTGTTAATACAAAAGGTATTTTGCAACTTTCTCTGAAGGACACTCGCAGCATGTCAGAGTGCTGTCCAAATGCACAGTTACTGTCTAAGTGTCTAAGACAGGACCACTGTAAAGTTTTATATTAAGTTATTATGTGATTTTAAAAAGTATTTTCAGTTTTATTCTGCGCTTTTCTTGGCGATTAACAGCAAGTAGAACTTGGAGGTGATAGTTTAAAAAATCTGTTAGTCCTTGGATCTACATATATGTGGGTTATAAAGATCTCTATTACAATCTCTTTAACGGTGGGTTGAAAGTGGGTCTTTACTGCTCTATGTATCGCTTGAACCAGAAACAACAGGTTTTCGCTGAACGCATTTTGGGAAACTCTGCGCTATACCATAATAAAGGTATGAATTTATGCACTTGAGTAGACGGCGTGGCAGTAATTCTTAATTAGCGCCACTTTTTGAGTCGATTTATTTTTGTCTGCCCATATCTGGCGAATGTTTTTCCATAGAGATATGTTAATGAAACTTTGAAGAAGTATACTTCAAATTTGTTCAGTCTGACGAAAATTGCTATACAAACCAAATCGAACAAAGAACACGCCTAATATATAGCTATTACCGTCAATAGAACTATTCATTAAAGAATAATTATCTGAATTTAAGGGCGAGCTCCTTATTCAGAATAAAGAGGAGCAACCCCGATCTTTAAGAAATCATCATTTACAATCAGAAATTGGGAAGGGAAAAGTTCTAAGCTTATACGTGGTACATTGTAAGTAGATGAATCATTTATGACGGACTGGGATACGACCAACCAACTCCTATGAGTATATGCTTGTAAAGGACATAAGATAATAAGGGATAAAGGGCTTTGATAATATTTGAACTACATTAAGGATAATATAATATATTTCTTTTCTAATAGTGGTAATCGTTCTTACCTGTGCTTCAATAAAAATAAGTCTCGGCCAAATCGAATACATTCGAGAGGCACAACAGAAGTTGCTTTGTGCATTGTGCACTATTCATAATATGAATAAATAAAAAATGCATAAGGAAACTGGAGAAATGAGCCAGCAATTGAAGCAAATATATGCGTGCTTATACTCCGATCTGCATAAGTGCTATGTGAGTGGGTAAGTGTATGTGGTACAATAGAATTATTGAGCAATAAAACTCTGTTATTGTGATGAAAATTTTAAAGGGATGTCTTTTTAAAAGACCTCCTTGAATGATACAATGAGAATAGAAAGTCAGCAGCATAATCACAGTGAAGTTTTGCAAGTAAAGGGCATCAGTTCCTATTCAAACTAATATTATTATACTCCTGTTATGCTATCTGGAAGGCACCGTAAACTAACGGAAATCAGAGGGGTGTACTAATAATATCTACTGAGCCTTGACTATTTGAAATGCTTAAAATAAGAAAAAATATTACCAGCCCAGCAAAGGAGAATTACCCATAAAACAATTATACGACCTATTGGTGATGTATGAATTAGAAACAGAAGCAATCTCATCTACACTCACTACACTACATATTGTACTTGTAAAAACACATATTAAAGCTTCTACGAAAACACTGGAACTAATGAAATTATATTACGAATGGTAGGCTCAAGGATGGATAGAAAACATTACTAAAAGCTGGTTAAGCTGAAGGTAGAAACAAATAATTGAATAAGAACTCGTTGATTATATATGTATATGATGTAAAGTTTTAAGCATGGATGCACAGAGAGCAGCCCTCCACTGATATCCTGGTTCCTCGTCACATTACGTGACAATTTAAATTTTAGAAGTCAAACATGCTCCTTTTGAAGAAAATGTGCTTACTTCCTACTTGGGGAACATTTGGAGGAACTTCACTTAACATTATTTTACAACACGATTAAATATAATATTTCAATCAAATATCTTTTGAGATACAGAAGTGGGTCCATTTAAGACCATATGCAACTCAACATCATATAAAATATTATCCAAACTGTTTAGGTTCCTGCGATATGCTATTATCAAGAAAATATGTTCTTTTCAAGGAGTAGGCATGTTTGTGGTTCGATCTACGTGTCCTACTCATTTAAGTTTTGAACCGCATTTTCTTTGAGTATGTTCTTAATATGAAGTGAGGAGAGAGCGTCGGACAGACGGAGCACAGGAGTCCACGCACAGTCATCAATTTGTTTAAATGATTGTAACGTTCTAAAGGGCATCCAAATTGTCCTCAATCTAATCTAATAAATCGTACTCGTTACTACAAAGTGAGTGTGGTGCATAAAAAAGATGTTGTCGTAGTATCACTCTAACAGACAAATATTTTATGTGGTAATTAAACAGAAGTAGGTCTATTCATGTGACCTCTCGCAGTCTACTGTCCTCACATATGAGCTCCGAAGGAAGTGCACAATAAACCTGTGCTCATACGTCGTAGATTGAAAGTGGCAGAGTTCTCCATGTCTTGTTATCAATTAAGATATGAGGAAAATAATTTAGCGGAGGCGTAATAGAAAGTTGATTGAATTGACGGCAGAGAACATCTAGAACATAAAAGCGCCTACGGACGGTAATAAAGCTGTTCAAAATAATAAATGCAGGAACGAACCACTTCAAATGCAAATGATAAAGTGAGTGAACGTTTGCCCGCTTTTAAATATCGTAATTATGTCATAATGGCAGAAGAGAAAACTCTATTAATAACAAAATAAATTAACCGCAAAATACATTTTTAACATCACATAAATTAGTCTGAAAATGTGCTTAGTGCAGCGCAAACCCAGGCACACACTCCCACGGATTTGCCAGCATAGAAATAAACTAACAAGTGAACTGACAAACCCACAAATGCACAGACACATAAACAAACAAAATTGCCTGATAAAAGCATATTTAAGTATCGGCAAACAATTTTATACGCCTTCACTGCATGGTACCACTCCCCAACACCCAAACATCACACTGCCACACACCCCTTTTACGTAAATGTGTATTTACTTGCTAATACATGGCAAGGAAACTGTAACTGCCTTTTTTGTTTTAGTGCTCGCCGCTCCACTACCTAAGATTTTATGGGTGAAACGTGACTCATTTAGGTCTCATTAACATAACAAGATACTAAGCCAGAAATGCGGCATTTTTGATTTGTAGCACAAAACTGGAGCAAATGGAAACGACAATGGAAATGAAAATCGAAATCAGAATTCAAATGCTAAATCAAAATTCAAAGGAAAAAATTACAAAAACACAAAAGAAAGCTTCAAAAATAGACAAACCAAAACACAATTAAAAAGAGCAGACAAAAGCAAAAACGTTAACCAATTAAATGAAACAGAAATCGAAGTGCTGGATTTTTGTTGATCATCAAGGATGTGGCAACAGAAAGTGGAACCTACTTGATGGCTGTGCGCCGCTGTAGGGTCCACTTCAATATTCTACACTCAACATTAAAACAGCAAATTGTTATTTTTCAATTAAAATGCAATGAATTTTAAATTTCAATCGTCATTCATAATTGCACAAGTGGCAAACGCGGGACTCTCAGCACCACTCAGTTCTCTGCTCATTTGTGCTGTGTCACAGGCCGCGTAGGCGTGTGCCTTCGCATTACTGTGTGTGGGGGTGGGTATGGGTGAATTTAAATGTTGACCGCAATAGGCCATTCTATTATTTATTTATTTGTGTGCTTTTCTTTGATTCTTCGCTAAGTGCAAAGACTTAATAGTTAAATAATTGCTGCAATTATGTGCGCGTGTTTGTATTGCGGTTTGTGCTGGCGCGCAATAGCAAAATAATGCAAGTATATTAATTTTTCATTGTTTGTTTGTTGAAATTGATTTATTGTTTACACTGACAATTTGTTGAAATCACATTTTTAAATTCATTTTGTTTCCTTTGTGGTAGCGGCAATAGTGCCACACAAAATGGCACATGCAGGCACCACCAACTGGCATACTTGCCCCTATATTTGCCTTTGTACCACGGGTGGTATGAGTGATTTTAATTGAAATGGTTGATGCTTGCTTAGTAAATTGAGGTATGCTTTTCTATTGATCTTTGCTGCATGTGTGGTTGTCATTCATAGTTGAAAGTTCAAGATAAATTCAATTAAGCAGTTTAGAGTTATGTGAATCATTCGCCAAATAGAAATCAGAAAGACCAACAATTTAAGATGGCGAATTTTTAAATGCTAAAGATACAATTCTTGTTACTTTTGAGGCGCAAATATTCGTTACTGTAAATATTACATATTGAGAAGCAGAACATTAAAACACAAATTTCCTGGTATACAACAACCCTGTGCCGATAAAACATGGATGGGGAGGCAAGAGGTGACTTTGGAAGTCCATATTTTTGATGGCGGCTGACTTCTGTATTTTATTTTGGAAGTCAAGTCTTTTTTCTTATAAGCAACTCATCAAAAAATGCGAACTCAAAGAAGTTCTTCAATATAATTTATAAATCGTGGTTGAATGACACAATTTGTGTTTTTCGTGGCTTTTGATTAAGCCAATTTTTAATTCCATTCTGTTCTAAAAAAAATGTAAATATTGGGCGTTAGCATGTGTGAAACTTTAAATTTTGAACGTCTACTTTGAGCAGGTCCGCCGCTCTCTTGGCCGTACCTTTACTTCGGAATGCGTTACTGTATCCGTATTTTAAAATGCACTTTCTCAAATAAGCATGTCAAAACAGTACACCAACTCAACTGTGACAATGAGTATATGGAAAATATCAAAAATCATAGATTTACTTTCACCATTCGGCACCAAGCACCACTTCTGGCAACAACTTAATTGCAGCAGAGCAAAAATAGGTATTGATTTGAAAAGTGAATTTTAAAAGCTGGTTTTGAAAGTGAAATGTGGTTGGTGAAATATTTGCGTATAAGATTACTCCACCATCAAAGTTTATCCTTTAAATATACTCATAGTCTGTGTCTAAGCTTGCGTATTCCAGCAACGCTGTGTGTTCTGTCAACACTTTAATTGCTGCACTCATATTTTATACATACTCCCAAGGTTGACAAGGGTGTTATTTTTGTGTAAAAGTGTTAAAGTTGTATTTACATTTGACGTATTTGCGTGGGTTAAACGAGGATTTCTATCAATTAGCGCGCTTTGTTTTTAGTCTCATGGGGAGTGTTCTAATTGAAAACTTTCCGCCGCTTAAAATTTGCAAGTGAGTGCGGATTTGCACTTTGTTTCAGAGTTTGTGCCACATAAATGGGGAGGGGAATGTATGAGGTGGAACAGTAAAATATGAACAACCAATGCACGGCGAGTTTAAGTTTGTTTTATCGCAGAATAAACCGGCTAACTAAAATAAATAGGTGGTTGTAATCTCGATTTAGTGATAAAAAACACTTTTCCGGCTATAATAATTTTTTGTTGTGGACCCTTACTGACTATTTTTCAAGAAACATTTTTTTGAAAAAGCTGCGATTACTTTATCAGTATCTTCGTGATGGAACTACTTATTTAAGGACGTCTATTTTTTGTGCGAATCTAGCTGTTTGCAAAAGTTATATATTAAAGCTTTGCTATTGAAAGTGGTCGGTGCAAAACTTGAAAACCCGCTACTAGTTATAGTCATTTCAAGTTGGAATTGAGAAACGAGGGACATTGGTCATGTCCTTAATGGTTGCTCGAAAGATTGAATTTATAAAATAACAACTATTTAAAAATACAGAATATATGATAAGAAAACTCCAGATAAGAAAATATAGAAATAATGCTATGATATGCTGAATAGAAATTGATTAACAACTTTGGTATGTAGACGGAAGCAGATACATTTTCGAAATGCCAACAGTGATTATTAGAATAATAACGAGGAAGAAGAGCACCATAAAATGGAGAAGTGCAATGCAAATATTTACAAGGATTACTGCGCAGGTTCATTTAGTATTGAAACGAGTACTTATTGCAAACTAAAACTTATTTCAGTCTGGGTATTTGAGAGGGTTTTGTCGAAGACGCACTCCCATAACTAAAACTTTACCTCCAATTATTTTGTCAGCCGAGAGCCACGTTGTTAGTACTCTTATTCAAATCATAGTAATATAGTAATTAATAATTATATAAATTTAATAATTATTATGAATAGTTGATGAATTATTGATATTGTTTGCTTGAACAATGTTGAGCACTTTAGCAGTGTAAAATAGTAGTCTGCTCTTGCATAAAGTTACGGTTATAAGTTCAATTTAATTTTACAGTGAATTCGCCATCCACATTCAATGGACAGTGAAACATCTGCTCTGTGATTGCCCGGGTCTTCAGAGGAGGCGAGCCATGAAGGAGGCCAGCTCGGCTTTCTTTGAAGAACTACAACAATTAGCCCAGCTGAAACTTACTGATATTCTTAACTCCACACAAGGGAGAGAGGGCGGGGGGAGTGGTTCTTCCTAAAACAGGTATCACAATGGGCCAATGGGCCTCCGAGTGCAACTTGCATAGCTCGCAAGCTACCTGGTTAACCTAACCTAACCTTCAATGCACTTTGCAGGATTGTGGAGTCGGAGTCGCGGTGTCGCTGGATTTTGTGTGGAGTATGAATCGGAGGCGGAATATTTTTAACGACTCCATAAAGTTATGGAGTATAAAAATTAATTGGAGAAATATCATCTGCATACTCTTATTTATGTACCTGAGTACATATTTTTTTAATTTGTTACGATTATTCGTGTTTACAGGAGTTCAATAAAATGAAATAAATTGAATTTTTAGTCCTTTTACTTATTTTAGTTACTTTATGTGCATATTGGGTATGCTAAGATATATTTAAGGCCTTATTATAATATAAGTGGAGCATTAGTCGGGGTCGGGGTTGGAGTCGGGAGGCGTGATAAGAAAATTTTAGTGGTGGGTGTCGGAGTTGGAGACATTATTTGACCACATTGGTATTTTGCCTAGGTGTTTCCTACTTTTTGGCTATAAAACGAACACCTAATGGGCGTTGGAGGAAAACTGGGCAGTAATTCAAAACACACAGTGTAGCGAATCAATTGTCTTACCACACCTACAAGCTATAATAAAACACCATTGCGGAATGGCAACAGAGGTGGGAGCAATCCGAAAAGGGTCGATGGACCTTCATGCTGATCCCTCATATAACACCATGGGTAAAAAGGACGGACGGGGAACTGAACTACTACGTCACACAGTTGCTAACTGGTCACGGCTGCTTTAAGCAGTACCTCCATGAGAGAAAGTATGAGGAAGACCCGTACTGTCCGTTCTGCCCTGGGGTGTACCAGAACGCACAGCACGTGTTTTTCGACTGCCCACACTTCAAAGGCACCCGGGATGAACTGAGTGCTGTCCTCGATGAACCACCAACAATCGACAACCTCTGTGAGCACATGTGCGATAAGCTCGTCAAGTGGGAAGCAGTTTGCTCGGCAGCGGCCACCATTATGAAGGCGCTGCGAATCGCAGAACGAGCGCGTAACGCTGAACGCAGCCACCAGCGCCTCTCCGATACTGAGACACACAGGACTGACATAATGACAGACCGAATACTGACGTGTGAGCAGTAAATGCTCTTACGGCCTCCCGAAGTAAAAGCTAATCAGTGTCTCCAGGGGGAATCGCCGTAATGACGAGAGGAGGTTTTAGCGGAGTTAGAGTCCCGCACTGACGGGGTTGTGACTTTAGATGTTTTCCTCCTCGTTAAATATAAAAAAAAACCTACAAGCTATAATGATCCTTCGCATCAAATTTCTGTCAAATCTGATGGATATTTCAGTTGAGCTATCGTCCTAAGAAATCTTTCAGCGGAACGACATTGATTATCACATACGAATGACTGAGAAAGAAAACAGCTTGATATTGCTCAGAAATCGAATTGAGAAGTTATTGTTATTGGATATAACTGTTTCACAGAAAGGCAGTTAACCATGCCCTACAGATGTTTTCCTAATACTGTTATACACGGGTTTTATCGCCTCCCCATACCGTTTTTTTGCACACTTTTAGAGTCACATCACACACATATACATAAGTAATAATATTAATTTCGTGTATTTGAGTTCGGCCAAAAAATCAATCAAGCTAATACACAACTTTACTAGAAAATATAATACATAATATAAAATATTACATATTTCTATTCAATTCTTAATATATAAGAACTCTTTAAAATATGATTTTAATCAAAAAATTCCAAGGCTTCAGGCTATATCAGCCAAGCAAACCATGCGAGGCATCTGCTCCGTAAAGCATTTCCAGAATTTTTGTAAAAAATGTTGTTATGGCGAGCAAAATGTAAAATGCAGTGGCTCTTGTATTAAGTTACAAAAACATCACAACACGTACGAGTACATAACACACAAACACATGCTCATATACATAAATGTGTTATGCATTACAGTAGCAGCAATCACAAGCGCTATTCAAATGGATCAATAGAACTAATTTTCCACATTTGCATTTTATGCATTATTTTAGGTTTTCAATTTCGTTGCATTCATCGAGCCACTCCTGATGCAAGCCACAGAATGGTGTACGTAGGCAGTAAGTTGCTGAATATTTTCATCGGACATTTTCAGAAAAACGCCGCCCCGAATTAATACGATGAATCATTGATTTTTTGTGCAATATTATTGTAAACATTTGAAATAAAATATAACTGCAAACCATTGTGGAATTATCTGATCTCGAAGAGACCATCATTACTATCAAGAAATTTAAAGGACATTGTTGTTTGTGGAAAAAATCAATGTTTCTAATGCAAAGTGTGGATTGGTGGTAAAATATAAATATTGGAATCATGTGTGTTGTTCCGTTATGTTTGTGAATAATGGAACATTATGCGCGTATCTGCATTGGTTGCTGACGCATGTGCTAATCAGTAGCTACATAGCAACAAAATGTACCACGGTCAATGGAATTATTTCCATAATTTAATTCCACGAGCACATCGCTTATTAATTCGAAAAGATACGATGAGTTTGGTGTTGAATCACATTGAAATGCTAAAAGCTTGGCATTGGGTATTTGTTTTTTTACAATATTATTTTGACATTTCTAATATTATTGTTCTCGAAATGTTTTTCATGTTGTGGGCCTCTAGCAAATCATGTATTTCAAGTAACCGGACTACTGCAAATAATGTACCGACTTTACACGGATGCAGTTCCCATGTTTTAACGAATACAAAAACGTATGTAGAAATTACTATGGGATAAAATGGGCGTTACACATCGGAATTTCCCTCTGAAGATGAAATATAAAGAGAAATTCTTCACAGCTGTCACTCAGCTCAGTCCTCAATTGAGGACTGAGAAATTATTCAATCAAATAAAGTCGCTAGTTGTATTTAAGGTTGAGACCAAAACCATCCCCGTGGATGTACCACCGGTAATCAGAATCGCACAGTTTTGTTTGTATATATATGCGCTGTAGCTGTTTTCTTCACAAATCGGAGGTTAGATAAATTTCCAATCGAACGCTAGATCAAATCTCTCTGGAAATGTTAAACCAGATGAGAGAAAAATAAATCCAGTAGTTACGAGACACCAAATCAAGGAAGTCTTACTATGAAGCAATTCATCACTGGATGACTGACTTACTTACTTACTTACTTTCGTGGCCTAATCGCAGAATCTGCGAAACAACGCGCTATCGGGTTACGGCCGACCTTAACAGAGCTCGCCAGGCGTTTCTGCTTTGCGCGCGTCTTCTCCAATTTGTAATACCAAGCGTGGTTAGGGTTTCCTCGACTTGGTCCTTCCATCGTAGGCATGGTCGTCCTTTACGTCGTCGTCCAGCGGCTTCCGCTTCGAACACCTTTTTCGCTGGAGCTTCTTCGTCCATACGGAATGTTTGAAGCCGGCCTACCTCGAGGCGAGTGACTCGACACAATCGTCATCGCCGCCACCACCAACGACAGCTGATCACCTGACACACCCACCGGGGAGACAACCGACGCCCCCACCGAGAAGACAACCGGCACTCCAGCTAGAAGCAAAACCGACGAAGTAGGTATCGTTCTCCGTGCTTCCTGCGCCGAGCACTGGGAGAGGAGTATCTGTGGCGACATCACTACCACTATCTAGTTGTCGGGTGGGGTGCCGTAAGCAGGTGCTGGTTCCACGCGCCATCTATTGATGCGCGGTCGCTGCCGCACATCGTGTTCATGGCGAGCGGAATTAGTCTGTTTGTTGGCTGCCGAATGGCGGACATCATGTTTTCCAGTTCGTTCATTCTTTGTTGCTGACTGCCGCGCTGGAGCTTGATGGACGTCCGCAAATATTTATCCGAATCGCAAGCATCCCGAATTATTTTCATATATTATAAACTTATTAATTATATTTAATAATCTTTCACATATTTAATAAATGATTGGGACTACCAATCCACAGTGGTGTAAATTTAAATAACCCAAAATATACTACACTAGTAATCCAGGAACAAGTTGTATACTAAGCAGCTTCACCTGAACGGACTCTGAATTCATCACAGAAGCCTATGGGGCTCTAATGACCCGTTACAAATCACAATTTTCCACTAGGATTCTTTCATTCATATACTTATATAATAAATCCCAATGATTTTTAAAAAGCAGTATTTCCATATTTATGTTAAAGACATCAATCAGCATCTGCACATCCCAACATAGGTCATATCAAGATCAAATTAGATAGTATGGCCCATTAATAGTACACTGAAACAAAACTGGTTGAATGGTGACATTTGACCTAGTGGCACTTTATTTCCAAAATAGGCATTGATGCTAACAGATAACAACAAAAAGAGCGTGACCAACATCTAGAAAATAACTTAACAACTGTGAAGATATTCTCTCTTACAGCACGTTGCATTCCATCATGTTTCCTATCGGAATATCATATCGACTTCTCGAATTATTGTTTGTCATTTTCAATTGTAAGCTTCCCCACATCAACAACAGAAATAGTTGTTGCAACCAAAACAGAAGGGAAAAAGGTTACAACACACCCTCGCACTTCATGTCTGTTAACCTGCGATATTCGTTTAAATGATTAAATTTGAAAGATTTTCTATACGAATTGATTATAAATACACATAATGAATTCAAGCGGAAGAAAATAAGGACAAATTGAGTCATACAAGACAACAACAGGAGGCAGGCAGGCCGAGCAGGCAAATGACTTTTAAATAATTCCGGTGAATGACTGGCTGCTGACTGCTGAAGTTATACGAGTACGTAATAAAAAATTGTCATGGGAATAAATTGACGTACGAGTATGTATTTCACTCGCACACTCGTTGTCGTGTAGACGCGGAGGCGTCTGCAGCGGTTCAAGCGGTGCCATTAATAACAAGTCATGCATGCTCAATACGGTTCATGTCGACTACAAGTTACACTACACTCTTAAGGAAAAAGTACAAAAACCATCTATTAATAATAATACGACACAGTTCTTTTAATGTTTCAAAAGAGCTCATCGGCATCCATCTCGAAGCCCCTACTACGCTTGGTGTTTAATTCCATGTGAGTCCTTCTATTAGAAACCGCGCCCTCAACTTGCAGATTGCTGTGCGAATGGATTTTAATGTTTTCGCGAACATACAAAAAAGTGAGCACATCAGATAAACGGACTGACCGTGCCCATATATGTAGGGGTTGATCAATTCAAGGATTTACACCGTAAAACGAACCTTGCAGTACACTGAAAGCCGTGCCCTTTGCTTGTAGCTACTTGTTTAACGTATCGGCATGGCACTCGACTCGTGGAGTAGGCTTACTCCAAGATATTATGAAAAAATGTGCGAGCTAACTTCATCTTCATTAGCGTGCAAAGAAGTCAGTTGGTGTGGGTAGGGGGAGTCGGCAAGAAAATATAGGATTGGCGTAGGATTGGCGAAGAGGATTGAACAATAAGATTGGCAAACATCTATCTCGGCAACCATACAAGATGTAATTATCAAATTTATTAAGAAAATCCTAGAATAAAGTTGGATGCAAGTCTCCAGACAAGGAGGCCAACGTAAGATCAATAAAGTAAACAGGTGAAATCAGTGAAAGGACCTGAACATGGAATTGATCTTCTTAATGTGAACTAACAAATTCAAAACTCAAAAACCAATGACAAGAAACATCTTTGATCTGATTTGGAAATGCAAATGGAAAGAGCCACAGGCAGCAGCCAGTAGGGTATACAAGAAACAAGAAACAAGAACGCAAAACACAATAACAACAACAACAACAATCATAACAAATTTATAATGCCTTTTGTATACAATAATATAAATATTAACTTCAGGCAAAGTGATGTAAATATGTTCCCCACCCAAGGCACCCTTTCAGTGGGGTATCCAACGCAGCAGCAATTCACATTTCCGCGCACTTTAACATTTGACTGATAAACGAAGTGAAAAATGCGTAGGAACAAGCTGCTTTAGGGAGTTAATTTAGTTTACAGGGTGGGAAGTGTTGTGGTAACAAAGCGTACTAGCTTCATTTGACCTTAGTTAATAATAATGAGTTTGAACTGTTTTCTCGAAAGGAGTATATTAAATTTTTTAATGTCTCTTGAAGAAAAACAAAAAAATAGTTGTATCTGTAAAATCGGCAACGAAGCAAAATTCTTCTAATATTATTTCGCAACATAGTTCCCTTATTCAAGCAAATCGTAACATGTACGTTGATGTACTCAATGTGAGTGTGCCGCAGAAAAACAGAGAGTCCCCTTAAGTGTATTCAGTGATATAGTTTCTATACTAATCCATAAACTGAATTCTCCACTCATAAAACAGGTTAACATTAAAGTCACAATTTAATACACCGTTAAAATCGGTTGTGTAAAGGAGAGTGTGGCCATTTAGAATGATTTTTTGGTGGCGACACACTGTCTTCTTAAAGCTGATGTTGGTATAAAGCAGAAGAGATATAAGAAGCAATGCAAGATACTCATATAAAACACAAAATTAAAGCACAAATAAAGAAAATGTCCTTAGGAATAGTGTGGTCCTAGAACTTTTAATGAGCGAGCAGTCTCCAAAGTGTGTGGCAACAAACTTTTTAATAATATGAGTATACTCTAAATATTGAAATCAAAAATATTTCTAAATGTCCATTTTATCTTCAAAGCTGACGAGAACTGGGAAAAGTAACATAGCACTTTATGGAGAATTCCTCAATAACGATAAATGTCTTTCACTATTTGCCAATTGTTCTCATACTTTCATTATCAGGCCCACTACGTTCGTTAAGGCTTCTCTTCAGTTTGCTACAGGAATAGGACGTTGATAATCACATTATACAAATTCATAATGCACACAATACTTTTCCATAGTTGGAAGAGTCACACAGTCAAATGAAATGAAGAGAAAAAAATAAGTCTGATTGAATTGTCAGAACCTATTCTAGCAACAACATTCCGTTCTTTTACGATCTGTCGTGCTCTTACCTTCTCCTTTAACTTTTTTTTTATTCGGAGGCCCTGTTTATTACTTCACTCTTAATTTTCCAGTTTGCAATTTTGCACTATTTTGTGGCCAATTGTTGTTTCACAGCTTTAAGGACCTTAAAAGTTGGCAAATAGTAACGCAAAAGGGATTCATGACAGTGAACTATTGTACATAGAAAGGAAAAGCAAAGCAATTGAGAATAAACCGAGCGGAAAAATGTTAGAGAAAACTAATTATAATCCAGAGTGAAAAACAATTCAATTTTCGCCATTGTATATAATTGAGCTCATTTATTGCCGCAACCCTATACACCCCCTCCCCTTTAAGGACTCCACTGTTGACGTTTATTACATTTGAACCCAGCAGCTGCGCATTTTTGATTGCTGCTTCCTTTAGAATTCCGCGAAAAATAAAATTCTTCTGAAGAGCCCTTGAAAAACAGCATCAAATGCTGGAAGTCATGCCTAAGAATAACAACAACAAAACTTGCGCTTTTTACTTATTTTAAAACTTTATGATTAAATATTTTTTAGAAGTAAGCAAATTTTTAATTGTGTTGTATCGCGAAAGAATATGAGAAAGTTGTTTGCATATTTTGCGAATGAAACTTTCTTTATTTCTTAGCTGCTCGTCTTGTATTTCAATTTTTCTTTGTGTTGTTGCGTGTGTGTGCTGATTTTGCTAATAATCCTCTTTCCTTGTTTTTCGGAGGGGGAAGGAAGTGTCCTTAAGCACAATGATTGCCAAGGCACTTCTCGCTTAGCTTTCAGTGAAAGGTTTTTAATGTTAGTTTAATTTCTGTTTTCTAATTTTGTGGTATTAAATTTTTATGAACTCCTGAAATGTGATGAAATGTTGAGATAAATCCGTTTCGATATTATTTATTCAAATAAGACTCCTATAGCAGGCAAAAAAAATAACATACTGTTGCGGAATTGCTCTCCTGACAATTTACTCTAACTTTCAATACTCGGATTCATACCACTGGATTGTGAAGTAATCAAACAGTGGCTGGTTAAATTAAAAAAATTCACTTTATTTAATTATTGCAATTTACACATTTAATATTAGGATTAAAGTTTACTTGATTACAATAGCACTTTATTTAATAATTCATTTAATCAATTCATTACTTCTTAATACTGTAACTGCTACAAGCAAAATGCACGATGTGCACACTGTTACGATTAAAATTCAACTGCGTCTCCACTTTAGTTTGGTGGCTTATATACGTTTTTTATGGTTGAAGTAGAACATTCTAGAACATTCCCTATACTTCGGTAGAAGTTCGAGAACATTCTTACTTCGAAAGGGGGTTCTTGAGTAACCTTTTTTTTTCGAATAGATTGTGTCTTGACTTATTTACAACTCTCTCGTAGTAACTGAACTTAATATAGGTATCCTAAAAGTATGCAATCATTTATGATTCAATACATTGTTTTGATACTAGTTTGCGCAAATGGGCAATTTTTTTATTCTATAGGGTGCTTGGACCAAGGCTGATGTAATTCTCTTCCAAAATTTTCGAGTTGGAGGCCCCTATTCCACAGATCCTGATAACCAAGTTTCTTGGGTCTTTTTAAATGTCACCTTCGAATATACTTGTAGCCTGTACCTTCCTTAATGTCTGGAAGTGGGGGAACTCAAGAAAAGTATTTATGGCCGATCATTACAGAGATAGTCGTATTAATCCTCCCAGTGTATCCGATATGACTCCATGAATCTTTCTTCACTTATATGAAGCCCTGCGTTGTTGTTTCTAGGCATATATTTTCAGATAATGAAAAATAACATTATCTTAATGGTCCCTTACGATAAGCCCTGTTCATATATAATACCTTGTATAAGTGATTTCTGTTTAGCTCCTCTCTTTGAAGACATTCTTTTTTTCAGTGTAAATTAGTTAGAAGTAAGGACTTGGTTGATTCAATTTAATACCAAAGCCACAAAATACAAAGGGAAAATAAACTAGGCCAACTTTCATTCCTAAAAGCGAGAACGAACACATACCTACCTACACATGCATACATAGGTGTATACTTACAAAGTACATATCAGATTGATACTCTCCGCCATACCTCCCTATGCACTGGCATACATGAGAGCTCACAATAGAATTTCCTAAGGATAGTAAATGCAGTTATGTCGAAGCTGTCATTGTCAGCATGCCGTCAAAGTCAGCAATATACAATAATAACATCAACAAACACAGCCACAGCAACAATATTGGGAAAAACAATGAGGTCGCCAACAGCGCTGCATTAACGTCATCAACAGAGACAAGTACGCATTTTGCCCGGATAAACTGCGTTTTCAAAGACCGCTCCAAAAAGTTACGACCAGACTTTTTCATACGTCATTCAGAGTGCCTGTCTTGCACACACTCGTAAGGAGAGCCTCCTGTAGTGCCTGGTGTAGTCTATTTTAAAGTTCAATGTAATATAATCATCAAACGTTCGAGCAATTTTCATATTACTGAAACTCTCTGCAGAAGCTGCTTAATAAAAACATCTCATAGTGGAGAATTTTGCAAACACGAAGCGACTCGCCACTTGAAAAAAGCTGAGGAAGTGAATTTAAAGCAGTGCTAAGAAGCTGTCGCATAGAATAGTGTGATGACTTGCGTAAATCTGGTTCTTTACATAAGAGTACGTATTTACTTCGAATGTACTATTTCGAATATTAAATCTATAATTTTGTCCAATGATAGGATCTTTAATTCTGTGGCGAACCCTAAAAGTATGCTGTATATTTGACTTGATTCTTGAATGTTGCCAGCCTATTTAGAATTTAGCCAAGTGTTGAGATATATAGAGTATATCGGTATTCAGTAACAATCCATAATTTTATTTTTCTGTACAGGGAAATATCTCAGAATTATTATGAAGTGAAGGCTTGATCCAATGGCTGATTTCACTAAATAAAGACCCACTCGTGAACACTCCTCAGGATTGGCATAGGACTACGATAGGAATGCCATGCAAATCGAAAAATATGCAAAGGAAAATATTTTGCTTATTTTCAACTATATTTTTATCCTCAGTTTCCGAATATTATCTCTAATATGTATGATGTGACCATCAAGTATGTAAATTGCTTTAGAAAAAGGTTACTAAACTCTTTCCACTCGCTATCCCTTCTTACATATATGTACAAACTAACACTCGACAAATACAATTTAGTGCCTCTTCAGTCAAAAATAGGACAACTTCATTTTTCATTTTCAACATTCTTTAAAATTAGATTGATGGCATATGTATGTATATAAATCAGTTAAAGGATAGTACACTACTGATTGACTTTTTAACAAATATTGATTTAAAGGATAGGATGTATGAAGTATGTGCTAACTTTGCCAGCTGTAACTCAGGTAAGAGGGTATTTTTTATATGGGATTACAATAACAACATTTAGTGATGTCGCTATTGTTTATGGTTTGTCCATATAAGTAATAAGACTCTTTTAATATAAATATATGAATACTGGCAGCAACCTTTTTGTCACTGCTGCTAATTGAAAAGCCACTCTGGTGTCGAATTTATCATGGCTAATAACTGGAATAATTAGATTTAAATTTACATGGAAATTTATTATTTAGAACAAAATTGCTTAAAATGCCCTCAAATAAGATGATACTCGTAGGAATATAGACGATTTAGCAGCTTTTTAGTCTTAGGGAATTGTTCTTTTCAACAAAATAAATTTTGTGCAAAGTAGGCGTGTTCGTAGTTTCATTTTCACCCCATTTTTCATGGATCAAACCAGTGTTTAAATTCGAGGACATATAAAATTTCACCAAAATAGTTATTTTGATTCTTGAGATATGTTCTTTTCAAGAATATAAGCACTTGGAAAAAGAATTATAAAGGCAAGGCTCTTATAAAAATCGTAAAATTCATCATCACCGAGTTTGACTATACAAAAATACTCCAACTTACTCGGACAGGCTAGTAAATAATATGCACCCATATATGAGTACTTATAAGTAATTACAATCGATTAAAATTTATGCATTCGGAAGTTCACATGGAACTCGAAATCGAGCTAAATGCATTAACACTTAAAGTTAAGACTTTAAAATAGAACATGGGGTCGTTGGAATTAGTTCTTGACATCAATTCAACTTACTGAATAAGTAAGCTAAGGTGAAAATATTTCTAATGCAACTGGGTGGGATGAGTGGAATCCTTGAGTACATACGGGGAGGGGGACCACTAATAGTTCAACACATATTTCCATATGTAACACGGGTATATGAACGACCCCACTTGTTATCGTCTCCTTCTGTCTCTCCCTCTCTCTCTTGCTTGGCATATCATTCTGCTATGACTACTGAGCAGGGAGTGATGAAATACTCATACTTAAATGTTAAAGGAAAATGCACATTTTGCGTTTTTGTCATTTCGCTAGTAATGCTCGTAGATAATAGAGAGGGTACGACTGTGCGTTCATGTTTCTGTATGTTTCTGCATGTTTCTGCATATTTGATGTACTTGGCTTACTTCTGAAACTAGTGCGGTTGGAAGCGTGAGTGCAGTAACAGTGATATTTGCTGAGTACAAACAACTGCGCTGAGAAGTATGCAACGCTAAAATTTTAAATGCCAACCACCCAGCTGGAATATGCAGAAGGCCAACCCTGTTATAATGCGTTTTAAGACCTTGCAAAGTTACTATCAAATAAAAACCATGTTGTTTGTTTATAATTAGTATTTATTTCAACAAATGTAAGGTATTCAACTAGATTCGGTTCTCTATTAACCGAAAATGTTAAAAGGAAACTTTTTAAATAATGTAGATAGAAACATAAATAAACATAAATATAATAGCGGAATGTTTGCGTGCAGCAGAGTTGGCGGTAAGGCTTTTTTGAATAGGAAATAAAATTAGAAAAATTGTTTGCTACTAAATTGCCCTCCTGACAATTTATACTGTTACGAAATTGCCCTCCTGACAATTTACTCTAACTCTCAATGCTCGGATTCCTACCACTGGTTTGTGTAGTAATCACACAATCGCTGGTTAAATTAAAATAACTAATTTTCTTTAATTATTGCAATTTACACACTCAATATTAGGCTTAAAGTTTACTTTATTACAATTTGCACTTTATTTAATAATTCATTTAATCACTTTATTATTTCTTAATACTGTAACTGCTACAAGCGAAATGCACGATGTACACACTATTACGATTAGAATTCAACTGCGTCTCCACTTTAGTTTGGTGGCTTATATACCTTTGAATGGTTCAAGTAGAAAATTCTAGAATATTCCCTACGCTGTAAAGAAGTTTCTGGAATATTCTCGAATCTTCTCTACACTTATCGAATATTATCTACACAATAGAGAAGGTTCTTGAGTAAGCTTTTTTTTCGAATAGATCGTAGGGTGGTGCACCAAAGTCCAAATGTAATCCTAAAAGTATGCAATCATTTATGTTTCAATATATATATATATATATATATATATATATATATATATATATATATATGTATATATATATATATATATATATATATATATATATGTATATATATATATATATATATATATATATATATATATATATATATATATATATATATATATATATATATATAAAATCGGATTTCACTTTATCAGACAAGTAAATTTATGTTTAATCAGGCTACTTGAACTTTTCCTATAGAAGCGATTGGTATATATAATACAAGATGTTCCAAGAATACTGACAGGTCCTATTTCGTGCAAACAAATACTTCAGAGAGATGCGAAGTGGGTTTAAAAGATGCTCTTGGCTTTCTAAAATGCGAAAGAAGTTAGTATATGAGGGATTCCGCTCATCTGATTTTTCCCACAGGGCACTTGATTACCTTTTAGTGATTAATACAGCGAAAGAAAATTTTCTTGCCTTGACACAAGTAAATCGCTATTAGCAGTTTCTTTTATTCTTACTCACACACACACTTAGAGAGACTGCATCTAAATGCAGATTATTTTACGCTTGGGTTTGTAGGTCAGTTATGCAGTTCGGTGCACAGACGAGTACGTTGGTGCACAATAGGTTACACGCCATGCAAATGTGAGTACTTCGAAATGCTGTTATTACACCATCATTATATAAAACGAAACGATTCGAATCGTCTAATACGATTGTGAGATGTGGTTACATTTTTTGTACTTGCAATAGGGAAATTCCATATAATAGTACTAACTTTAGGGCGCGTGACTACGTCGCCAGTGAGACAATCATATTACATTTGTATTGACAATATGCAGTTTAGGCGCAGCTCTGTCAAATAAGACAAATTTACTCTGTCAAACAAACATAAAGTGATACTAGAGTAAGTTGCTCATTATAGAGGTAATAAGGGAATTAAGAATCTCAGCTTATGATGCCTTTTTACCCTGTAGCCTGATTCTTATTAGCATCTAAATTGTATTCCGTACTTGTAAACTTGAAGGAGGGCTTTAAAACTTACCCTCAGGTAGGTCGATCATAAAGATATTCCACGAATTGGTTTCGCCAATTTCTACCTTTCTGTCTTCTGTCTGTGGGAGAATTTCAGTGAATTATAATCGACTGTTATGTTCAGAGATATAATTCGGTTAAATCGATAAACTTATCTTATACCGTATTTGTTTAAAAATCTGACTTATATCAGCAATCGACATTCATAGTTGGTTAATGCGACCGATGTATCATGAACAAACAATTTCCCAGATCGAAATAGAACACTGAGGTATATTGGAATTATTTTGTAGTATAAGTAGAGGGGAGGATAGTTTGTCCGTTTCATCCCATTAAGATGCGCCGCAGTTGCTGTCAAAACTTTACTAATGGAGCGTAGCAGTCGCTACCGTTTGAAATGAGATGAGTGAGTGAAGGACTCCGTGAAGCATTGGAAAAAGTGAAGCTCGGCCATAATTTGAAGTACGTAACTGAAGTAAGTGAAAAGTCTTATTATTAGAATTAGTTTTAAAACGGATGCAAGGGTTTTTCTTTCATCTAATTCGAGATTCCGGGGACATTTTATATGCAAATATTTTGTCCAGGTGAAGACTGAATGCAACATTTGGACACAAGGTACGAGTACCACTATGACTTAATGGCATGTATATGCAGCTGTGGTAGATACATCAAAAAGAAAGCCGGATCAGCACTCCTCGCAATCATCACACGAAAAGTTCAGAAAAAACACAAACCGCATTTTCACACCTGGTAACTTGTTGCTAAACTTTTTCCTTTCACTTAAAAAGCCACTAAAAAATTTGCGTACAGAATTTGTTTAAATTTAAGCCTAACATGAATTTTTATGCGCAATACCTGGACACACACACGCTCGCACAAGCAAGCCCACATCTTTACGCTCAGCACTTGCTATGTGCCAATTGCTTTGTTGTGCTTTACTGCTCCAGCGTGGGCATCCATCCATCCATCCATCGGCATTGTTCCGCTCAGCCCTGCTGTGTGCTATGCTGTGGCAAGCAGATAATTTATAAGCTGTGAGTTTGTGTTACTATATTCTCAGTAAGAGCGCAAGTAATTGTGTGTGTGTGTGTATGTGCGTGGAGCTATCTGTGTGGGTGTTTTAATGCTTTGAAAATTTATCGCACAACCTCAAATTGCTTCTTTTTGCATATGCTGCGGCCATTATTATTACTGCTACTGCTGCTGTCGCCGCTGTCAATACCTGATCCTGTTATTTCGTCTTCATGTTCATGCTTTCATTTTGATTGCGGTTTTCTGATATTTTACTTTACTTTGTGGAACTTTATTCCCTGTAATCAGGTATTTTGTGTGTATTTATAGCGAGTTTTTTGCATACGTAAAAAGCTCTTTTTATGTAATTTCCATGAAAATATTTTGCTTTTGTAAGTAACAACAAAAAAAGCATCAATCATTTTATTTTGAAGCCTAACTCGTTTCCTCGTGGCTTAAAGCGGCTCAGCGGAAACGTCCGCGAATGCTTGTGGCTCATTCTCTGAATAACAGTTTGACGGCAGTAAATTGCAATTCATAACAAGACTCTGTGGATAGCGGAATTTTAAAGTTGGATTTGCTAAATAGTGGTTCTTTGGTTGGACGCGTAGTTTGAAGATTTCTGGTGACTCTATATATATATTGAATGATGACTTAAAATAATACTGGTATAGTTCAAGTTTTCATGTCTTACATGCAATATGTAGGTGGCAATACTGATGCTATATATTATAGTTGTGCTCTTCCGATGGCTCAGAGCGATTTAAAGCCGTGTTATGGTTGCCTGTGAATTTGAAGTCTTAGTCGGACAGGGACTTGGACTGGAGCTATAGTTATTGAGATTTGATTAACACTGGAACTTAATATATTCGTTAGAACACTAATATTCGCACTATCTTCTACACACTAATGGTGCCCCTAAAAGCACACTCATTCCACTGCTTACTCCACATAACATTACACTAATTTACCTACTTTTAGAATGCATTATTATCGTTTGGTAAGCGATACGGACATTGTTTCTTTGTATGCTTGAAACATATTGTTCACGCGGTGAACCTGGAAGACAGAGCCACGACCGCTGGTCGCTACCCGGTGCGAGCGTCACCATGTCTCGGCTATGTCCGTGGTCGATCGGCTCTAGCAGCTTACGAGCTGCCTCACAAGTGAATGCTCGCTCTCTTGCCATTCAATCACCGTGCGGAACACATCGGTCGCCAAGCTAATAAATTTAAACTAGTGATTGTGAAACTACTGTTTAATAAGAATCCATATATTGTTTAATAAGAATCCATAATTCCATATTATTCCATAATAATAGTACGTATACTGTTCATGTAGAATACATACTGTTTATTAAGAAATACATATATTATATTATTGTGAAAATACCGAATTTATCAAAATCAGTGCACACGAAGAAACACATATCATTTTTAGGTCTTAGCGATTTCGGAATATCTCGGATCGGTCTTCAAAACGACTTAATATTTATCTGTTACGGGCACCGACTCATATGGGTATTCCCGGTAATGCAACAATGGTGAAGTTAGCTATAAGAAGTGGGATGCAATCTCTACCTTATTTAGTAACTTTTCATTCTCGGATGCTAACTAGAAATGTAAGACAAAACGGAAAAAGGGATCGATAAAATAATACGACTGCCTAAACGAAATTTCCATAGAACCAATGATATTTTATTGTTTGACAGGCAAAGTACCAAAAACACTTCCGTCAGCTTGTGATAATCAGCCGTTGGCCAATTGAAACACACTCATATATAAATATTGGATTTTGCGTTTTTAGCATTTTGCGTTTTTAGCAGAAAGTGTTGAGACAATGATGAATGAGAGGGAATGAATTTCCATATTCTTTGTACTTGAAAAAATATCTGGCCGCTTACCATTCATCCGGCGTTCGTAAGAGTTTCAGATCGCAGCATGGGAGTCCACGGGATCTCACACGGTGGCCTTTCTTTCAAGACTTAAGTGATTCAGCTACGGCGTGCAATCTCTTGTGTTTCAGTTTAACTTCACTTTGAAGGAATGATATGGAATATATCAGACTCGTCCTTTATTCAAATTCCACATTATTATTTATGCAGAAAATTGTGGGAACAAAATGTTCAAAACGTATAAATAACAAAGAGAAACCCTAGAGCTTCCAAAGAGACGGTTGGTGCTAGATGACATGTGTAGTACTGACAATTCCAATATTTCGCAACGCATCCTTTCATAATTCACTGAGGCAGGATGTCACACAAGATATCATGGACAGCGGTGCCAGATCAGGATATAATCGAATGGTACAAAATAAATGTGAACATTAAGATACTTATCAGCTCCATTCGGATCTGTTTTGTCATTGAGTTCCTGAGAAAGTTTGACATTCTCATAGATTGCCAGCTTTTTCCCAGTTGTTGGGTCTCTTACTTGACACTATCCGGCTTTCGAACTATTAGGAAAGCTAATTTAAGTAACAATGCTAATAGATATTTACTTAATGGAACTAATTGAACTCTTATTAAACCATTTCGTATCAACACTTTGAGGGACGTAAATGGTGTCAACAGATTTGCATGCTCTACTTGCTTTGACGGTGCCTCCATATACAATTTATAGAAGCACACACTGCGAAAAATATTTTTACAAAAGTGACCATATTATGATATGATCATGAAGAGGCGTTAGGAGATTAAGTATAAAATTTGACTGGAAAAGTTTGAAATACTAAAAAATTGTTAGTTTGAAAATTTATTTAGTAAAAACATTTTTCAAATTGATAAAAACATTGAAAAGTTACAATAAGAAAAGAGCTAGAATTACTAACAAAATATTTTCTGAATTTATGGAGATTGAGCTGCTAAGTACAATTCAGCGTAAATAATTATTAATATTTAATTTTCTTTTAGCAATATAAGCCGAATGTGTGTGTTTGGTCAAAAGCAAACGACCAACTCGATCACTTTCCATACTCCTGCTTACTTCAAATGCGCACAGGTTAAGAACCAAAGGAGCTTTTTCGATCAATTATTTTGAATTGTGTTTGATATGTGTAAAGTTAATAAAAAAGGGGCCTTCAATACCCAAATCTTCTACATATTATTTATTATTATTATTATTATATCTTACACCATAATTAATTATGATTGCAAGGTGTTAGGGGAATGAGTACTAGCTGCAGAGGCTTTCGACTCGAAGAGAAAATGATTTTATAGAAAGAAGCATTTTGGAGACCAAGCCCGTGGCAGGATTTGAACCTGCGACCCTCGGGGTTTGAGTCTAGCATGCTTACCACTAGACCACAGAGGGTGGCTGTTTCTACATATTAATTTATACACTTCTTCAGAACTATGAAAGCTATCAACTTGTCTACATGCCTACATGCCTACTCGAGAGGTTCCAAGAGAGCATCGTATAGGCTTTTGCTTCTCTGCATACCATACGAGCATCTGACCCATTTAATTTTAAGTTCATAAAAAATATTGCTGAATAGATGTGTCCGGACGATTTACTATAAACATTCATACCTTCTAATAACTAGATTCAAAATTGCTTCAATTGTTTCAAATGCAACCAGAATATTTTCTCTGTGTACTGTTTAATTTGAGATGGCTACTTTTAGGTGGTTACAAACTCATGTGATGGGGGAGAAGGTAAGGCGCAGATGTGCACCATTAATTCATTCATTCCCTTTATGAGAGAGATATTCATCGAAATGAATGTTAATGTTTTGTTCGTTGCTGTCCCAATATCACAGCTTAGACTAAGACAAAAACTATACTTGAATGAAAAATGAATACTTCAAAAGCAAGTTTCTTGCATAGATGAGTGTTGTGTGTCTTTATGGGCATGACTTTGTGTGTGTTTGATTGTGTGCAAATCAGATTGATTTGATGGCACTTCATAAAATGTTCTATGACACTAAATGACTTTGATGGATTTTGCTATTATTTTTCAGAGAAATTTTCTATTTTTAGCAATTACTTTAAGGTAACGAGAGAGAGAGAGAGAGCACGCCAGTGAAGGAAAAAAATTAAAAATATATAAAATGTTTTAAATAACTTAAATTCTTTCATAATAACCCGCAATGAATCACAACAAAAGATGAAACTTGTGCCTGTGCATTCATTTCGTTTCTTTTCATCGTCATCGTCATTTATTTTGCGGAATATTTCTTTAGCATTTAAGAAAGGAAGTTTGATAAAGGATTTGCCGAACTATCAACTTCAGACAAGAGCCGAGGAAATGTACTTTGGCACGCAAACAGGGACACTGTGCTTTTAATTACATTCTAATTATTGGTTATGGGATAATGGGAAATGAGAATTGCATAGAAGATTTCACTAAAGAGACTTCACTGGCCGTCTACAAGCGAACGCTGCAATCTGCTGCAGCGCGAACCGTGCGTGAAAATTACTGGGTGAGGAGAACGGAAGAGAAGTGCCTTTTCAGACGAAAGAAACGCGAGCAGGAAAGACGTGAGTGCGAGGAACTCGAGATGTACCGGGATAGAAATGATGCTCGAAAATTCTATCAACAGTCCAGGCATCTGACCCAAGGTTTTAAGCTCGGACCATCTACCTGTAGAGATGAAAATGGGAATCTGGTTACGGATACGTAGTGCACACTGAGATTTTGCAGGGAACATTTTTCTAAATCACGGCGACGATGCCACCAATACCGTCTCTGGAGAATTCAACCCGATACCACCAATTTACGATGACGGAGTGGTTCTTCCAGCACCTAGCCACGATGAGGTCCGAGTTGCTATTCAGCGACTAAAGAACAACAAAGCAGCTGGTCCCGATGGACTGCTTGCTGAATTGTTCAAGGCCGGCGGTGATGAGCTGATAGGGTGCATGCATCAGCTCATCGGTAAAATATGGTTAGAAGAAAGCATGCCCGACGATTGGAATCTCAGTGTCCTCTGTCCTGAAGAAAGGTGACCCGATGATATGCGCCAACTACCGGGAAATCAGTCTTATTGCCATCTCTTATAAGGTTCTGTCTAGAGTATTGTGTGCTAGACTAAAACCATATGCCAACACACTGATTGGACCTTATCAGGGCGGATTTAGACCTGGAAAGTCCACCATTGACCAGATCTTCACGCTGCACCAAATTCTGGAGAAAACCCACGAGAAACAGATCGACACCCATCATTTCTTTGTCGACTATAAAGCTGCTTTCGATAGCCCGATAAGGGTTTGCCTATATGCCAACATGTTTGACTTCGGTATTAAAATAAAGCTAATACGGCTCTGTAGAATGACATTGAGCAATACGTCCAGCTCTGTCAAGGTAGGAAGTGACCTCTCCGAACCATTTAATACCGTGCGAGGTTTCAGGCGATCCACTGTCGTGCGGCCTCTTCAATTTAACCATGGAAGGGGTATTGCGGAAGGCCGTTGTGCATCGGAATGGCACTATTTTTTACAGAAGTGCCCAGCTCCTCTCATATGTTGATGACATCGACATCATTGGACGTTGCAAGCGAGATATCTGCATTTTCCGCCATGGAAAAAGAATCAGCGAATGTAGGTATGACGGTGAACGAGGCCAAGACAAAGTTTAGGATCCCATGTTACAGCGGACAACTGTACTTTTGAAGTTGTCAAGGAATTTATATACCTTGGCTCCGCCATTAACACGGAAAACGACGTTAGCATTTACGGAGATTAAGCGAAAAATCACGCTTGGTAGGTGTTACTATGGGCTCAGTAAGCAAATGTGTAGTAGAGCCCTCTCTCGACTGACAAAACTGACACTCTACATGCTCATCCTACCCGTGTTGCTCTATGGCACAGAAGCATGGGTCATGTCGCAGACTGATGCAGCCGCACTTGGGGTGTTCGAGAGGAAAATACTTCGCAAAATCTTCGGTCCTGTTCGTGTCGGCGCGACTACCGTTTTCGGATGAACCATGAACTGTTCGAGCTCTACGCTGATATTGACATAGTCAGACGCATCACTATACAACGTCTGCGCTGGCTTGGACATGTCGTGCGTATGGACGAGGAAGCTCCAGCGAAAAAGTTGTTCGAAGCGGAAGCCGCTGGACGACGACGTAGAGGACGACCATGCCTCCGATGGAATGATCAAGTCGAGGAAACCCTAACCACGTAAGTAAGTAGACTTCAGTGGGACAGGTTTTGCTGAGTTGACGAGCACAGTGATATCGAATACAAAGCAAAAGCTGACGAACTGACAAGAAAAGCTGCAGTTTAACCCAGTGAAGAGTAGAGAAAATTGCTGAACGGGGTATGACACTTAGTCCACTAGTAGTAGCTTCGTTTTATCTCACAGCCTTTTACCGGTGTTGTTTAAAGTAACTAAATCTCTTTTCTTGCGTACAACATCAACACAAACCAAAAACATGATTGTTGATTTACCTGCTTTAGAGATTATGGCTTCGAATTTGAGCATCAGTATTCCGGTGGCCGAGTACTGGAGTAACTTTGCATAGGGGCATGCAATGGAGAGAGTGATGTAAAAAATAAGGTTATTGGCTAGTAGAGTTGGACTTGGTCGTTCAGATGACTGATCCGCTCATTCTCGTTCACTGAGCATATTGAACTATGTCGTTCACATAGTTCAGTTGCTCAGTCAGTGCAGTTGCGATCAGTTGCGATCAGTGTCATAATTGTTAAAACATGTCACTTGCTCACCTATTCAATTTACTCTTTCGTTCGTTCGGTCATAAGAAGTGGAAGGAAGCAGAGAGCAATACTTGCACTTGGCGCTTTTTTGTCTGCGTTTTCAACAAAATGTCCCCATATAGCACTGTATTTTTTCGTGGAGCCATTTTTCAAATATTTCACCGATTTCATATTCACTGTAAACAATTTTAAATTATTAATAAGAATATCAAAGTTTTGGTATTCCCTATGCCCCTTGATGTTCTAATTGGAACCAACATACATATATGTCATCATTCAATTACATTATGTACATCATTCGAGATAATGCTTGTGTGCATATATTCGTATATCTGCTCATATGAGTGAGGAAGTGAGCAACTGAACTGGTTCAGTTACTTCAGTTCAGTGAAGCAGATCAGCTAGTTCGTTCGGTCGTTCACTACCCAAGCCTATTGGCAAGGTGATCTGATGACAGATAGTTTAACGAGGAATCTGTTTTACCAGCAACCGAATGTGCTAGCAAAGGAGCAACTGGGGGAAAAGAATTTCATTAAAATGTATAATAATAAATATTTTGTAGTTTTGGCATGAACTTGTTAGGTTAGGTTAACGTGGCAGCCGGTCCAAGGACCAGCTCACTCAGACCACCCATGAACTTGTAAAATGCCATAAAAATATGTTCCATGAATTTCAATTATAAGTTAAGACAACAAAAAAAAAATCGAAATATAATTTCAAATATGTTTCAGATACGAGTATAAATAAAATGTACATTTTTCAGCAATAATCAATTATATTTAATTAAAATGAATATTATATAAAACTACTCACATCGGTTCGCACGGTAAATAAAATTCTTATCATTTTAACTTTTTAATTATCTCCAACAACAGAGCGTCATTAGTTTGCAAAACTGGCGTAATTCAAATCCTTTAAATTGCGAGTGTTGCGCAAAATGTACTCAGTTTTAACCATTAATTACCAACAGAGACGAATTTTCGTATCGTTTTACATATAGTAATGGTGCCTCATAAAAGTATTGACCCTATTGTAGTTTAAATAAGCCGCGTTTAAATTCAGCAATCCAATATTTTACCATGTAATCTGACGGAGCAGACTCACCGTACTCACTCTTTTGTCTCTTTCGCCGTTTTCCCTTTCAAATAATAGTGTTTAATCACTGCACGAAATTCGCTTTTTTCCATTTTTCAAGAAACACAAAAGTTACTTACTCCAAACGACTACAACAAATAAACTAATCGATGAATTTGGGTGAAATTTAAACAGCTGACGTTTGACAGATCGCTGCCATCTAGCGTTAGGTAGCTTCAATATCAATCCGCCCTCGTATATCAATTTTAATGGAAAACCCCACAAAAACTGAGGCGGATCACACAAATTGTGTCGATTTCATTACAGAGAGTACACCATTTGGAATTATAATTATTACTCTGTACCAATGATTCCCATCCCGTGGTACAGACACCAATAAGGTCTTACTTAAAGTCTTTTGAGGAGGGCGAATCAATTTATAATGGCAGATTTTGAACTTTTGTTTATGTTGATTTGATTTTGTTATCGAAAGGTAATTAATAGATAAGAATAAATTCGATAGAAACAAATTGATAACCAAGCAAGGAAGCCAGGATGTATGTAATGCTGTTGATTTTGTATTGATTGTTTTGAAGTACGAGGGGTACTATTTATATTTCGGGAACTGGCAACACCAACGTCAATAGCTAAAATCTGGCAGCACCATAATAAAGTTTGACATTTTTTAGCATAAACGTACTCACAACGTGTTGATGTAAAAGTGCTATTTTTTTGTTTACAGTGAGTTAAGAAAATCAATTTGGCCAAAAAATGGAAATTTCAAGAGAAGGTTTTCGTTGGATTATTTTTCACAACTTTCGACGTGGATTATCTCCACAAGAATGTGTCGATGAACTCAGTTCTTTGTATGGCGATAAAGCACCATCAAAAACCACAGTATATCGCTGGTATAGTGAATTCAATCGTGGTCGTAGTTCGGTCGCCGACGAGCTCCGTGAAGTTCGTCCAAAATCGGTTGTTGTGCCACAAAACATCGATGTAGTGCGTGAACTGATAATGCAAGATCGTCATGTGACATATCGTGAGATAGAGGACATCTTGGGCATTACTTCCACTTCCATACATTCAATATTGCAAGAAAATTTGGCTGTAAAAAAGATTTGTTCGCGTTGGATCCCACATAATTTGACAATTGCTCAAAAAAAGGCTCGTGTCCATTGGTGTAAGGAGATTAAAAAGTTCGACCGTTGTGCTTCAAAAGACGTTTATAAAATCGTGACGGGTGACGAATCATGGATATATGCGTATGAGCCGGAAAAAAAACAACAATCGACCGTGTGGGTATTCCAAGACGAGCTAAATCCAACAAAAGTTGTTCGTCGAAGAAGCACAGCGAAGCAAATGGCCGCCTGTTTCTTCGGCCGAATGGGTCATGTGGCCACTGTTCCACTTGAGCAATGTAGGACAGTCAATTCTGAGTGGTACACGACCATTTGTTTGCCGGAAGTCTTCGGAGAAATTCGTAAAACCAACCGCCAAAGACGAATCATGATCCATCATGACAATGAGAGCTCTCACAGATCTCGTCAAACAGTTCTTCGGCCAAATGGCTGATGTGGTCACTCTTCCGCTTGAGCAACGTAGGACGGTCAATTCGGAGTGGTACACGACCATTTGTTTGCCGGAAGTCTTCGGAGAAATTCGTAAAACCAACCGCCAAAGACGAATCATTCTCCATCAGGACAATGAGAGCTCTCACACATCTCGTCAAACAGGTGAATTTTTGAGCAGTCAAAACATCGAATTGATGACTCATCCTCCACACAATCCTGATTTGGCACCCAATGACTTCTTCTTGTTCCCGAATATCAAAGGTAAACTGCGTGGTCAATGATTTAGGAGCGCCGGAGAAGCAGTTGAAGCGTTCAAAAACCATGTTTTGGAGGTGTCTCAAGAGGAATGGAAAATGGTTTGAACGAATGCAAAAGTATATTGATCATTAAGGGGAATATTTTGAAAAACAATTAAGCCATTTTCATTTAAAAATGTCTGTTATTATTTGCTATTCTCGAAATATAAATAGTACCCCTCGTATTTACTGATAACCTGGAAAAACCTATGACAGGCTGCTATTCCGGGACTCGCTGGAAAGAAACTCCCAATATCAGTTGGAGCTATTGCTACACCTACGAAGTCTTGCCTCTAAATCTCACAAAATTCGAAAATTTCCAAAGTGCCATGTCAGTGAACTCGTCCATACAGAAGTAAGATACTTGTTGCATGGATTATCTTAGTTTCTAAACAATACGACATTAATTGGCTTTAAGATCTTGCATACGAGTAGTTATCGATATTATCAAACTCCCTCTTCAAAACAAATCAACAGCGGCCCTCAAAATATTCCACATAATTTACCCTATGGAAGAAAAATAAATTTAGGAGCTTCGATTCAATGTTTTATCTGAAAACAAAAATAATATTTCCCGGACAGTACGAAACCAAATCAAATAACTGCTCAATCGAAAGTGCTAAATTTTGAATTGAGGTACTTTCCCAAACTTCAAAAATAACAAAATTGTATTTTAAATATAATACTGCCAGGCTGCTAAATTGTCGACAAAGGACACACAGAAATTCCTTCAATAAAAGATTCGTATCAATTACTCGTAGTTTTTTGCTCAGATAAAAGATAATATAATATTTTATTATAAAGCGCTGAGGTTTTCTACTTCTAAGTACGGAACTGATAAAATAAGATTTCTCCTAGAATATATTCTAAGTACGGAACTGACATAATGAGATTTCTCCTAGAATATCTTCAATAAACGCAAATATCGTATTCGTCTGATTTGTTGAATCTTACTTTTAGAAAACTCCGTGTTTGGAAACCCGCCCAAGGATTGGACTGTCTGCAAAGTTTTTAATCTCAATTTAAAAATCTTCAACTACATTTTCTATGAAAAGACAATTTTATAAATGTTTGACGTCTTTTTAACCAGATTTTTTAATTCAATGAATATTTATGTAAGTATATGTGAGCTTATATATAAGTAATTTTTATATAAAGTCCACGTATTAATGGGTAAAATAGTTCAATATCTGAAAACATGTGCGGATGGATATATGGATGGCATATTTGGCAATCACAGCTTTGGACTTTGCATGTAATCGCATCATATATGCCAGTGTAATATACTTAATTTATAAGCAAAACATTTAATGGCAATACTGGAATTGGTCACAAATTGTAAACTCGATACAAAAATCGTTGCGTTATTTTGCTATCCACAGTTGCACTACTTAGTGCTGCTTCAATCAGACAATATACCCAAAATAGATCGGAGAAGTAAAAAAAATTTTGTTATTGACTTTAGGCAGAAATGTATCTGACTACGAGGTGTGCAATTAAATGAATTTCATTTCGAAGAGTTGGGTGGTTCGAAGGATACAGGGAACCACTTGTCTATATGGATGGGCATGTCCAAACAAATTTGAAATATCTACAGCCTAACTCTGAAAACTAAGCCAGAGTCCTACTCAAAAACAATATTATTATAATTATTATACCTTACACCCTAATTAATGATAACTGCAAGGGGTTGGGGAATGAGTACTAGCTGCTGGGGCTTTCGTATCGAAGAGAAATATACGAGGGCGGATTGATATTGAAGCTACCTAAGTAGGAAAAAAACATTTTTTTTTTCAAAAACCATTTATTTCTCAACATAGTCTCCTTTTACTTCAACACACTTAGTAAGACGATATTCCAACTTTTTTATACCATCTGAATAATACGATTTCGGGAACCCCTCAAAATACGCGTTAGTTTCGGTAATCACTTCTTCGTTTGAGATGAATCTTTTTCCTGCGAGCCATTTTTTCAAGTTTGGAAACAGGAAAAAGTCACTAGGAGCTAAATCTGGACTATAAGGTGGATGATTAACCAATTCGAAGTGTATTTCACGTAATTTTAGCATCGTATCTAATGCTGTGTGAACCGGTGCGTTGTCTTGAAGAAAGAGCATTTTTTTCCTCTTTAAATGTGGCCGTTTTTCCTTGATTGCATCAATCAATTGCACGATAATACTTTCCTGTGATTGTGGATCCTTTTTCAAGATAATCGATGAGTGGCCATAACCTTGCCAGCCGATTTCACTGCCTTCGCCTTCTACGGAGCACTTCCACCAGCTTCCACCCATTGTTTCGATTGATTTTTGGTTTCAGGTGTGTAGTGGTGGACCCACGTTTCATCAACAGTTATTAATCGACGCCAAAAATCGACAGGATTACGATTTATCATGTCCAAACACCGCTGTGAAGTGGTCTGTCGAACTCGTTTTTGTTCGACACTGAGCAAACGCGGTACCCATCTTGCCGATAGCTTTTTCATATGCAAATGTTCATGCAAAATGTTGAACACACGTTCATACGATATGTTTACCATTTCAACAATCTCACGCAATTTGACTCGGCGATCATTCAAACCGATATCGAGGATTTTCTTGATATTTTCTTCAGTAACCACCTCTTTTGGCCTTCCTGTTGATGGTATTGTTGCAGTGCTTGTTCGGCCGCGTTTAAATTCAGCAATCCAATATTTTACCATGTAATCTGACGGAGCAGACTCACCGTAATGTTTATCAAACTTTTCTTTTGTCTCTTTCGCCGTTTTCCCTTTCAAATAATAGCGTTTTATCACTGCACGAAATTCGCTTTTTTCCATTTTTCAAGAAACACAAAAGTTGCTTACTTCAAACGACTACAACAAATAAACTAATCGATGAATTTGGGTGAAATTTTAACAGCTGACGTTTGACAGATCGCTATTTCTAAAAAAAAAAAGTTTTTGTGTTTGTGCTGCCATCTAGCGCTAGGTTGCTTCAATATAAACCGCCCTCGTATTTTTTAGAAAGAAGCACTTTTGAGATCAAGCCGGGGACAGGATTAGAACCTGCATATATATACAATAATTTGGCTAGTAGAACAAGTTATGAATTGCAGTTATGATTTATGCGCATCCAATTTCCACAAAACTTCCGGTGGCGCTGGAGACACAGATGCGTGCATTTAGAGTCTAAGCAACTATTAACAGTTAAATTTATATACTCGTAATCAAACTAATTTAATGAGCTTAAAATTCGTTTTTAAGTTCCTCTTTCGATTCCTCAAAGGACTTTAAAAGTAATCGAGAAATTGCATTACAAGTGATAAGGAGCGCTGGGCCTGCAACCAATAAAAATTAAATAAGGGAACATTTCAAAAGCAAGTTTAAAATCCTTGTAGTAAAGTAAAAGGACAATTTGAGTCACTTCCAAGGAATGGCAAAAGCAATACGTTCCTTTACTGTGGAGCTAAAGGAATACTTAGCAAATTGTAATCCCTGAGCTATGCTATTGCAGTCGTTGCCGGCTTCTTCTTGTCTTCTCCTTCTCATTTGCGGTATTCCTTAGCGTCATTGTTTACTATAATTTGCTAACTGGATTTATAGTAGTTATTATATTACTGCTTTTCTTGGCACATAAAATGATAATGGACATTCAGAGACACAGAGAGCGAAAGTTGCATATGCCAGCAGCAGTTTTTAATTCTACTTTATGAGTGTCGGGGAGGCGTCGTTTATTTCTGTCTGATCCTTCTTGGCTCTTTATATACGATGTTGACTATTCCTGATTTTGTGTCGTTATAGTATTTGAAAGTTTATTTCCTTTAAGTGCGTGAGGTCAAAAGCACACATGCCTTTTTAATGCAGCACAACGTTTCGTAGATACTATTCGCCAAATGGAGACTCACTTAACTTTTATTTGAAGTTTGGAGTCGTTCGACGACTAAACGATTCTTCTTATATATTGGAATCATTACAATCATTTGAAAATGTTTACGTTTTTTACTGAAACGTAAAAAAAGGCAACTTTTCATTTGAAAAGAAATTGCGAAAGCCCGACAAGCAAAAGTTTGTAAGGCTGCCTGTGCAGCAAAGTAACTTCAGCAACTGTTGCTGCAGCTTCAGCTGCTAAAAAGTACATTTAAAATTGCTGCTAATTGGAGTTGAGTGGAAGAGCCTGCAGTAAAACCCTCAATTAAGCAGCAAAGCAATTACTGCATGAAATACTCGTACCTAGCGTTGTGCATTATCCCAAGCCAAAAAAAAAGTACAACAACATCACCACTCATCGAACAATGCGAAAATAATAGCAGCTAATTGCATAAAACGGATATGTCGGAACCTGAGTTGACGTCGGACACGATAGCAACATGAAACTTAAAGTGGTTTATTTAATGGTTCTCCTTGCAAGCAGGTAATATGTTTCACCCTCACTACCCATTACGCACTGCACACATAAACTCACAACAGAATTTTGAAGTGAATGCTCAGAGCGGAAAGGATAGAATTCAGTTAATGGTAGCAAACCGAAACAGACCACAAAAGTACTTGAAAACTAAAGCTGGTTCATTGTTGAAGGCAGAGATCCTTCATGATATGTAGTACTCGTATAATAATAATGACGAACACACCCGCACACTTACAATATTTGGTAAAGTGTGTGTAAAATTGAAACATTTCGTACTAAACTTCAACAAGCTGAGCTGGATTTGCCGTATCTCCCGATGGCACGGTAAGGTATGATGAACACTCTGTTGCTGGCATTATGGTGATTTAGGTTTAAGTGGCTATCTACGAAATATGAAAAGGCGCATTGTGGTACCACAGGATATAAGAGGAAAATTTGCTTATTTCCATTGAGAGCAATGGGCAGTCTTATTCTAAACACTTTGAAAATAGGACGAATCTTAACAGGTATTTACATTGAAGTCATTGAAAATGGGGTACACTAGAATATTTCATCTACGCATAAACAGTACCGGAGTGATATAGTAGATGCTGCCTCTTATACCTCCTCATTTAGACAGATGCGGCTTATATCACACCCATTAAGCCCTAGCCTGTTGCCATGGCGGACCAAGAGGCAAAACCTTGTCCAGACTGCTGCAACATACCAGAATCTTGGGGGCAAAAGGAGGCAATAGCTGTCTGGTCGTACTTCAACTTTTTTTATCACTTCATCGTTTCACCGGGGAAGCTGGAGGTAATGTTTTTGCAGAGCAATAGAGAAGTCGCTCTATGTGGATATAACTTCGGGTTGGTAATGTGGTGCCATGTTACAAGTTCGACAGCAAATTAATTGCCTCTTATGTCACAATAACCTGGCACCCAAATGATAGAGGTGTTATATAGGTGTACCAGCTCATTTAGCACAGAGCGACAAAAGGAGACTACTTTGGTGGTGGATACTTTGTTGAGGGCTTTGATGGCAACCTGGCGGTCTGTGAAATTTCGTACATATTCCTCAGGGAGGTGTACTGCCTTACCAGAGCTTTACCTTAACAGAGCTTTGAAGTTGGTCAGCACTTTCGTCTGGAAAACGCTACAGTAATCTGGGAATAAGTTAGGCAGATTAAAATAGAATTGGGGTAGGCCGGAGAATCGCCAAACATCCAGGCAAGTGATGCCTATTGCACTTTAAACCTGGAAGTAGTAGAGGGGAGGGGGAGATAGCTGATTTTTGAAAGGGGGAATTATTATTATTATTATTATTATTATTATTATTATTATATCTTACACCATAATGAATTATGAGTGCAAGGTGTTGGGGGAATGAGTACTAGCTACAGAGGCTTTCGACTCGAAGAGAAAAGGATTTTATAGAAAGAAGCATTTTGCAGACCAAGCCCGTGGTAGGATTTGAACCTGCGACCCTCGGGGTGTGAGTCTAGCATGCTTTCCACTAGACCACAGAGGGCGGCTAATTTTACATAGCTAATTTTATGATAGATGTTCGGCTCTGCTCTCAACTAATCGAGAAAGACTCAATATACAGACGTAAAAGCTTGTCAAACCAGCTCAAGCTAAGATATAAATGCACGGTCGAAGTGCATTACATCGTATTTGCAGCTCGGTCCAGATTCTCTACGATCCAAATCACTCTATTATTATTATTACACTTTATTCTAATAAATTACTTATTACAATAAATACAATTAATGAGTACTGGCTGCCAGGGCCTTCGGCTCGATCTTAATCTATTTTATTTTAAATTTTATTTTTGAAATTTATACAACTTAAAAAGGTTTCTATTGATTTTATACTATCAAATCACTCTAATATAGCAAGAAACAATGTTACTGATGCCTCTAAGAAATCAATATTTGGCAAATTAGAAAGTAATCCCTAGCGTAGAGGGAGAACTGCAATAATAAATACGAAGTTATAACTGTGGCTGAGCATGTCTAGAAGCATTTATCCATATTTTGGGTGGGGCAACACTTGGATTTCCATTGCTTATTATATTGGTAATTGACCTCAGTTAAGCTTTGTGGTTGTTCTGTTTTTGTGGTAGAATTAATTCTGAAGAAACATCGGAATGAGTCACTTGCTTGTAGGATAGTGGCTCCCGACACTGCAAACTAAGATCCCTTCAGCACATATCTTATCTTCATATTGCTCTTTTTGCGAGCCTCTGCAATTAAGGCATTTCCAATAATAATAAAAGGTATAGTTTGGGTGTGGATGGAGTGATATGAGATGCTTCACTATAAACAGAATATGAAGAATAACCATTTATCTCATTTTGGAGAGTAACAGTACCATTCGGAATTCAATTCAGTTTGCCTCATATACCCATACGTAAAGGAACTGCCAAGGCAGATTTGGAACCCGTCATCAGCCAAAGGAAGGCAGAAGTACCTTACAGGTAATTAAGTGTAATTATTTGGGAAATTTTGTAATACTGAGTTCGAATGTTCTTATTAGATGAAAACACATTTCGTTAATAAATGCATCAATAGCTATTTAGTTTGTTTCACCAAAAATATTCCTTTCATTTCAAATTTTATTTATTGAAGAATTGATATAGAAAAAGCTTTAATGCGAAATACTGATACACCTGCCCGCACTAACCTCCACAATAGCAGAAAATGCTCTAATAAAATGCATTTTATTCCGTTTCTAAGGAAGCTGAAAGTCGCTCACTGTAAAACGCACAACTCCTTATACATTATGTTGCTTTCAATACAGATTTTAAAATACCATTTATTTGCCATTGGTGAATAGTCAGAGGCACCAGAGGAAGCCAAAAATGTGAGTGGCAATCATGAAAACAGAAAATAATTACTAAATAGAGTCCGAGAGGAAAGAGGAGTAAAACACAGTCTTCAATATGGCTATTTATTTAATTGCTGCATTCGATTGTGAACTTCAATTTTAAAGTGATGAGATTGTGAGTGTGGCTATTTTCGATTCTATTTTGATAATACAAGATATTTTTACTATTTATTCCGGTTTACTTGATTCTGAAGGAGACAAATAAAATTGAAGCGTTCAAATGAAGGGGATATTTTCTCGGTACGGCTTTCGAAGCGATAATAGTGGCAAAGCAGCCGTCATAGTTAAATCTTACGTTTCATATTTGAAAAGCGATTCGATCTCTGAATTACCACATATACATTGGTAGTTATTTCGATTACGAAAGAAAAACAAAAATGCTTGGCATATATTTTAAAGCCAAAAAGTAAATTATTTTATAAAAAACGCTCATGCTCGTGTCGTATGAGTAACACGCTATTCTCCTCGTAAGCTAATTGAGTCGTTCTTTTATTTTAATTAGGCACAACAGCAGCAACAACAACAACAACAACAACAACAACAACAACAACAACAACAACGACAAGAAAAACCACAAACACATACACAGAGAAGGAATTATTAAATCAGTCAATAATTAACATTGTCAACAAAATGCCGGATTTAATTAATGTAAATTCTCCCCAACCAAAACACATTTGCATATACTCACACACTGACACACATATGTACTCACACCATATATATGCGTGTATATAGTCGTATAATCTGAAAATGTGTATGCAAATAATTCACAGCTAAAAATTAGAGAGAAGAATGAAAAATAAATAAACACATCACAAACGCTCAGAGATATCAGTGTATACGAGTATAATGGCGCAAATAATGCCAAAATCATGATTATACTCGCATCACCTCCCCCCGATTCTCCACATCACAGCCAAATCTTATCAGCAATTGCAAGCGTCAGTAAAGCTAGCTAGTTGTCGGTCTGTCGGCGCATTTATATGCCAACTAGCAGCACCAACAGCAACAGAACATCGGCAAACAGCAAAAATGCAACAACGCTCGCACAAGAACAGCAGCAGCCACACCACCAACAGCAATGACACTCACACTCGTAACGAGATAATGCTCTGCGCCGCCAACAAATTCATCTTCATCAAATTGTATCTGTGGATCTGTATCTGAATCTGTGTATCTATGCTCGTGCGTTCAGTTTCTGTCTTGCATTTGAATTTTCTTATTTTTTCCTATTTTATTGTTGTTGCTAAGCATTTGCATTGCTTTGTTGTTGTAGTTGTGCGGTGTGCACCACAATACAAAGCGTTTGTGACACATTCTTCTGCCACTCAAAAGTGCAGTCGAGCTGATTGATTTCTGCGCTTTGTGTGCTCTTATTCTCTCATTTAGATGTGCAGATGCACCCAGTTGGAAATCGCGGCAGGCACCACAAAGTTCCCGTGGATACCTTGCCTGCATTATCCTGTTATGGAAGTGGCTCCTGACTGATTAGTGGTAAGCGGTGTTCAAGGTCGATGCAGATGACAGTTCTGTTACAGAAATACCACCGACAGAAAAAATCACTCAGAAATGGGCTCTTTTCTGTGCTTATCACTGCTTTGTTCGGTTACAGTAGGAGAATTGTCTGTAAGACTAATAACTTGTTTTTAGTATTTCGAAGTTTTCATAGAATTCACTTCCTCAATGCGTGATAATCTGAAGAATCCCTATATTTTTTAGACGGTCATGTAAATAGACATTTTCATTCCAGGGGGACCCCAACAGTTCTCACCGTATAATAAAATGATTTTATTTTTTTCTATTGGGCTTTATTCCCAAGATAATATTTGCTGTCGAGAACGCATTCTTGATAGTACATTTTTTAAGCTTTCACGTAAATTGTTCAAGATTTTTGTCGTATGTGAATGATGTTGTTGAAATTCAAAACTGAATTACTTACAAAAAAGCCTCTTCAAAATCATAACCAATATAATCTGCTGTGAAGAAGCGTAGAAGAAAAATTCCAAAAAATTGGTTACGATATGAAAACATTTTATTCTATCATTCTTGAGTCGGAACATAGCTCCAAAAAACTGTTACGGTATTTTATTCTTGTATTCTATAATTCTTCCGTTGAAACATGCTCGTAAAAACTACTTGAGCAGCGTTTGATCTGAAGAAAGTTCAATTTCTAGATCGACACATACATGATAATGGGTGATGGAACAAAGTAAGATGGGAGAAGTCATGGCACTGCTCTAGTACTTGCGGCTACTTGAAGACCTCATGGCATATGACCTGCAAACTTTTTTATATGTTAAATGGACTTTGTAAGTTTTTCGAGATATCTTTGTCCAATGAAAGACTCGATGCAACTCTGTTTAATATCGTTCAAGGCTTTTACGAGAAAACTAATTTATTACAGTTGTGGAAATGCCGTATAATTGGGAAAATTACCATAATATGAACCCAGTAAAAAGTTTCCGTATTATGCGGTTTTTCGAAGTCATGGAATGCGCATGGATGTATGTGGATGCCTGGGCACTTGTATTGCGATCGGAGTAGATGGACGAATAATGTGCACACTATTTTGTGGCTCTTTTCTGTATTGCTTTGCATTTAGTATATGCTTCCCATATATCTATATAGTATAGTAGAGTGCATGGAATCTTCTTCTAAATTGTTGGTACATTTTGTGCTCCTATTACTAACTCACAATTACGATTTCAAGACCAGCTGGCTCACTACGAGGCAATGGACCATAAAATCAAACAAAATCAAATGTCTAATAAAACTAAAATACTTATTATACTATACTATAGACTTACCAGTATCTTTGCATTTCAAGAACAACATTACTCATATCAAGTAGAGTTGAAATGATAAAATATCATCTAACAAATTATTGGCCCTCACGCATTAGAGCACATATTCACACCACAGTTGTCTCAGTCGTTGAAATTCAAAACTTCGCTAGGATTCGGAAATCACACCAAATGCAAGTATACTAACTTCCAGAAAAGCCGAGACTTCCTTCCTTCAGTAAGGTAATGAGTTCAGTGAATACTGTTCAACAGACGAGTCGGTCCTGAATACAAATGTTTCGTTTCGTATGTCATCAACAAAATTACCACATTATGATAATTTACAGAACTTGTTAATCATTTATAATACACTCGTACATTATTATTATTAATTCCATGACATTTGACCCAATAAAACTATACTTATGTTAACAAAGTTAACTAAAAGACTCGTACATAACTTATGTTAATTCTAAAACATCATCAGTATTTTCTTGTGGGAACATTTTTTGAGTTTAACCTCTTATAAAAAGATAGCTATGGAAATTATATACAAGCACTGAACTACCAGGCATTATTTAAACTTAATGAAACGCCTTGCACGCCTAGTCTTCTGTGGCTTCCGGAATAAACCCAAGTCCTAAGTGCACAATTAGTATTCAGAGAAAATCATGATTAGACCACACATTCCAATCGAAATTATGAAAATTTTTTGATTTTTATTTATTTATTTGTTATCACACCACTGTCAACATTTTTAGAGCTTACGGCGGTACGAACAGTTGTTTGTCCATCACGCATCTCTTGGTCTAATGGAATCGCCAGTCATATACGGATATTAATTAGCTAAGAGCACATGACAGTGAGGACGTCCTTAGATAGTGAGGCACGAGTGTCATTATTGAATCGTCGACGTTACGAGTATTTCCGTCCGGGTGTGTGCTCTTTCTGCATTGTGTGTATACTTGTTGGCATTTTCTTCTATTTTTTATCTCCTAGTGCCACTTTAGTTGTAATAACAACATTATTTCATTTGCGATGGATATCTAAAAGAACACTTAATTGAAATTGACTGTTGCTAATGCTGATGATGTTGCAGCTGCCGCCTGCTGGTGCCAAGTGGCGAGCGGGCGCAGTTACACACGACAGTTAAATTACTAGAATAGAGCAATTTCTATTTTGATATTGTAGCTACGATAAACAGATAAGATAAAAGTGTACGCCAGCATTTACGCGCCGCCACTCAGTGGCTAAGCTTCAAATTAATGTTTGGATGAATAGAGGCGGATGTTCTCATCAGGCGTCCAACGCATCGCTTCTATCGCTTATTGTGTTGTCGCTCGCTCTCGGTCAAGGTAAATAAGTGCCATTCGCACGTTTCCCTTGAACTTTTATGCTAAACTTTATTTTATTTGCACTCGATTCTCGTACAAAGTCAGCCAAAGAAATGTTTGTTTGTTGTCTTGAAGCCAAGTGGTGCTGATATAGACGAGTTCTTCGGAATTCATTTTCGTGTTTCACTGCTGTGAATTTGATGTATTTTGCTTAACACTTCTTCTCTGTGAATCACTAATCTTCCATGTCGCAAATTATATGAAATTAACTAAATGAGTTGAAGAACTTTACTCCTACATCGGTAAGTATTGTATGTATAAATCTGTATGAAACGCAAAATATTATTTCAAATAGCTGCACGATATGAATCACCGCTCCAAATGAGACATTAAAGTCTGAAACACTTCTTGAAGCTCCTTAATTTCAATCACAGAAGAACAAAAAAACTTCTTCGAGCTGTGCATAATAGATATGTCAATTCCATATGGGGCATACCGGTCCTTTCACTACAATTATTAAATATATCAGAAAAAGCCCGTATACGACTGCATGCTAAGGGGAGCTATAGAAATGATCAGCTATTCAGACAGATGACTGAACCACATAACCCTAGTCAAATCGTTCTCAGAAATAATTTGGGATATTACCTAAAAATATCTTCAATGATTTTTTTACCTTAGAAACCGAAATTGTCGATCTATGAAATATTGTAACGAGAATAAGTGTCCTGCTTGTTCGATCACTGGATAGTGTCAAATACTATAAAATACATTGTTTACCTAATAATTTAGTTAACAAAACTTAATTCAGACGACAGATTCACCAGATTCAAGCTTACTTCTAAATCAGTCATATTATTGCTGATTTCAATTCGCGACTAAACTGTTCTGTCGTTATACACAGAAAATATACTATTATCCTATTAATGTAAATGAGATAGCATAATCGTTAGAACCCCGAAAAGGTACAGCATCGTTAATGACTTCTCACTAATAACATACAGCAATAGGGAGAACCAATTAGCAATAACTGCTCATATCGATTCCTCTGGATATAAGGTCTAATATTGGAATGAAATGTTCTTAGTTTTTATTTATAGTCATGATTATTTGTGAATACTGAATATGCTTTTTCATCACAAGATTTTAACATTTCGTACATAAAATAGAATATTTTAAAGTAATCATTCTAAACAAATTATGCTAAAATCAAATTAATCTAAAATAATGATCATTTTACTAAGAAATTCTATTCTTTGAGGATTTACACATTTTCCTGTGTGTGATGTGTTTTAAAGTTTCTTTTTTCCATGAATTTATGGGTAATTTAGCAAGGAGTTATTAAAAAAATCAGTCATTTCAGGATCACCAGGTACAGCTACATTAATATATAAATCTGGTTAGGTTAGGAGAGTATCTCTCCAAAATATGTTTACTCAAAAGAAAATATATACCATCGGTTGTGTTTATGATTGCAGAAATTGTGGGGGATTATCTCAAACTCCTAAACTTTTCTTGCTTTGTCCAGAATAAAGAAGAAAGCAACATTCTGGAGAGCTCAGGTTTACTTGATACTAGTAAAATCAAATTTGTACAGGGTACGGAAGTACAGGTATTCTTCACCATATTCGTTCCGCAAGGATCTTTTTTAAATATTAGTGAACCTTCCATTAAAAAAACAGAAAACTGCTGCCTTCTTTCAATAGATTTACAATTACCTAACGTCTTCTATCCTCAGAATAGTTCACTACCAGTTGGAACAGTTGCTACTGTATAAAATTGTGTTAGAAGAGTTTATTTGAAAAGCAAATTAGCAAAATGACATTAGTTTTATTTATGAGAGCGTTGAAGGTGAGAGCAATGTAATTCGAAAATTTCCAGAAAACTTCACTCTGGAAAAGAAGTAAATGAAAGCATTAAAATGAACATTTGACTATTAATAGGAGCAACTGGGTCTTGGACACCAAAGAAAACCAGGCGAAAAATAATATTGTTTCCAGCATTTACAAGCTCTTTAAAAACCTAATGTTACTGTTAGCTAGATCATCTCCTAAAATGATTTAGCACTGCTCTTTCGAAGTTTCCGAAACGTTTCAATCACACACAGTTGGGTTTACAAGCACTTCATTGAAACTTTAGAAGGACTTTTAGTGTTTCTAGTACATTTTCGATATTTTCTATTGAGCTCTGTAGGGCCATTCTTATGGAACTCGATTTGTACTTATGGAACTCGATTTGCATTCCATGTGTTCTCCTCGTCCTGGTTTCTATAACTTATCTATTCTCAGAATGACTCTGCTTATTATAATGGGCGAATGCAGTACATAATTTCATGCGAAATATTCTTCAAAATATGCAAATTCTCCCGCAGACACATCCCAATATTACAATTTGCTTTTAAGATTGTAGTGTCAGTGAATAAATTCCCCAGAGATCTGAAAAGTAAATTTGTTTTAACCGTAGGCTATATTTTTAAAGAAGTCGCCGTTGTATCATGTAATTACCGTCCGAGTATTTCTTGGGAGGTAGGGGAGGTGTTCATTTTCCCCCTTACACTCTCCGGCCATTTTCAATGTAAAAGCATATGAAAAGTTAATTAACGGCCGAAGGAGTTTACAGCAGTTTAAGCAAGCAAAACTTTTTTTTTTGCTCTCCGAACCGAAGGCCTTACGCACAAAAACCCACACCCTCAAAGGCTTGTAGACATAATTAATTAAGATATAGGGAATTAATAAAAATAACACTAATACTGTCACAGGCCCTCTTTGTGACAAATGATGCAAATACTTATCTGTTAAGGAAGCAATCATTCCATTGCATCTCGGGCTGGTTTGGCTGATTTGTAATTAGCATGCGTACATAATCATACGAGTAGACAGGCATTTCTTAGAGTGCAGCAGGGGCAGGAGCCTTATTTAAGCAGTATCCTTTGAGAAGCGCTTTTTTTCGTACGTCTCCATCTGCCTTTCTCTGTAATCAGTTATATTATTTTCCGCCGCCGGCTGGAAAAATCCAACTGATTGACTTTTTAATTAATTTCTTTTCGAGCAACAGGTAATTAGTTTTCTATTTATAGAAACGTGAAGGACTGCATATATTCGGACAAGTTATTAGCTCTGCTGATGCGATAATGGCAAAAGGTCAGCACCAGGCTCAAATTTAGTGTCAGTGTAATTGGCGCCGTAGTCGCAGTCGGAGTCAGTGTCATAGGTGGAGAAGATATGTGCATGTGTACGTGTGAATTTCTATGTAACTGTATTTAGCCACTTCTCGAGTGACACTTCTCAGTTGCTTATTGGATGTTACATCAGTAAAATTGTGCTTTACTGAGAGAGGCGAGCTACGAATAAAATAGGCCAGGTAATCAGTTGCTTTGACTAGTTGTGTCACGTTGCTGTTGCTTAAATCCGACGCAACTTACGAAGGGACACGTGGCGCGAAATCGGACGCCTCCAGCTGCTTCTTTATTGGGAGTATTTGTAATTGATCCGTGTGCACAAGAAGTATAGCCGTCAATGCACAGCGGGAGCACAAAGCTAGACAGCGCAGAAACGCGACATTGGTCGAGCCCGCGCATATTTAAGCGTATGAATTGTGAATATTTCAGCTAGACGGAAATTGACAGTTATTGTGGCAATTACACAGCTCCGGTTGAAGTTGCATTTATTAATAATATTAATTTATCTTTTGACTACAATTTGTGGAGATAAAAGTGGGCGTACTTGCCAATTCAAAATTACAACAGTCATTTCAATTTTAATTGCATTTGATAGCACATTTCTTTGCCGCGTAATTACCATAACAAACAAAGTATCGAAATTGTGTCTACTTGTGAAGGAAACATCAAATCAACTGTTCGAAGCCTACTGCAAATTTGAAGACATCAATTGAGGCAAAGCCGAGACAAGTACGCAGTGCACTGAGTTGATTTCAAGGCCCTCCAGTGGAACAGTCCAGAGCAGAGCAGACACTACCTGCAAGCAACGTCCCTATGCTGTGGTATTGGCTAATTGAAAATTTACTGCTATTTTTGCTGTTTTTGGATATAGGATATCTTTTCTATTTTCTTTTGTTTGAATTTGAAGGACACAATAATAATAATTTTAGTTCATTAAACAAATTTTTTTTATGTTAATTTACAATAATAAAGATTTTGTTTGCTGTACTCCATGGTGAAATAAGTGTGCATGACTTTTATGGACCAGAGTACTTGCGACCTGCTTGGCCGCTACTTGAGTTTGGGGTAAGTAAGTCCGTGTTCAACAAGTGCCACGAGAATCAAATTAACGAGACTCCAAAAATTGATGGAATTTTAGTTCCCATTTTACACTCGTTCAGTTCAAAATACGCACTGGATCTCATTTGGCGTTGATTGGCTTTTTACTGAATAAAATATCTGGTAATGGGGCACTTAATAATCTCCAGTGGTACTGTAAGGCATTGCGCGGGGTTTCAATCCGTATCTCAACTCTGTAGGATTTGGATAATAAAATATTCAATCTAAAAAATTAATATAATAATTAAATATGTATGCAGGGGTTTGGGGAAATGAAAAAGCAATTCGGGCTGTAGACTCGAAGAGAAAAAGATATAGAAATATGCTTTTCGAAAACTTGCCCAGCCAGGCTTACATTACGCGTGTTATTATTCTAGGAAATTTTGTACATTGCGATGCGACACTCGAATCAACGGACTATTTCTGGTTTGGTGTCTTAAACTGGAATTACGATCCGGCATGTGTAATTTCGTCGATGAATATTATATAGTGGCCAGTGGTATGCTGCCGATTTTTGTACACAGATCAAGCAAATGTGTATTAAATATGTTCAGGAAACCTTAAACCACAGCAAAGCTTATGTGACGATTTAAAACAAAATCTAAAAGATTTGAAAAAATTTGTACAAAGATAGAAGTCAGACAGATAAATGAGTAAGTGATGCTGATCAAGAGTATGTTTATAAATATTTAAACCTAATCAAATGTAGAAGCAGCAGTTATGCTCATCCAAACACTACAATAAAGAGCATAAAATCAAAATTAGTTTCCAAAATCGAATATGGACTAGCGATCTACGGACATACCTCTAAAGCCAACCTCAGAAAAATTGAAGCAATCTACAACCCGCTGCACGATATGGACTGAGTGCCTTTCGTACGAAACGACTGAACATTTTACAAACATATTCTGGACTAGGGACACTGAGTGACAGAATAAACTTATGCGCAATGAAACTTGCAACAAAACTAATAATCCCAACGGAACAACAACTTCTACCCTACAAATACAATGCGAGCAAAGCTACGATACAAAAAGCGAAACAAAAAAAAAAAAAACGAATGTCGGCTGTTAACAGGATAACCCACGCTATCCCCCAAATTGAGCTCGATCCACGGAAGAAGTTTACTTCTTACCGACCACCATGATTTCTCCAAAAAAATCAGCATAATCACCTTTTTATGCACCTCTCAAAGCAATCCACAAGTCACCGGACCTATCAAATAGCCTTCAACAACAAAATGGGAACAACTGGCGCTTCCACTTCACCGATGGGTCGAAATCTGAATCTGGTGTTGGCTATGCAATTGTGAACAACAACTACAAGACCACTTAATTAACACAACTCAATGGTAACTGCTCAATCTTTACTGGCAAAGCAGAAGCGGTGCTTGATGCTGTTAAACTCTTCAAGTCAGAAAGGCAAGCACATCATATGCTCTGACACACAGTCCTGCATCACGGCCGTTATAAACACTTCCCACCAAAACGATACTATATGCAAAATCCGTAACATTCTCTCCCAACATGAAAACAAAATTAAACAGATTTGGATCCACAGACAAGCTGGAATTCAAGGAAATAGCTGAGCCGACGAATTAGCAAAATTTAGCTCTACAGCTCCAATAATAAGAAAATCCACTCAACACAAAATGGACATATCGAACTTTTATATCTCATAGAAACAACAGGACTGGCATAACTACCAACATCACTCTAAGCAAATAAAGACATCCGGAAAAGCACCCACATATCCTTTCAACTTTCCAAGAAATTATCTTCAAAAGTACATCCGCATTAGGACAGGACACACACGATTAACCCACTCCTACCTATTTACATCTTATTCCCCGCCACCATGCCCAATCTTCAACGAATCCACCACCTAACATCACATCATGTCAGAATGCAATCATTACCGCCCACATATCCCTCAAATATAATAAAACAATAAAAGAATTAATAAACAACCAACGTTACAAATCAAAGCATTTCCATATTCGTAAAAATCCTTAGATCCTGTGAAATATTTTTGGAAATTTCAAATTTAATTTTTATTTAAAGATACTTTACAAATAAATTTATAAAATATTGGATGGTGTAGGACAACGAGGCCATTTACCCTGTTGTATAAAAATTGTTTATATTAAGTTAAGTAGGTCATGTTTCCTTAAGGCTTCTTTGATTAATATTATGGTGCCTGTTTCTCTGCAGTCAAATAATATTCCGGATGTTTTATCAATGCAGTCAGCCATGATGTGCGAAACTGTCAAAGTTGTAGCGCTTTCAGAGCATTGAATTGGGTCCATTTTAGTAAAATTATACCTAGTGCTAAATATCGTCCTCCCCAGACGAACTCTTGCCAAAGTTATACACTCTTCCCGTGTGAAGTTCTCATTATAGTTCTGTTGAATTGGTAGCGGATTATGGGTCTTAAGGAAAGAACCTGATGATTCCCACTTGTCATGTATTTCCTTCTTTGGATATGCAATAAAGCAACTTATTATCAATGTGTCTAAGCAAGGAATTTAGCAACTAATGGCAGTGATATAGCCTGCTTCGCTGCGGCATCTGCATATTCATTCCCAGGTATCCCAACATGTCCAGGTATCCACATGATTTTTATAAAGCTTTCAATTTCTAAATTTTGGTAGGTACTTTCTTTCTGATTTGCCAATGCCTTAACTACATTAAGACTGTCAGAACATGTTAGGGTCTTCTTTTTCTGAATAGTTGATATCCAACTGCAAAACTCAGTATGAAACACACCTGAGTGAAAAGGCCTTGTGTCAGAATTTCAAAAGTTGTTTTTGCATTTTCTTGTACAACCGCATACGAAGATGTTCCTTCAAGATACGACCCGTCCTTATAGGGTGTTTTTTGACTTTACTTCAGAAAAAAGTTGTCTGAAAATCACAGGGTTAGTGCCATTTTTTTACATGTTGGTACAAATATGTATCAATGTTGATTGAAAATAGAATTTCTGATTGTTCTTTGTTTAGGTTGTTGTGGAATCGGAATCTTACGTTCAATAAGCAAAGTCAAGACGTTGCTAATGAAACACTCTTTTTTGGCAATGGAGGAATATTTTCCACTATTTTTTAGTTTCTCCCAAAAAGGATTGTGTAGTTCATGTGATTTGATGGTAAGCGCTTTAGCTCCAAGTCTGACCGCCCTATTTTCAAGCAGCCACTTAAAATTATACAGACGTGCTTCAACTTCTAGGGCGTTTATAGCCGTTGATGCTAGAATTCCAGCAGCTGTTCTGAAACATTTTCTAAAAGCTGTGTCCAATTTCTTTATAGTGGTTACCGTAGTCCAACCATAGACTGTTATGCAATGCATAATTATACCCCAGATGTTAGAGCTCTACAAATTCCGATCGCTGTCTCAATATGCGGACCTTATTTTTCTAGAACAGATCAGTTTTAAAATATTATTGATCTTACTTAATTTGTTAACTTGCTCATCTCTCACATTAATCGGTCGAGTGCAGCAGTTATGTTTAAGACAAACTTGTAGAATTTCACAGTTGTCGATAGGAATCCTTGCTCCTCTGTTTACTGCCCATTTTTATCAAAGCTCCGAAGCTCATCCGTTCCTTCAGTGTTTGTACCAGGAACTATTGCAAAAATTTTATCAGCATATATACCACAAAAATCGATGCCCTTACAAACTTTTAGCGCTTTAAGCAGTGAATCTGTGTAAACGTTGTAAGAAATTACAGACAGGGGTGAACTCCCACCCACTTATACATATTTTTATTTTCTTTTTTGGGTAAAGGGTACAAATATATCACATACAGAAATATCATAATAGAATTTGGGTATTATTTTCAAGTAATCCTGTTGTAACAAGCGAGTATTCTATACCTGTGCGAGTACTCCAAAGCCTATGCCCTGCATATTCTAAATTATCATTAATTTTCTTTTCCCATGATTTACGGATTCTCTGATAATCTCATTCTTTGGCGTTTATAAAAACAAATTCCTCCTCCAGTTGAATAAATGATACAATTTTATTTTTCATACAAAACAAAAAGCAGAGCAACAACAAAAAAGCAAAATGTGCTACACTGCGCTACGAGCAGGATATGAAAAGCCGACACGAGCCTTAAAACTTGTGCGTTGAGTGTCAGTCAACGTCAAGTCAGTGTTGTAATCTGATTATCATTTGTCAATTCTCATTTGTCATTCTTAATTACTGCTTTTACATGTGAGCAGTAAGTACAGAATTGGAAGGAATAGGGTAGGGGCAGTTGAATGAAAGGCGCAAGCCACACCAACATCTAAATTTTATTTAACTTTAAATAGTGAGTCAGTGGCGAATGCACATGGGTATTTCGTATGCTTATTATCATTTCAGTGGAAAAGCCCACGGTCTCCCTATCATTTTACTATTAAACTACCGGCAGTAGGCGGCGCTTGCATAGTTTGCTTAGTTGTTGTGCCCACATGCATTTCACCACAATGCATGGCAACGGCATAAGTACCAATGATGACTCGCAAATTACAACCTGTGACGTGGAGTCCTTTCTAAATGTATCCAATTGCAATTCTATCTGTTCTCCACCGAAGAAGCAGGTCTCCAAGCACTCAGGCATTGGTGCCCATTGTACTGTTTCAACTGAAGTGGGAAATTTAGTGCGAAACTTGGGCGTAATTTGTAAATTTTCATGTCCACTTTCATCTACGAAGAATGTGGTTTATTTAATACGGTGAACGTAAATTAATAATAAATAATAATAATAATAATAATACGATTAAGTAATATGGATCCAATGTGATAAAACAACTCTACTCGTAGTTATATGGACGTATTTTTATAAATAGATACTGTCAGGGTAGGGGGTCTCACACAGTTGCTCCAACTCAATACAAGCCTCCTTCAGTTGGGTATATATGAAATTGTTTCTTTACTCATGTAGGAGTTGGAAATATTCTGTTGTACTCTAGTGTATATTTTTTTTAGCTGCTTCTGAAGGTAGTCTCTTGAGTTGGGGATTTATTGAATAGTGGAAAATAGCATAATGTGCGATTCCTATATCCATATAGCAACACGTATAATGCATAATAAACACCGAGGCTTCTCCATGCAAGCAGAACAAAGCTACACACCGATGGCAATATTAATCCCTCCCCTGTCCATCTTTTGCGGATCCAGTAGCACCAATTTTGAGTTACACAAGTGCTTTCTGTGCTTGGAATGCTGCCACCCCGTAGTATTGCAATAGAAATATGTGTCCCTATTGGCCGCATTTCATGTTTGTTCCCTTCAAACTGTGACTATGTGGCGCATCCTTTGGCTAGGGGCCAAAACACACTTTATTGGTTTGCAAACAGTTTTATTGTGTCACCCTATTTGGCACTCACTGTAATTACAAGCATAGAATGGTGTGCACCCACACTCACACAAACACACACAGAAACACACTTTGCACTGGAACATTGAGCCGTGTGCCGTCCCCAGCAGCGTTCCAAAATCATTTCCTGTGAATGCGGTTGACGTCGTCTTCCTTCGTGGAGTTTTTGTGCACTCATTGGAGCCTTCAAAGTTTACGACTATTCAAAAAGTCGCCTCGCTTTGTGGCAGCGTTTCATGTTGCTCAATTTTTCCCAATGAAACTGCGCCACAGTAGCATAGTTTAAAAGTTTTGTGCTGTTTTAGCAAGTTTCCTTTTGTTGTTGCTCTTGTGGTATATTTTCTTTATTATTTTTAATTTTTCTTTTCAATCCCAGAAGCACCTGAGTAATTGGTACCAGTAGTAGTCAACTTTTAAAGGAACTTCCGCAGAGAGTGCGCAAAGACGCAAAGTATTTTCGTATAAAATATGCAAATTGAATGCACAAAGCAAGCCGCGAAATCTTTTAAAATCGCTTCTGCTTTCATACTTGCTTACGATCGAAACTGGATACCCTGGCATGTAGGGTTACGAAAGCTAAACGCTTAGCAACTTGTTTGAGTACTTACTTTCAGCTCACTTCATCCAGGCAGAGAGAGACGCATCGGATGTAGGGAGCTTCACTAATCCTATGCGAATGGCATCGTACTCATACATTTCCGAGTGCTGGTTAAGAATTTCGAAAGTTTCACAACTTTAAGTCTGATAAGCCGATATTATAAGAATCAGTATTGAAGAATTTCACCTCCATACTTCATAAGACACTCGTACTCCCTTTGAAATTGTAGGGAAAGGGAAGGAAGCTTAAACATGGTTTGCTTTCTGCATAACCCTAAATTTAAGAACTGCATCATTCTTAGTTATATACAAGTACTTTGTAGAAATAGTTTCATACTTTTAACTTTGCTTAGCAATTTAACTTTGATTGGCAATTGGGGTGTGGACTTGAGGGGTTGGTTAATTCTTTGAGTTCGCATATCATACTCGTATGTAGTAATTTGATTTTTCCATATTTGATATGCGAATATAGAAGAAAAGAAGTTTGGTTTCTCGAACCAACTGAGAGGAAGTAGACTTTCTCTATATTTGGTCAGTTGAAAAGTCGAATGTACACTCAGATGCAATGAGCAGGCTAATTTTTTTTTAGTTTTATATTACGAATAAACCACCATATATATTTCGGAGGCATTATAGTGGATAGAAGTAAATTTGAAATATGTTGCTGCGATTACTATTTCAACAACTGCCACATGGCAAAAAAAAAAATATAATTATTTATTGTTTTCTAGTACCTAAGAAGCGCTTCCTTCATTGGATACCTTTTTTATAGATTTGTTTAGTTGAGAAAGTGCAAGATATTGGAACTTTGGTCTATGTTATATGTAGGTAAGTTCCAACAGATAAGCGTTTCAGTGACACATAGTAACGTAGTAAATCTTTTAGATCAGTGTGAAGAAAAAAAAACAGATATAACAAGAGGTTGACTGTAGATAATTTTAGAGTTTAAGAACAATATATTAAAATTTTCCATGGCAGCTGCAGAAGTTTGACAGTTTTAAATGTTGAATGTCTGTGCAGTCAGATTCCTCCAGAAATACAATAATCATATCAGATTCCTTCAGAAATACAATAAAAATTACTACCTACATCGCAATGTTCGCAACTGTTACAATAGTCTAAAAACAATCGCTTTACGAGTATTATTTCTGCTTCCATTTTGATAGGCCTGGCGATTGCTCTTTCTCTCGATTGGTCCTTACGGACCGCGGTGACCGTACTCCCTGAAATATTCAATCTAAATCAAATCATTTTTGTCGCGTAGAAGGTCAATTGTGATTCTCGGTACAATTGAAAGGACAGAAGCATGATACGAGTATACCGCGTGGGAGTATTACAGCTAGTCAACTACAGATATATCGTCTTTCCTAAATCGCTACCAATGCATTGCGGCTTATCGCAACTAGATAGTTTAGAGAGGGGACTTTAGTGAGTAAACACCTCACACCTTGGGCAGTTTCCCTTCATTTTTAGTTCCACCATTTTGGTGGAAGTTGATCAATCAGATGAAGACACCGTTCCTATAGCATTTTTGTTTTGATAAATGGAATACTTCTTAAACGCAAATTCTTGTTAGGTGATGATGTACCAAATCTGAATACCATAAGACTTGATACGGTTGAGAGGACCTCTTTGTGAGCGCAAAATGATTAGAATAAAATTTCGAAACTCCACCATTGGCAAACTTCTTGATCCGTCACTGGCTTAATATTAAGTGTTCTTAAGGGCATATTTAGCTTGGCATATTACGTGAACTTTCTTTGAGTGTAGTTTCCAAGTTTGTCACATTGGTGTATCTTTTGCACGAAAGCATTAGTTACCCTGGCAACTTAAGTCCAATATAATCATACTGGTAATATGGGTTATTAAAAATATGGACCCACTCACTACCAACAGCCACCGAGTGCGGCACCCGTGCGTACTTAAGTCGCTCGTGCAACAAAGAGCACATAAAATCCTCCCAGCTGCGGTGTTGCGCTATTGCGATGTTGCGATGTTGTGCTACCCTCGTATTGCGTCATGGCAATATACTAACTACCAAGCTTCCTGTAAGCCACACAAATAAGCCACTTCAGACATGGGCACCTTAAAAAGTACAGAAACAAAGCCAAAAGAAAACCGAAAAGCAAACAAAAAAAAAAGTTAATGTGGAAACTACTTTCCGCAGGACCACAGCTGCTGCGGCTGGGCTTACTTGCGTCAGAATAAGGCATCGTACATAGTTGGGAAGAGAAACTGACGCACTCCTACTGTGCAGCATTTTCCATTTAATCCATTTTTTTGTGTCCTTGTTGCTGTTACTATTATAGCAGAAATGCTGCAGTTGAGTTTTGCATTTTAAAGTGCATGATTGCAGCAAATGCGGCCTCCGTGCTGACGTCTCTGTGGACGCAACCAACCAGCGAAAAACCCGTCTCTTATTTGTTTAAATTCTGTGTGTTGTGCGTCAAATGACGCTTTTAACTGTATCACAAATCTTTCGAATTGTTTACCGTACTTACTGTACTCAAAGATAATATTGCCGCATAAACAGGATAGCACGGCAAAAATTATTTTGCAGTCACAGTTCAGAGAACCTTTAAAGCCAAAAATAATTAACGTGCAGCATTTCCGACAGCGCAACGTTCACCAAATTCATACGAGTATTTATGTGGCAATGCCCTTTGGTCCAACCAATTCTTTTGTTGGGTACTCTGCTACTCTGTAATGGATAGATTTTGGCAGATTCCATTACATTTCAATCATAATTCAAATGCCAGAGAATAGTAATTTGGAATCAAGTTCCTCAATTCCACACAGAAAAGAAATCTAATCTTTTGATTAGTATTTTGACAAATTTTTCAATTGCATTCCCAGGTATTGTAATTTGTAATCATAAAATTACGAATTGATTTATTTTCTAATCTATTCCAAGGAATCTTTTAGTTTCGCCGGCTCAATGGTAGTTTATACTAGTGTTTAGTCAAGAGGAATTGCTTCCAGCGTTTTTCTAAGCTTTGGGAACAAGCTAGAGGGCTAATAATCTACCATTTACTTTCCCAGCCTAATTTTTTAATCATTGTTTATATCCTAGTTAGTAGTTTCTTTAAGAGCGTGTAGTATTTCGTAGTCTGTTTAATCCATTTTCTAACTTACAAAGGCAGGGTATTAGAAAAGTCGGATTTGAAGGACCTGAATCCCAAAATACCAGTTCCTATGAGTAGAGTTCTAAAATATTTTGAGGACTGTATGAATGTGCGAAAGAACTTTACACTCTGAAACTCTGACGATTTTCCCTCAAGGATACGGTATATTTTTACATTTGGTGAAGAATATTTACCAAAGGATTCATCGCTAATATGTCTAAAGTTCCTTCCAAGTTCAATATTTTCAATGGAGTATTTTTGTTATGTTAAACCGTGTCTGAGAACAATTTTGAATACCTCCAAGTAAAAAATATTATGAATCAAAAAATATAAAATGCTCATCTCGTAAAATATCCATATACTAGGATGTCTTTGTAAGAGGACTTTTATTAAATTTCATTGTGTAAGCAAGCTGTGGTTGAAAACACAATACAACAGGACAGAGAAAACGTACTTCGGTTTGATTGCAGAAAACATTTAGAGAAGTTAAAAGACTTTCCTGCTATAGAAAAATATCCAACATCATCGGCACCAGCTGAGCAAGCATCGTCAACTCCTCTCGCCGCGATGCTCAGTCAGATGTATATTTCGAAATGCAATCCTTAATGAAACGTGACACAAATTATAAATATCGTAAAAATTATTGTTTTCAGTGATATTTCCTGCGGAATTTTGATGCTTTTCTCTTCTTTTGTTTTTTAGTGATGTCGACTACAATTTGACTAAAAAAGTTCAAACTTTTGAATTAATATAAAGGCACTTTTAATATTGTTCAGATTTTAAATATTTTCCAGCAAATTTTTTCTTTTAATTGTTCTTTGCAATTTCTATGAATGAAATTAAAATGTAAATCTCAATTCCAATTTGGATTCTTTGCATGGAATTGAAAAAGAAAATTCAATTACAAATCTGACTGTGTTGGTACGTAATTGGAAAGCAAATCCACTCCAAGTTTGAGTCCTTGGGAGCAATTGAAAAATTAACTTTTTTTGCGATAAAATTATTATTAATATTATTAAGTCAATTATAAATTACAATTTCGGCTTTATAATATCCTTGTTTCCTAATGTAATCGTACTGGTACTTATGCAGTTGTGTACCTCTGGGGCCTAATGCCCATTTGGTTGAGAAACTACCAAGAACGGAAGCGATATTGATGCTATTTAAATGAGAGCCAGTGATTGGTTTCTCTTACTATGTTAACATTTAATGTAATAATGTCTTCTTATGAAGCTGATAGACGTATGTCCTTTCATAATCTTTCTACGAATTGCATTGTTATGTGCATGCTTTCACTATAATTGAGGGCACTGCGTCCGGAAATTTTCGGTCGGCTGAGCATATAGTTAGTCTTGATAATTGAGGCTCGGTAAAGAACCATCCTTATTTCTTGGATCTCATAAGGTCTAAATAAGCCCCTAGATACCTTTCGGCCACCAATTTTTGTATATTCCAATCGATACCAACTTATAGCGGTTATGATGTTGACGAAAGCGCTCTCTAATTAGTTAAGAAGAGTAACCAGTAACCAGTAACCACTTTAATAGCCTTGAATGCTTCTTTTTATACAAGCATATCATAATTCCAAAAGTAAGTACTTAATATTGACACCTTATATTAGGGTAACTTACAAGTAATAACCTTAAACATACATTTGCTAAACTTGAACTGAAGAAACCTGAGAGCTAGGATGAGCTAGATGTCTCAGAGGACATTGCCTCCTCAGACAGTATATAAGACAAATGTGGAGAGTTAATTAGCAGTTTCTGAGTGGCCCTGCCCACCATGTTCGTAAGAGGCATCCTTGAACTCTGGAAAACAGAAATTAAATATCTCCCACAGAAAATTGCCATGGCACATTATCTTATTTATATCCGCAGTGGCTGAGCCTTGGAAGTTGTGCCTCCTAAACGAAATAATTAACAGCATTCTACATGCAAATAACCCTGCACGAATACAACTACAAATAATAAATTAAATGCATTTAACTCTACATTTGCTTATACTGCAAGGTTTCATAAGCCAACTAATTATACTCAGTTTCGGGCGGACTCCACTCCAAAGGTACAACCATAAAAATTAGGAGTCAAATCCACAATACTGTCTAAGTACTTGTCAAGTGCCATTCAGCCATTTTATTTGCTTGGAATAGCAAAGATTGTTCTGAATTTAATGGAGTACCAGTAAAGTAAATATCCTGTACATCCTTCATAAACATATTGAGTGCATGAGTATTGCAGAGTAGTAATTATATGAAACCTTTCAATTGGAATCAATAGAAGTCAAAATTCCAATTATTAAGCATAATAGTAAATCCATTGAGCTCTCGTAGTAACAAAGCGGAATGCTTGCCATGAATGGAAACAGAGATTATGCCCAAAGATGCGCAATTTAATATGGTATCATTAATAAATTAAAATAATGATGGAAAGCTAAATTTATAAAATCTTTTCAGAAATATCATATTTCATTATCCGCATTTATGCAGCATCCGGCCGAAAGTATGCAAAATAACGAATGGGTCATCAATATACTATAGACATATAAACATATACATATGTAGTAGAATACAAGTAGATATTTATGTTATGTTCAAGCACATATTCATTTCACTGTGTCTGGTTGCAGCCTTTGAAGATGCTTTTGCCAACAAAGACGGCCACAGCGAGGATGCCAGGCATCTGGTCGTAGAAAAAGCACAAGTGAAAGAAGTGGTAAAGTAAGGAAATGAGAAATTTTAATTTCCAAACCCGTCGTGATGATGAATTTCGTGTTCTGTACGAGTATAATCAAAGGAGTAATTACGGGTTTTTCAATTAGTCGCGACAGATATTTAACATGAAATTCAACGAGTCGTGTGCTAGATTTCCGTTAATACTTTATTGTCCACTGCAAAGCTTTCAATGTCATTAAAAGCACACCTTAGGCACAAACACTGGGTTAACATACTAAGCCTAAAGGTATCAAAGAGTCTGCTATGGACATACCACCTATATATATTCGAATCACTCATCAATCTCTCTCAGAATAATTTCTGGATGATGAAAGAGTGTAAATTGAACACATATGGTGAGAATGGGGGTCACCTTGAACAGCTCCTACAGAATGTGTATGGAGGCAGAGGAGACGACCTTGCATGTGCTGATTCAATGGCTGGCTCTCATGCACACCCGCAGGCAATACTTGAGATTCTTCCAAGGCTCTGCTAGTGATGTGAAACCTCTGGCGTCAAAACTTGTAATCACGTTTATCCAGAGGATACGACTCAAAGACGTGCTTTGAACCGCTGATGGGGCCACAAGGTCCCCTACAAAATAATAATAATAAAAAGTCATTATCAGTCGGTCAAATGGCCTGGACAACTTCGTTCATTAAAAGACAGGCTTATTTCGTTGTAAAAATGTGCTGCAGTGCGGTAAGAGATGTCAGTGGACGGCCATTAAATCTGGTCGCGAACGATTCTGCCACTTTATTGATGTCTTCTACTTTATGAAATCCTTATGGTCATCTGCGAACCAAATGTAAGTTTTGTACAAAGTTGGTGAGTCCGGGTTTCCCCATCTCTCTGCATACTTTTTCGCTCACTGGTAGTATTGCAACTGGTCTGTCAGTAGCGTGATTTGATGTGGGTCTGATCAATGACGTTTTTAGCATTCAGTGGTATGTTGTTATTAATTCCAGTTTATTTCGAGGTGTTTCGTTATTAGCAGCGCCATTATTCGGCACAGTTCCTCCAGTTTCTGCATGACGGCGATAATTTATTCCGTGACATAATATCTAATTATTACATTGAAATTTTAATAAATTTTTCGAATAGCCCTTTTATAGAGGAGAGTATCCTTGCCCCATGGGTAAGTCCTCTCTAAATACACATTGTGCATAAAACACATCCCAGCATTTCTAAAATGTCAATAGGCGTGCTTCCCAAACAGATGCATCTAAATAGTTTGGTGCGATTTTTGGCTGAACTTTTTTCAGCATTCAACGTTCATTAAAACTGTTGAAATATGATGTGAAACTTTTTAAATATGGGGCCAAAATCGAGCTACACATATAGCAATCCTTATAGCTCTTAGACGCACAAACATGTTGTGAAAATTGCAGTAATGTCACACGATGCCGCCACTAACCATGCTGTTGCCATTTTTGTAATTGAAAAAGAGAGCGCTCTGGGAGGCATTTGGGTGTCAAACGCTGTCACACTGGCACTCACACAGCCACCCACACACACACACTTAAAAAAGAAATGCAATAGCACGAATTTAAAAATAAATGCACTTATGCAATTTGCGCAAGGAAACCACACGCAGGCAGACAAACAGCCGCAGAGGCATTGCGGCAGAGCGCAGCACTCCATGCTCGCGCATCAACCAACAACCAAATCGAGCGCCAACCAACCAATCCACCCACTAAATAAAGCATTTCAGGGGTTTCGATTTTCTATTTTTTCATGTGTTCTTCATCAGCTCCCGCCATGTTACGTTAACCTTGTGCCCCTTTGTACTTCAAATGAATTTCACAAAAATGTGCAGACGTGGGCGTCGCTTTTAGTGAAGTTGAATGGAAGGGAGTGTGAGTGGACATCGGTTTGAGTTTGCTGAAATTGCAGTGCTGGAGGGTGTGGTAGTAAAAATATGGCTTCGCTAGCTTCACTGCACAAGGTTACTCGTGTGCATGCATAACAAACTCCACTACCAACACCAACACCAACACCACCACCCACCACCACTACGCCATTCTGATGAATTTTGCCGATATGTAATGGGAACACACGCCAGCATGCGTATGTGTATGACTCGATTTCGAATTCTTTGTCGTTGTAAACATTTTTTCAAGCCTTTTCCAAACTTCATTGCTTTGCAGGAGCACGTACTATACATACGGGCGAGTATTTGTATTAGCACCAATTTCAAAGCACTCTAAAAAGCATTAATTAATGTAATAAAAACAAATTTGAGCGCCAATCTCCATGGTGCTCTTTGTGAAGTGGTCCGCGCAAAAATGATGGATCTGAACGAGAGGGGTTAAGTTTCCAATGTGCAAATATTTTCCGAAAATGCCATTTAACAGCTATTTGGCCAGCTGCGTTAACCAGGGGCGGACTGGTAGGTTAGTTAGACATATTAAGTTTGCAGAGACCTATGATGAATGGTCGTGGAAGCAGGCTAATGCATATCATAGCAGCTTATGTACACGATTTTTCAGGCAAGTATGTCAGCCATTTAAGAGGTTTGCTTTACTGAAGTAAAAAATGGAATATTTGTTCATCATCGTTGAAAATGTTAAGAGCTGCACATGCAAATTGGCGTTCTCTGTCTAAGTTCTTATATAATACTATAACTTATAGGATTGCTCACATACACATTTACGTAGAGCTGAATAAAAATGCAGATAATGGTTCAATATTCATGTTTGTTTAACTATATGATAATTCCTGCAGGATTTTACACACACTATAAAAAATTCTACTCACAGTTTTAATAAGTTCAAAGGCACGAATAGAGCCAATGGTTAAATATGACTTAGTATTGTTGTTGTATTCCCATATAATTCATTAAAATTGACGAATGGAATGCAGCTGAGATTTAGGGTATGGACGCCACGACATTTATATAGACCTCGGTTGGTAAGCCGATATTTCTTAAGGGTCTATTAAGGGAAGCATGATGCTGTAGTGAGCATACAAACATGTCAAAAACTCAACCACTTTATGATAATCATAGACTCATGCACATGATTTGTTGAGCGTCTAAATGCAATTTTTCAAATAATACAAATTGACCCCATACACTGTATACGCAGTAACTTCTAAATGATTGTCCGCCACTGCTGATGAGCACTCTAAAGCCACTTAATTAAATTGTAGTTTGAGCTTCAAATATTAAAATAAAATTTTCGCTTCCAAAGCGGCAGTGAAACCAAACCAAAAATTTGAATATTGAAATATTATACTTGTATGTACGAGTATAATATTTCAATATTATTCCGTCTATGCCGTATTTACCTACAGTCAGCCATGTTATGGTTGGCGGCTAAGCTGCAGAGAAACAGCAGACCGCAATTGCCACTCTGACTGCGGCATTTAAACAGCGTTGTTGCACAGAAACACTTTTCTATTGTTATTTAAAATTAAACACACTTTATTTAATTTTAATTTAACTCAGTTTGGTCCTTTCTTTATTATGTGGCTCTGTGGCTCTTTTTTGTTCACAATTTTCTTCTGTCTATTATAAACAATTCTAAACTTATGGCTCTTTTAACAATCACTTCTTTTTCTGTGATATGTTTCTCAACTCAATAACAACTGAACTCAAACTGTAAATCATCGGACCACTACACCACATTCGACAAAAATCAGACAGTTATTCTAAGCAGCGAAAGCAAAGGGAATAACAATAACAATGCAGCGGCTGAATAGAACATTGGAAGTAAATAACTTCAATTCGCGCTGTTGTTGCTATTCTTCTTTGCATCGAAGATGTAAACATCTAACGACAATGACTACATAATGGTCAAACGGAACCATATTATGTATGTATGTATGTTGGTGCTGCTGTGACAATTATAGAAAAACAGTATTAGGGTGGCCCGGAATACAAGTTTACAAATAATTAATATTATATAAAATAAAAATTTATAAAATAAATGATGGAGGGCGATCTTATCCGACAAGCGTTATTAAACAACATTCGTACAATAAAGTGGAAATGATGTCAACATAAAAGCTTCCACAAATATTGGACAGCAAATGAAAAGCAAGAATTCAATGATATTATACAAATTTGTTTCCCAGCGAAAGCCCAAAGAAACAATTCTGGAATTAACATTACAAACGAAACCGGAACGGTTCGTCCTACAGACGGTTCTGCTGATTAACTTTTATGACAGCAGTCTGCTTGGTCACAGAACAATCTTATAAACGGTCTGCACCTTTGTCACTGGCGGAAAACTTACTCGATTTGAGACATAGACAGTTCGAGAAAACCGCAGTTATCGATCGTTCATCCAAGTAAAAGATTCCTTGATTTAGATGTGAGATTAAAATAAAATCAATTTGGGTAATCTGTAAAATGGTTAAATTCGAAATTATTGTTATATACGAGTATACTCTTCTAATTGCCTCTGCAGATCATTAATATAGTTCTGCGTTTTATATATCTGCTGAGTAATTCAACGCATTAATGTTCACTTCTAAATTGTCGGTTAAGGTTTTAATGGGGAAATGCCAATTGACATTATATTGTCCAAGGATTGGTTTCAATGGAATATGTTTTCTGGGAGTATAGTTCTTATAAGTAGCTGGGAGCGTGGTTCGAGATGTAATAAAATATCATATATGACGGATCAACCGATAGAAATATTACAGACCAGCGAATAATAACTGGATAATAGTAGTTTGTTTGTCTAAATATGACATCTGAATTTACACTGAATAAGAATATATAGTCATATAGTCAAAGACATAGACTCTCTTTCACTCGCGCCTTCAGGCTTAGGTACTCATAAGTTTAGCTTTAAGCTTAGGTAATAAGAATTAGTCTGTAAATGGTCGTATTGGTGAACGCATCAGTATTTTAATAAAATAAGAAACCAACAAAGAAGTTGACAATATTTCCTTGCAGAGACGTTGCAACAAGAGTTGCAACCAAAGTTAGGAGCAATCCAGAGAGAAGACATCATAGTTATGGTTGTTTCAGCAAATATACTTCACTATTCAGCTTTGGCTTGGTTGCCCAAGGTACAACAAAAAAATAGCCAGTGACAAACTAAATAAACTTCATCATCTTGTATGTGTGGGAGTAACAGAAGCGATGCGTAGCTGCCCTACTGATGCTCTGGGAGTCATCACGACCATACCTCTAATAACCTCCGTTGAAAGGGAGGCCTGTGGCGAACATAAAAAGTGGAGACCTTTGGGGTACGTGATCCCTTTTTTTAAATGACCCCCTTATAAGGCTTTCTGACAATATCATTCACTATACAGGTTCACATCCCTGCAAGAGATAGGCTAGAGGAATACATTGCCGTAATTCCACAAGCTAACCCTGGATCCAAAGGAGTTGACAAGTCTTCATGTCCTACCTCTCCAATATACTGCGGATATGTCGCTTCTGACTGACCGCTTTTGGGCCGGTTTCACCGCACCGCTCAATTTCCCAACCAAGGAAAAAGGAAAGAGGCTCTTTATCCACCAACTTGAATTCGCTTGCCACCTTTGCCTTACGGAGTTCAATGTCTTCTTTGACCGCGCTACCTATAATTAGAATTAACTTGCCTTTTAACATCATTTTATGTACACATGACTCCGTCTGGCACAGATGAAACCCGATGTTCTTTAGTACAGCATCCAGTTTTGAGTTCCATTCACGCCCCGATTGCTTTAACCAATATATTGCCTTATTTAATCGGAGCACACGATGCGGATGTTTTTCGCTGATCAGGCTTTCTGGTAGCTGCATATAACATTCGTCAGACAGGTCACTGTTGAGATACACCGTAGTGATGTCAAGATGATGTAGATGCATTTTACGTGATACAGCCAAAGCTAATATTGATCATATAGTGGCATATATTATTACTGGTGAAAATGTCTCCATATAATTTCATCCGAACTGTTGGCTGCATCATTCGGCGACTAGCCGCGCCTTAAATCGCTCAATTTCACCGCTTTGTTCCGTTTTGATGCTGAATACCCATTTACAATCAATTGCCTTTTGGTTCAGTGGTTCTTTGGTCTCAATCAGTGCAGTGTATTCTTCTTTAGATAACTATTCTCCAGAATACGCACTATCCTTTATATCACTTATTGTTTGTGGAACCTGGACATTGTCACTGTTATTCGCCAAATTAGCACAGTTGTATTCCTTCCGTGGACGCCCTTACCAGGCTTACCAGTTCTGATAAATTTTGGTCTTCCATGCCCAATTCGCTTTGGCTCCTCGTCATTGCTGCTACGCTCATTTATAGTGTCGGCTGCACCATCATGGTACACTCATGGGTCCAAATTGGAAGACGGTAGTACAGGAGCAAGCATAATGGAACCATTGTTCCAGAAAGCGCTCCCTATGTGTAAGACTCCCATAATACTTCAAGCGTTTTTGCCATCAAAGCATGTATCCGAAAATGTCTTTGTAGAAGCCTAAACGGCAAGCTTATATACATTATGTCAGATAGCCAGGTTGCCCTTAAAGCACTGGGATTCTACTACTATACGTCCCGAAAGGCTGAAGAATGTAATAAAATCCTAAATGAACTAAGCGAAGACAATATTGTCGCACTTTGTTGGGTGCCTGGAGAATGGGAATGAAAGAGCGGACTGTCTCGTGAAAAGGGGGGCTCTCCGTTCACTCATTGGTTTTGAACCTTTCTGCGGTATGGCTACGTGCCACTCTGCAGACTTACTTAGGAAATAGGAAGAAACTCAGATAGCTATTCAATGGGAGCATGCTTCTGGCCAAAGACAGAAAAAGATATTTCTTACCCCCAACCGTAGTATCTCCAAAAGGATACTAACCCTGAACCGCGAAATTATTAGGACTCTTGTGGGGTATCTGATAGGACACTGCGGCATAAGGTAGGCCTGTCAGACATTTCCGACTGCAGATTCTGTGGACACAATTTTGAAGCATCACAACACATTCTATGTGAGTGTCCAGCGATCAAAAGTAAGAGATAACATTTTCTGGGGCAGTTCTTCACAGACCCTCACACAATTCGGAAACTTCAGCCTTCCAAAGTGCTCCAATTTATAAAAAGCCTAAGCTTAGAGTGAGTCTTAGGGGCTAGCACAACAGGTCCTTACGGGCCGCGGTACGAGCACCGAAATATTAAATCCAAATCTAAATATTTCACTTTAGTATATACATCAGTTGTTTATACCAAGCTTTATTTTAGTTGTGACCATATTTCCAAATCCGAATCTTATAAATATTTGTTTTCTGAAATTTGTTCACGACTTCTAAATATGAGAAACAAGAGTACTAGATGCCCAGTTCCAAAACAAACGGTCGATTCGTGACACTTTTTGGTGTGCAATGGCCACAATTTTATTTATTAGCTCATTTTTGGCTCCTCGTCGACCAACAAGACCAGCTGTTTGGAGTGCGCCCAGAAAGTTCCACATCCATACCTTACGAGTAGAAAAACGATAGCCGGCGCCGAAAATCATTCCAACTTATTGGTCTGCTACAAGGATGTTCATATTTGGTCAAGTAAATATTTTCTAATTCACGGGTGCACATGGTTCCCACGAATTAGGACACGGATTTCTTCCGTATTCACTATACTCTTTAGAATTAACCCGTGTGACTAATTCCTGTTTCCGACTTGAAGAAATGGTTCACGGCGGAAAACGTTTTGACTACAACGATGTTCATCACTAAAATAAGAGTCCAGTGCTGGGTTGAAGAAATCGTGCACTTCGGAAGTTAGAAAAAAACAAGAGTTTCGTTGAAGCTAATGAATCGATCTAAGAGAAAAATATGTCGACAAATCAAATTGAATTTTGCCAAATAAAATTATTCCTTGTTCAATTTTTATCAAACTTATGATGCGACTTCGTATTTGTCTAAAATCAACTTCAGCCGTTGCCCTTTTCAGTGATGGGGCGGTGCATAATTGAAAACGCATTTGAATTATGAACACTCCTTCCAAATGTGAGGAAAAGTTTATCAATATACTTCATGAACTACTTCAAAATTACGCTCGACTTAATCGCGTCTTTGATTCAGAAATTAATTGGAGTGGATTGGAAATGTTTTGGATGTGCAGACGCCAGCGCGCTGTCGTTTGTGGCCAATCAGCGGAAAATATTGCGGCAGTAAGGTGCGATGAAAATTAAACTCCATAGCGCCATTCGGTTTAATTAGACACTTCCAGAAGTACTTGAAAGCGTATTTTGACTAATTTGCATTTACACGCTTAAATGAGTAACGTTCAGTTGGCACAGGATTTTGAGCTTCTGTCTGTACTAAACCGCGAAGTGAGTTTATTAATTGGAATTTGAAATACTCGTATTTTGATTTTTCGATGATACTTAAGTATATCATTAGTGAGGAAGCACATTTTGATCTCGGTGGCTTCGAGAAAAAGCCAAAAGGGGGATCTGATGCACATTTAATAATACGGTACAAGAAATAGCGATGCTTCACTAGATTTCGGTTGAGTAAATAATTGTATGTACGCTTCAATTTTAGCAGAGTATTGAAAGTTTACATGTACTCGTACATATGTGAAAGATTTGGTTAGTAAATTGTGAAACATAAACGCAATCTCAATATTATTCTAAAATATTATAGGTAAAACTGTAGTTTATCAGAATTTACCAAAGCAGTCCGAGTTCGCATTAATGACACAGCCATATAGTACTGTAGTTGAGGATTCGGCTATGGCTTTGCTGGAAGAAGTCTAATCATACCGGAATCCTTCCTGGTTGCCTTTCACAAAGCAGTGCGCTATTTTCTATACCAACTTTAGATAAGAAGAGCAAAATAGTAATTGGTCTCAAATACTTATCAGGCTTTTGAATGGGATTATTTTAGTTTCTATTTGGGTTTATTTTAACTTTTCAACTTTTCGAGAAAGTAGTCATGGCAAGCATTGAGCATTGCATTTTGGTGCAGATTTTGGGACGGTGGCCTGGTGAGATTGATGCATACGAGTTCCTTTTCAAAAACGATTATCGTGTTGAGTTAAATGAAATATGGAAATATGCTCGGAAAAATTGTTTGCCAATATAGTATAGTTCACGTTTAAAATAAATAAATATAAAATATGTTAAATTTATATTCAAATAAATATATCACCACTTTCACAATAATTTTAAATTTACTTTGAAACACAAAATATGCACTTTACTTACCAGTATTTTTATAATGGAATGGAAATGAACAACAGAATGACTGAACTAAAACCTTTAGGAGAGTGAAATGCCACGCCTCGTTAATAAGAAACATCAAATTAGTATCCAATTTCAGTGCTTAAGCTCACTTGAGTCTGAAAAGATTGCAGCATTTTCGGTACATAAAATCTGTGGCGATGCTACCACAAGTGGTGTGAACCCATCCACTTTCTGTTCTGTGGATGCTGTTGACAATTATACAGGGGTGCAATTAATCCCTCATCAACCTATGTTCTTCCTTCTGTACTCTTCTTTTCCAAGATATAGCCTTAAAGCTGTGTAGTGGAAATGCCGTATGTAGTTCTATCAAGCTGAGTTCTTATACTGTGATGGGTTGTGCATGAAGCCGCTTTTTTTAAAATATGCTTCAGTAGCAAGGCGTGGCAGATGAAACTTATTTAGAATAGAATGCCCACATCAGGAATTAAAAACATTTGACACCAGAATCACAACATTCCGGTAACTTGTTTATGTGTTGGCTACATACTTCCCAGGGGCGACCCTTAAATTGCTTTGTATCGGAGGTGCATCATCCAGTTGCACAATTCTTAGTAAATTTGTAGCCCAAGTTGGTAATTTTCATCAATATCCTCAAGCAGCGCAAATGTCGCTAAATTGATGTAGCTAAACAACACGTGAGACAGCCAGGCATAAAACAATTTTAAACCCCATCTCTTTGTAATTAATTCAAAATATTCGGACGCTAATTCAAATACGTGCACAAATATGAAAAATTATCGACAAAATCGGTAAAATTTCTGAATGTAAATTGAAATGTCCACATTTGAACAGGCCTTCTCTGCCTGCTCTTTGTATTGCTAATCCTTTGAGTGCTTTCTACGGAGTCACGATTGTGGACATTCTTCCTCAATATTTTTTTTGTGTGGCTTACAACAGGAAATTAATCAATTCATGCCTAGAGTTATGTGGGTAAATTTGAACAGATCCCACACAAAATATTTATTTATTTACGAGCATACCAAAACACTTACCAATATTGACAATGCCATGATTAGTTAGTTCCCAACAAGATTGCAAACGTAGTATGCTCAAACTATGACTTTGCTTGGGTGAAAAATAGCCCAAAGCAGCGTCGGTCACATGGTAAGCCTGTAGGGATTAATAAAATTTCACTTTCAACTTATTCTAACATAATATGAAATAGAAAAATATGTAATTAAACTTTAAAAATATCAAATTTACAAAACTGAACAAAAGAAAAAGCAAATTATGAATAAATATGTAAATAAATTAAGAAGAGACTTGCCTGCAACGAGAATTCGTATAAAGATGGTAACAACTGTGCCACAGCACCCACGGCCTCGTCAGCAATGTTAATGCAATCAGCAAGCGATAAGGAAACGATACGAGGTGTCAAGCATGCCCAGAGACCGGCCTCGGTAACCTCATTACAGCCGGCCAGCTCCAGTTCAAAGAGGCTCTGAAAAATTCGACAAAGTTTGAAATTAGTTACGAAAAAGGTGCAAATTAATTAAAAGTAAGCTCATTAATTTTGTATGCACAGTGAAAAAATGTGACGTAATTACTGCGAAACTCGCTGTTTTGATGTTGCTTTGAGAATATACCTAGATCAAGGAATCACAAAAGAAGAAAGAACACCGAAACGAACACCCATCTTCCCAATAAATTTAAAACGATTTAAAGGCTTTTGACTAATTTGCGCACAAGGCCATTTCGTCGATTTACGCAACTTCCATGGGCAATTATCGAGCAATATTCGTATCGTACTCCTATTACGATAAAAGTTGGGATTGATAAATTTCCGAAGCGTGATTACTGAGAATGAATGGTTTTCATTTAGTGAATGGGCTTAATCAATATGAAAGTAAATATATATTTACTATGTTAGCCGGAAATATCAACCAACTTGTTCTTGTGAAATGTGAAGTATATGGTTTATTGTTATATTAAGAATGACCGCGTAATAGGATGGGTGCATTTTATACCTATTTACAATGAACTTTTTCAACGATATAATGTTTCTCTTAACCATCACTCAAGTAAATTGCTTTAAATTAAAGTAAATTACCAAAAGCATTCGAATTTCTTTTGCATAACAATATGCATATGGCTTCCAACCAGCCCGACGTAGAAACCACACAAAAAATATGCAATTACGACTCCGTTTCAGATCAGGCCAAACGAGAAACTCAAATAAAATTTTCATTCTGGCTCCCACTCTAACTACCATTGCAATATGCCATTGAATAAGGACATAGATTTGTATATTTAGGGTATGTACTTGTATTGCGTACCGTATGAGCCTGAACAAAACTGATCAAAGAGTGTACATACATAGAGCTCGCATGTCGAACGAAGTTATTGTTGCAAAAATTTTGTTCGAAGGGCTTTTTAGTAAACCCACCGAACATAAATATAGTCATTGCATCTCGCTTCCCCTTGCCGCTCACCGATTTTTGTAGAATCGCCGTGACTTAAATTACATAAATTTTTAGTGGTTCAATCTCTATGTATGTATACTCTCTACTGATATTCTTCACAACCGGTAATTTTAGACAGGCAAAGTCACAGAGACTAAAAATATCTGAACTCGAACTCCGCAACCCGAGGGAACAGCTAGAGAAAAGTCGCACAGAAGAAGTGATACTTTTACACACACATACCGTAGGATACGCCATATGTTTTGTTTGGATGTCTTTAAGAGTTCTATTGCAATATAAAAATGTCCAAATAGCTTGAAGAGGCACACAATGAGTAGCAGTTGAAATAGGAAACATAAATCAAACTTTTTTCGACCGATATAGGTGAAGACCATTTTGTCAAAGCTTGCGGGTGAAGGGAAGACAATTACACTCGGGAGAGTGTTGGAAGAAGCTGACGGGTTTTGATTTGAATTTCTATGAATACTCCTGCGGAAAGTGCCACGGTTAGCAACTAGAGAATGGAGCTCGGTTACAACTAACTAATATTATTAAAATTTCTTCTGATTTTACGCTTTGTCTTTTTCTCGACTTTTCTGAATTACGAAATGAATTTTATGGTGAAACGATGTATAATTATTTTACTATTTTTTATTATTTTTTCACTTTTAATTTTTATTATACCAACATCAATTCTTGCAATACGGCGTGTATGTGGTTTATAGATTGAAATTTCCATCACCCGGCTGGGCAATTGAACTATGAACTTCCTGATCAAATGTTCAATGCTGCACACATACACTACTGGTTTCGCTAACCCAACAACCGACAGAAGCCCAATTATTCATTTATTATTCAAATCTGATTTTAACATAAGTTCCTTCCAGAGATCACTCCACCGTCTCTAATTTCACCATGGATGATCTATTGTTGTTTTATACACTTATATCACACACTTTCAGAGAGCCACATTACGAGTATTTGTAACGTTGGCATTGCCATTGAAATTCTGAAATTTCTGATAAAGAACTAACTTAACTCACCTTTCAGAGATTAAATTTGAAACTTCACGAAAATGATAGCATGATTACCAATTTAATGTTTCAGGGAGTACTAGCGCCGCGGTCCTTACCTATTGGGCTAAATTATTACCAATTATTTCAGTCATTAAATGCATTCAATCAAGTCACAAAGTTTCTATGCAGTTTATAGTTTGCTGCAATCAAAGTGGTTCTATACTTCTCAGACAGTTTATGTTACAAATTGTTTCAGGGGTTTGCCGCTTCAATGGTTCCGTACTCACGCTCAGTTTTTTGAACAAATCGTTCTGCTTTTATTGATGGATTCCATGGAGATAGAGCACTGAGTCTAAAGGTTTTTTTAATTTTCAAAGTCACCCTTAAATAAGCGATCTATCGCTTTGCACACTTTAAAATGAAAAATATCTTACTTTCAGCATTTCCTCTTTTGCGTGTAATGCAATATTTTCGGTTACTTATCAATCGTCTGTAGTCCATCAACCCTTTTGACAGTGTCACGCCCTGTCTAAGCGTAAATGGAAAAAAGGAAAATTACACTTTACAATTTAACTCAAATTCTTCGCATTTGGCAAACTTTCCTTTTGTGTATGCATTGGCATTGAAATATTTCTTGATTAACAAAACCAAATTTGTAGAAATTTTGACCTTTTGTTTAAATGAGGTGAAAATTGTAAGGATAAGCAACAGGATTTCAATATTATTACAATTTTCTTGGAAACTTTTTTGCTTTTTGCTGTTTTCTTTTCGTTTTTTTTTTCGCTAACAAGTTTCTTCAAAGTTTTGCAAATCCATTAATAAAGTTTGCGCTTTGATTGAGAGTGGCAACAAACTTTCAAGGGCGTGGGTAGGTACAAGCAACACAAGGTCACTAAGTTACACATAAATCCTTACTTTCAGTAATTTGCAGTATCATCGTATATCGTTTTATAAGCAGCAACAACCTCATAAACATAAAGCACAGTCACCCACACACACACATACCCACACACACATCCGCATATACTTGCAAACTTGCACAGAAATGCGAAGAAGGCACCACCACGCACAAATCAACAGCATCACACCCAGTTGGAAATCAAAGCACGTCCCACAAACCTACCAAACTTTTCACCCTAATATAATTGTCATATTGTTAAGGGTCCTGAGACATTCTAAATTCATATGCTTGATTGTGTCAGGCATCAAACTGGAAAATCCTCAGAAGAAACACCAAAAAAAAAAGCAACTTGGAATATCGAAAGCATTCATCTTCGCAAATACCAAACCGCGTGCATTCACCCTGAAGCGAATTTTTACTGTTAATTAGTAGAAAGGCAGGCCTGACAACTGTCCGCTTTCATATGCATAAATTGTTAGCGGTATGGAAGTAAAGTATTATTCACCAAATTAAGTTTGTATTCATAAATATAAAAATTAACAATATATATAAAATTAATAATATAATAATATACATAAATATTAATATAAAAATTAATTGTTATATAATATTAACTTCGAACTGATTCCAAAATCGTCATATTGAGCACTGTGTGTCGATCCAGAAATGGTCTAGCTTTGTCATATATTTAGTCCAGACGTGCTTAAACACAGGATCAAAATAAAAATTGCAAAAAATTCTAAACATTCCAACATATTGAAAATCGCAATGCATAGATTTTGAAATTTTTTATTTTGGTGTCTGCGTGTGGATTTTCATCAGAATCTGCTCCAATACTAAGTACGAGCAGCTATCTATCAGTTAAATATCTCCTTTCATTCTTGAGATAATGCTAATAAAAAATCACTGACGGATAATAAAGACTCTAAATCGACCATTTGCATTTCTAGCTATTAATGAACTCGTTTCTCCAAACAATAAAATATTAATATCCTTTAATTATTAATCGGAGACCCCTTAGTAAATAGTATGCTCTGCTGGATCGTTCATTGCCAATAGAAATATTATAATGGTATAGAAACCCGAGAAAATGTGCCTAATAGGATCATACTAAAAATGAATAAGACAACGATGTACCGCATCCAAGAAACAGTGCCAAAGGATTGTAACCTGAAAAAGCTAAACTTAAAAAAACAAAAGTATGCATCGTCCGGAATATTCTCGAAACTGCATTATTCATCGATTGTAAAGTCCTGGAAAGTAAGGTTTATAAAGAGTATTTTTAGTTTTCTTCTTTGACCAAATCCTTTTATTTTCCTTTCTGTCCCATTGAAACACAAACTGAAAATTTACTCTGAGAATTTGCTTAGTATGAATACAGTGTACCATAAAAACTTCCCAGCAAAGCAAGTATTGTTTTTGTGCGATAAAGTTAAATCGTTTAGGATAGAGTTCTGCCAATATGTTAACAGTCATTTCAGTTGTAATATCGTTTTTATATATTTGTTAGACTCACATTCAGAGGGTCGCAGGTTCAAATTTTGCCCCTGGCTTGGTCTCAAAAATGTGTCTTTCTAAAAAAATCGTTCTCTCTTCGAGTCGAAAGGGTAAGTAGCTAGTGCTCATTCCCCACCTCTTGAAGCCATAATTAATTTTTGACGTTGACGGCCGTTAAGAGAGTGAGCACGTTAAAGCCAAATTCATCAATGAATGTTCGATGAAATTTCCTATTGGGTTCCCACAGCCACGTAAACAGCCTATTCCAGCCGTATAAAAAACTAATAAACAGACTCACCTGGCCATGCGGCGAAGAACTGTGGTTAGAGCGGGTGGCTATTTTAAGCAAATGTACGACTAACTGAGTATTTACCACATTTTGATGTTTGTTTATTTTTAATTTTATATTTCTTAGCTTGGCAGTGTGTGTGTGTGGGAGTGTGAGTGGGTGTATGAATGCTTGCATCTTATTTATTTTGTAAAGACCATTAACATCAAATGAACTAGTTTAGACTCACACACACATCGGCATACTAAAAGCACTTTCCTACCTAATAAAAACAACGACCAAATAATATACGCAAACTTGGAAGTTGTTCTCACAACCTACGAAAATTGGCATAGCTAGCAAATTCAGTCAAAACACTAAGCATGTAATATTAAACAACAGATTGGTCACCAGGATCTTGTTAATTTTGAACACCAAATGAGCACTCAATGTATTATTGATCGGTTAGCAACATTACTTCCATCCCAACCACGTCTTCACTGTGCATATACTTACATATGTATTTATGCCCATTCGAATCTATATATACATTATCAATATAATAGCAAGGACTTTGAGCGATCGAAGACTCCTATCAAATTTTGTTGATGAGTTTAAGCTACGTCGTCCAATCCCGCCCAGGCAGAAACACTTATTCAATACTTATTAAAGCTATACCAAATAATGTATTCAAATGTAAGGACGACGTGGGAGTTAAACAGGACTATTTATCCACTTTACAATATTCACACAAATATTCAGGTAAATATATACAGCAGTTAGAGAGTTACTAAGAAACAAGCACACAATTTTTCATTTTTAAATATCAACGTTGTTGAGGAAAGGAATTATTATTATAATTAATTATAATCTGCCAACTTTTGAAAATGCGTAATTAATCAGCAATTAATCAAAATGGAGCTATTAAAGCCATCATTGCCATGCTACCATTAATTTTCTTTCAGTAGTTGAAGTCAATTGACGTCAAACAGAAAATTTTTAATGAAACTCGCTATGGATACTAGATAGTAACACGAAATACGCAGTATAATGGTATGTCATTGCTAACCGTAAGCTGGTCCTTCTGAATAAAAAGCACGAGAAAAGCAAAAATAACTGGAATTATTCAAGGGGTGAAGCAGGCATTCTTGCAGATTTCGCCACACACTCTCAAAGATAACCTCGCTTAAGGACTATAAGAGAAAAACTAAGTGGAGTTAGTGAGAGGCAGTTGAACAGCTTGGTCAAAATCTTTAAATATTCAATTCTTTACTTATGTTAGAAGTTTAGGGGGTCCCTGCCAGGAACGAGTTAATTATTTTACTAACTTATTTTTAAAATAAAAGTTTTTTTTTCCGTAGAGAGGGGAAATCTTCAAAAAGACACGAGAGGGTATGTACCACTCAAGAGTGTGAGATTTTTGCTCACTAAAACCACCTCCCTAACCTAACAGTTTCGCTAAGCCTCAAAGGCCTGATAGCGATTTAGGAAGGATATACAAAGATATACAAAGAGAACTACTCGCGGTTTGAAAGAAAAAGTTTTATTTTCGATTTCAACATATGTTTGGAATCATTCAAACAAATCATCTCCGAAACTAAATTGAAATCATAACACACACTACGAAACGGCGCAAAATCTAAATAGTGCCGATTACCACGACTACAGAAAACATAACTGGAATAGAAGGAAAACTTTCCTTCATACGCCATCATCAGCTGTTAAAATTTGAATATTCTTTTTAATTGAAGAGAAAAAGAGGACGGTATACCGCAAATTATTCATTCTACCCTAGTTTCATTAATCTTGTGTATATGTATATCCACATGCATAGCCATAAACATTCACACTGTGCCTGTAAACCATTCTCAATTGATTTTATGATATATGAACGAGGAGCGTGGAATGAACTAAGAATGTTGGCTGTGCTTTGTAGCAAATGCAGAAGTAAGTAGAACTTTTGTCTTCTTTGCTTGATACAATAATTCAAGATGAATCCATTCATCATTACCATAAACATACATACGAGTGTGTGGTTGTCAGGCAAATTTCACGCTCCTTCGCTTTATTTCTCTGGAGCATTTTAGTATTCAAATCGGCACTACTTCTCTTACCATTTTATGGTAATGTCGCAGCAAAAAAAAAGTCAATATTTTAAATTGCTTGAATTGGAAAGATTGACACTAAATCACTACACAGATTCTATAGGAATCTCTACTAAAATTACAACTAAACTTCCACGAAGGGCCAAAGGTTTATCATTCAAAAAAGAGGTATGCATTTTATTGCTTAACAATTACTTCGAAGCGAAATTGTTGATTCTCTGTAGCTTAATGAATCAATTATTGCATTTGGAATCACAATTCCTAAGATTTAATTGTTGAATAAAATTATTCATTTATCACCATTTATTATGCGAGTACAAATAACGAAACAATATTGAATAAATTTAACAATATTACCACACCTAATAATTTTCTCCATTTCACAAAAAGACCTCGTGAAAAATCTATTTAAGGAAAATAAAAGTCTTCTTCTACATGCAAATTTCAAGTTAAATGCCACATCTAAAGGGATATCAGACTACAGCCACAATCAAAACCTCCCACATTGTTCGCACTGCTGCAACTATGACTGCCCATTTCAGAATGCTAATCTTCTTTTCTGGTTATATAGGATACTTTTCCATCTTTGTCAACGTTGTCCGATATGTGAACTGTGATATTTGCTTGAGAATAATCGCCCAGTATTCCAGATCCAGATCTTCAGTTTCTACCCATGCTGACTTCTGAACAGGGCTCAAGATGATCGAATATGGTATAATTTATGTAACTGATTCTTGCAACATACTCTCTATTGCGTGCATTATCTCACAATGATTTTTCGTAGGAGGTTGATTACGATTGCGTCATGGTCCACGTCTCAAGTGGTTAAAATGGCACTGGTCTTATAAATATTTTGCACAAAAATATATCCTTTATATGCAATTTTTATTTTACTCGTCGAAGTTAAGTTAATTCTTTACCAAATCTCACATTGCTAAATTCTATTGGAGCATTTTCCTAAACAACTTGCAATATGCAAACTGTGTTACCTCCTTGAATGAGAGTGCGGACGCCATTGCAAAAGGCGGAATCTTACTACCAAAAGGGCAAGTTCGTAACGTACTGATGCCTCTAAGAATGATCAATAGACATATTGAAGATCACATGATGAGAAAGGTGAAAGAACGGTGGAGTATCGCAAAGCTCATGTGCTAACCGTACGGCACTCAGACCAAATCGATACTGGCACTTCCAAGAAAGGATTGTAGAACGGTAGTAGGAGTACTCACAGGTCACTGTCTAAGACGCTAAAAGGATGGGACTCACAAACAATAATGAATGCAGGAAATGTGGGGAGCAAGGCACAAGAGAAACTCTGGAGCATCTACTATGCCTATGCCCCGCTATATCGAAAATGCGCTTATCACATCTGGGAGCCCCCTGGTTGGAAGGACTAGAAGAGGTCACACCACTAGGGATAGTTTCTCTCTTAAGATTTGCTAAGAGCGTCTCCCTGTTTAACGATTCATACTGTAGCTCTTAAATGGATATCCATCTGGCGCCGCAAAGGACCTTGTAGGTCTATGAGTGGTCTTCACGGCCGACCAGTGTAACCTAACCTAACCTACCTCCTTGAATCAAAGCAAAACACAATTTTGAGAAGGGCTCGGTTCAGTTCATTTTGAAAGTGTGATTTGAAGCTAATGTTGAAAAATATTTTATAACTTATTTCTAAGCGACTTCTCGGAACAGTTGGAGTCTTTACATTCATAAGCGATTTATCTTACCTGTAGAACAAGTAGCAATTCGAATACAATTTCTGACGTTTAGTAACTTGCTGCAATATAGAAATTCAATTCCTTGAATTAATGATTCAATTGCTGATATTCTTATAGCCTGTAATTCAAGTTTTGTATGTCAACCAATAGAGCCCAGTTCTACAAACTTAACTCAAGAGAAGTTCAAAATGCAGCTGTGAAAAAAACCGATTCCACAGTTAAACTTCAATTCAAATACCATGGAAGATACTACCCACCGCTGTACTTGAAAGTGAGAATTTCCCTGGTTGAAGAATTGATGAAATTGTTTCTGATTGAAAAGCATACGCATATATGTAGCTTTTCTATAAATTATCCCCTACAATTTGAGAGCATTCGATGCGCGCTTTTTGCCGGTCCGTACATATATCGTAAATTCTTCTTTTCCTGACCTTGTGAGCGTTTTTTAGCGTGTGCAATTTTTGAGGCACTTTAAAAATACCTTTCGTATTTTCTGCTATATATTTTTGTTTTTTGTTAATCGCTTTATTTTATTTTTTTTTTGTTGGTTGTGTTTATAATGTGGCTTACCGCATATAAACTTGGATATACATAGGAAATCGGAAGTACGATGGACTCGTCATTTACTCACTCGCTCACACACCTCTTGTTTATTTTGAACTGGGTCTTAATTTATGGGCGCAAAATGTTTATAGAATTAAAACAATAAACACTGTCGCACGCCTCTCAATACTGTATGCACACAAACTTAAATACAGACTGCGGCAAAGCGCACATAAACCATTGAACAACATTAAATGAATACTTAAACGTCGCTATATACTTTAATGCCTTTTAATGCTTTGGTCTGTCACAGTTTGTAATGCCTTTAAAATGAAGAAGGAATGGCAAACTATGCATTGGAGAAACATTTAAGGGAACAATACACTTGTAGAGCCATAAAACACTTCATATGTAAAGGCCGTAGCAAATAGCTCCAGTGCGAGCGCTGTAAAAGCGGCGGATTTGGGGAGTAGCGTTACAAAGAGGGTTCGACAAAAATGCTCAGTTAAATACGGAAAGGTACACAATTTCTTTATATATACTCGTATATATATTAGTGTTCTTTCGTGTGTTTATAAAGACAAACTGTAAAGAAACGTCCTTCCAATTCTGTACTTATGGAGAGTCTCTCAAAATATCCCACAAAAAATAATAAACATAAGCAGTTCGCCCAAACGAAACTCCACGCATATTATTGATTATGAAGTCAGCGAATTTAATGCGTAATTCATTGTTCCAATGAACAAATTTATTGCATATCCTGTCACTTAATAAACCGCATATTGTACGAGTGTGTCTATATAGAGCTACATTCATTAATATCTTATGCTTGATGACAGATATTAGCAGAACACTATTAAGGAATCAGAAATGAGCGATTGATAGTTTACACCAATGCAAACATCTTTTAAGTTTACATATATATGATCAAAGGAATGGGAAATATATTGATTTTGGCCACTCGAATTGACTGCACAAACAAAATAAAGATACATTGGGCCAAAGAGAGTATATTCGCAATTTGGTCGGATTTCAATGAATATTTCTTCTGGATAATAGACTCTTTCATTAATAATGTGAGTTGGCTAAGTGTTGGACTCTATATTCCAATCAGTTTTTTACCAAATCGTGAAATAGCTACGGTGAATTATTTCCTAAAAAGAGATATTTCATATTTTGGGTGATTATTTGATTTGTCAGAAATAATTTGAGAAAAAGATCTACAAAAAGTCAGGAAACCCCGCATTCTTGACGATACAAACCAAATTACTTTGGGCAAATATTTGAACCGTTGCCAAAAAGCGAGTATTCAATATATAATAATGTGCAGATCAGATAAATCAGCCGCACCAGGAAACTGACACACAAGTGTAGTTAGAAACAATGATGTTGAAAAATCAAATCACCCTGTATTTTAGGGGAAATATAAATTATTAGACAATTATTTGTGATTATTTAATAGAGCATGTCCAGAGTGCCCGTTCGTGTCTCAATTATTCTAATCTCTATAATCTATGCCCACAAACGTTTTCTCTAAGTTTAAGTGAACAAATTCTTGCTTGATTTATTGAAGAGAATTGGTTTATACCGGGTATGCCCATCGATTTATATTATATGTTACTTTAGGAGATTTTCTGTAATGATGGTGTCATGCTTCCATATCTAGATTGTTTTATTTTACTTAAAGATGGTTGGAATGTTCTTAAATTCTTTGAGAAATGTGCTATTATGCTAGGAATTATATGATTTAACACATTATGGCTGTAATTTATTCTACAGGGTTCATCTAGTTCACGCTGTCAAAAGTAATGTAGTATTTTAAGACACAAACAATAATTTACGAAGAATTATTTGTTGGCATTTTATTTATTTATTTATTTTCCATTTGCCTGATTTTTTGTTTTCGTTGTCGATTTTCGTCGCCTATTTTTCGTCGTGTGTATTTTTGGAAAATTCTTCACTCTTTAAAAATAGCCCACTTTTAAGTTGTTATTTGTGGCATTTTCCGTGGGCGATTTTCCAGAGATCAGCAGGTAGTAGTGAGAAAAGAACGTGTCAGACACCACTTTCTTCTAAGTGGATAAACTTTAAGGCACTGCTAAACATATTAAAAGAGAATACATCTGGCTCTCTAAGAAATATTTTGTTCCTTCCAAGATCAATCAATATTAATATGGTGATCTACAACAAAGCTGAGAAAAATTGTAAGGCCGATCGATGTATGCCTTGCCAGCAACGAAACACTATTATCTTTTGCAAACAGCTGATGGTGGAAATAACTCAGTTCCTGAATGAAGCAAGTCAAAAACTAAAACCAGTGCCCGATTTTTTCATGTCCTCAATGTCACGAGACGAAGAAGAGTGTATTCTATGTAATTTAAAGATGTATGTAGACGAGAGTTAATATGAAAACAGAGTGTGGAAGAAGTCCTCCATTGGCAGACACATTACTGATTGAAATGTTTACTGAGGGGACAGAGATGGACTTACATATTTCTTTAGTTTTCTTTCTAAAGTAGCCCTCATCTTTGGACTCGAAAAGTCACTTATGAGCAGATATATGCAGGGAGTCAATCAATATTATATTCTACATGTCTTCGATTATTTCAGTTCTGCTACTCACCGAAACATGTTCAACATCAAATGAAACGATTTGAATCTCAAATACAGACAGGAAAACAAATTAAAATCGAGCTGAAAGCAACTCTCATCAATGCCGCTACCAGTCGTAGGAGAGGCAGTTGTGGATAGTAACTTAGAATTGCTGTGCACGCTGTGTGGCCTTGTGCTATAAAATATGAGTACTTTGGGTGCATTCATGCTGGAGCGGCGATAAACCACAAGAGCAGTGATGAAAGGGGAGTTTGGGTGGTGTTCGTGCCGAAGGTTAGATGAGCGCAGAACTCAGCAGTGTTTAATACTAACTGCAATAAGCAGTTTAAAAAATCACTGATTCTGAAGAAAAGCAAATACTTTGATTGTGTCTTCAATTGCTTTAAAATGCCAGGTTTACAGCACAAGGAAGATGCGATTTTTCTCTCCACTCTATTCATAAAGGGTGAATGATCCAACTGAAGGTTATAATTCGAATCTGGCAATTCTATGGTTCTGCTTCAGATAAACATATTGTAGGAGGGTATCTGTAAAAGGATAATTAACCAGCACCTTTCGCGGATTACGAAATAATTTCGCCATCTCGTGCAGCGGTTACTAACGTCAGGAACAACTTTATGACACCGAGTCAGTGGTGGATGGATGTGCAAAAATTAGGGAGACCGGACAATTTAAAATATCGGCGCAGTGAGTATAAATCCGTCAATTTCCGTACGCCATTGTTCCCAACAATTGAAGCTTTCCGTCAAGACCACTCTGCACATTTTAACAACAGATCTCCATCTGCATGCTTATAAGACCCAATACAACAGGGCATTGCAACTAGCAATTTACAGACAGGATCGTGAGTCTGTTGATGGGGTATTAGAGAACTACAAGGTTGATAACGTTATTGCAAGCAAAACCATCCTCACTTTGAATTAAATTTATTGATTCGTTAAAACAAATTTGTTCGATTTCGTGGTATGAAAATCCCCAGGATATTTTCGAACAATTAATACATCCACAAAAGTGACTGTTTGGTGCGGATTTTCGTCCAGCGAACGTATCAATGGCCCCAACTTTTGCTAAAATGTTCATGGGGTTGCTATAACCGTCAATGGTGGAAATTATGGGGACCTGAGAACAAGAATTAATTTTCAAAATTGGTATGGAAATTATGTGGTTTCCACCAAACGATACCACTTGCCGCACAGTGCGAGAAACCATCCACTTACAATGCAGAACACAATGTTCCCGGTCGCGCCATCGCTCGTTTCGGCGTTAAAAATTGGCCTTGCCCACCCAAATTGCGAGATATATGAAGCTAAAGGTATATGCCAATGACTCCCAAACAAATCTAAACTTAAAGGACGAGATGAAATATCGCATGATTTATGACAAAGATTATTTGAAAATTTCATTAAAAGGGTTGAAATCTGCAAGGTTGATCGCGGCACTTATTTGGCTGTTATTATTTTTCATGTGTTGTTATATTGAAATAAAAATATCCTGTTAATTAAAGTTAAAGTGTAAAAATAAAGTGTATCATCCTTTATAGGTGAATCTTGTTTTGTATTGTATAACAAAGTGGAGTGGTAACTATGGAAATACTGGTACTGGTGCCACATAATACTGAACATCATTCATTGCAGGAATGTCTTAGATATTGCTAAAAGTGGGCATGGCGCACATGGATCACTAAGTTTCTAACACCAATCCACTACTATTGCACCAAATTTTGTTAATAAATCTTGTACCAGATCTGGAGTTGTGCATATAAGTCAATGGTGGGCGTAGCAATTGAAGAATTACTCACAGTTATTGGTCGTTGTTTTATTTATGTGGGTGGTACTGTGATCTATTGTAAAAAATTACGTTGACAAATCTTATGTAGGGATCCAATTAGGACTGTGCGTGTTGGAAGTTGCTTATATGGGAGGTAGGCGCGTTCTTCATGCGAACCCAGTGATACTATTATTTATAGTGATACTCATATTACGATCCTTTATACCGACTTTCTTGCATACATCGTGTATAAGTTTCCAGATATGAAAATGTGTGAATATTAATCGTGGTAGTCTATAAATTTAGCCCACATTTAGCAAAGAGCCTAGTTTAAGAAACTAAATTCACATCGGGTTTTATTGTAGATATACGAACGGATATGGTTAAAGCAACTCAGGTAATGATGCTGATAAATGATGTACTAGCATTTCATACACTCCCACAAATTAATATCTGGTTGCGTTCTGGCCCTGTTGCATGGAACTTTTTCAAATAATTAGAACTGATTTCTTGTGATGGATTAAAGTAACTTCTACGCGACCACCTACGCACTTTTTATATCGAAGATATATACGCGTGCATACTACGTAGAATGTTATGTCTACTTAATGGCGCATATCCTTACGGAAACCTAGCCCCTAAGTGCCTATCTTATTATGGCAGAGTTTCTCGAAGACTACCACAAAAAAAAGAGGAGAAATTAATATTCATTATGCATTGCAAACACATATCGATGCGGTGCCATTTGTCATCGTGATTCATTTCAACTGTAAATCCAACGGAAATAAAGGAAAAACTGAAAAAACAAAAACCTATATAAAAGGGAATCGTGTGCGAAATAGCAAATGAATGCGGCATATAGATGCGAGTATGCGTTTCATGCATAATAATAGCGGCAGCGCGTGTAACACCACCAGCAACACAATACAACTGCAACTACAACAGCACAACTATCGAGCGAGTCTGACGAAATTTCCGGCGGCCAAACACTACCGCCAATCCAATCCAATACCAATCCATATGCAAAATCGCAAATGAAGCGAATTCAACGGAAATGAAGAGGAAAATCTACCATTCCCATATGGAAAAAGTGAATCATGATTGATATGCAAATCAAGTGAATGCCAACTGCCCGAAAAGAAATTAATACGAATCAATGTATAATCCTAACAATAGTGCTTGATATGCGGGAATTCAGAATTGTGCGGCGAGCGCCAATGTGCAGATAGTCATGTTTATCGTGATCAACAGAAACTGCATAAAAACAAAACTCAAAAGTGGAGTGCAAACTGAAATATACTCGAAACATTGCAAGGTATTTCAATTGATCCGCTTCTGTACTTCGGAGGTATGGTTGTACCAGTGGAAAATCCACACAGGCAAAAAAAAAATTTGTCTTGCTGTGTTCCGTTTAGAAAGACAAACAAAAACTAGTTAACCAAATATAAAACCTCAACACTCTTAAAAGAGCCCAGCTTTTTGTGGGCTCACCAAAACAATTTCTCACGAATCGATTCTAATCGTGAAAAAATCAAACGCGAAGTTGTGATGTAGGCGTTGATGTCGCGTAGTGCTGGATTTCGGTTGGTTTCGGAGTCAAATTAACGTAGTATACTTCTGATAACTGAGACTCAGTTCAAATTTGCAATATTGTAATTTTGTTAATTAGATAAACCATTTTGTTATACTACTCTCCATATATATGTTACACCCCTAAAGAGGCAAATCTCACGGAAATCAATGTGCTCAACCTCATTCGAGATTGAAATACTGATAAAGGCAAAGACACGGCTCAGACGATTGTGGCTAGAGCACAGGTCACCAGCGCTATGGCAAAAACTCACTACAGCCAAAAACGAACTACGAAACGCACTGCGCAACGAAAGTGAAACAGGCTTACATCTCACACCTGAATCCCGTAGAATCCACAAACTACTCCTCATGGAAGGCAATCAAACATATGAACAAACCAACAGAAGCAGACTCACCAATAAGAGTTATTGACGGACGATGGGCGAGAAGCAATGAAGAGAAGGGGCAAGTTTTTGCGCAACACCTAAAACTGTATTCCAACCAAACGCTCCTAGTAACAGCTTTAAAATACCAAAAATAGACAACGAAATCCCACAGATGAACCTACTGTTGAGACCGAAAGAAGTGTGGCATTTTATCTTATCTCATTTGGACCACAAAGAAAACGGCAGGCCACGGCCTGATAATCACAAAGATGATGACGGAGCTACCTCCTCTTGCATTTAACTCTGATATTTAATTATATTGTAAGACAAAGCTACTTTCCACATGTCTGGAAACAATCCCACATAACTATGATACCGAAACCTGGCAAAACTCCAACACAGGTCTCGTCATACAGACCAATAAACCTGCTATCCGTCGTTTCGAAACTATTCGAGAAGCTATTGCTAGCAAAATCAATTCCATATCTGGTACAGCACAAAATAATACCTCACCACCAGTTTGCCTTTCGTAAAAAACATGGTACTATTGAACCAGTTCATCAACTAGTGTCCCAAATCAGAAAGACGTTCGAGGAGAAACAATGCTGCTCTGCAGTGTTCTTTGATGTCGCACAAGCCTTTGACAGAGTGTGCCACGAGGGCCTTATTTATAAAATAAAAAAATCTTCTGCCTTCAAATATTCACAGTATCTTGGAATCATACTTAAAAAGAAGATGCTTTCAAGTCAAATGTGAAGATTACACACTCAACCAAAACACGTGCCCTGCTATCACACTCAACAACAAAACTATTCCACAGGAGACAGAAGTGAAATATATTGGTGTCCACGTTGACAGACGCTGTACCTGGAGAACTCATATTGAGAAGAAAAGAGCGCATATTAAATTAAAAGCTACAGGTTTTAACTGGCATTTAAATGCAAATTCAAAACTAAGCTTCGATTACAAAGCCCTCTTATATAAAGCCATAATCGTACCCATCTGGACATATGGCACTCAGATGTGGGGCGAAGCAAAAACATCAAACACCGAACTGTTGCAAAGGACTCAATCAAAAATATTACGGACGATCCCTGGTGTGCACCAGTACGCGGTACGTGAAAAACATAAACATTCAGTGGTAAAGAGGATGGTACATTGTTGTCTAGTTTTACGACATAATTTATTTATTTATTGATTAACTTATAATTATAAACTATAAGCTAATACATTGAAGCAATAGCATCGAGGCTTTCAGCTTACTTATTAGTGATAGGTAAGAAAGTCTTAAGGTTTATAGAAAGTAGAAAAATTACATTGGAGAGAATAAAGAATGTTTACAATGGAATTATGGGGAAATTTATGTTTGCATATACTTATTAAAAAATGTTGGAGAGATCAGATTAGGTTATACTCGTATAGGTTGCAGGATTTAACGAAAAATATTACTTTTTTTGTGGATTCTAAATTGACTTGGGAAAGGAAAATAAGGGGATCGATGTTGGAGAAGATTTGCTTTCTGTTGTTTTCAAACTTTTTTTTTTTATTTAAACGTTATAATTATACGTACATATACAGCGTTTATAATATTGCAACTAATTTATACATTCAATAACTAACGAGCAATTTCAGTTTATTCATTATATTCAGCTGGATAATTCACACCGCATTGGTGCTACTAGTTTGTGAGGTCTCTCGGCTTCGTTCTCTTAAGACGTCGTTCCGTTTTGTTTAGTTCGGAGAGTTTCGATGCCTCTTCGTTTATGTGGTGTTGAAGTCGTTCGTAATGTAATATTGCGACTTTAGTAATTTCGCTGTGTACCGTCTTCACGCCAAGATCTCTGTGGAGGTCTAACATTCGTACGTACCAGGGTGCATTGACTATGTTCCGTAGAACTTTGTTTTGAAATTTTTGTATTCTTTTAATATTGGTTTGTGTGGTGCATCCCCATAGTTGAATACCTTAACTCCATACGGGTTTCAAGATTTGATTATATAACAAAAGCTTGCTATATGTAGAAAGCGTAGATGATCTGCCAATTAACCAGTACATTTTTTATACTATATTTCGAGTTCTTCTCTTTTCTTTTTCACATGTGCACACCATCGGAGCTTTACGTCTAGTGTCATACCCAAATACTTAGCGATATTTGAGTATGGTACTTCTATTCCGTCTATATATACAGGGTTATGTCTAACCTTTTTATTCGTAAAGTCGATGTGGACCGATTTTGTGTTATTTATTTTAATACGCCATTTCTTTGTCCAATTAAATATTGAATTTACGGCACGTCGGAGTTTCTCTACTGAGATTTCCTCTGTGCCACCAGTAGCTATGAGTACCGTATCGTCAGCGAATGTTGCGGTAATATGGTTTTGTTCGATCAGTAAATCGCTTGTGAATAGGACATAGAGTAGGGGCCCTAGGATGCTGCCTTGAGGAACACCTGCCTTAAGTTCGCGGAGCCCAGAATAGGCATCATCTTGCTTAATTCTGAAGTGTCTTTTTTGCAGGTATGATTCGATAATTTCAAAATATTCGGCAGGTAGAATCAATTGCAGTTTATGGAGCAGACCTTTATGCCAAACTTTGTCGAATGCCTGCGCTACATCTAGAAATACCGCAGAACAGACTTTTTTCTCTTCAAATGAGTTTTCAATAACTTCGACGATCCTGTGAACTTGATCTATAGTTGAATGTTTACTTCTGAAACCAAATTGGTGGCATGGTATGAGTTTCTTTTTTTCAATAATTGGCTGGAGTTTACTGTGCAGCAGCTTCTCAAAGACTTTCGATAGTATCGGTAACAGAGAGATTGGTCTATATGATGACACTTCTTGTGGTACTTTGCATGGTTTGGGAAGCATTATTACTTCGGCCACTTTCCAGATGCTTGGGACATGTCGAAGTTTAAATGTGGCGGCTGTTTAAAAATTTCGCTGTTATCAGATCAAAACCTTGACTTTTTTCAATTTTATGTTTTTTATCTCATATTTTACATCGGAAGGGGTACACCACAGAGTGTCTGCCTTATTCTCATAGTTGATGTTGTAATTCGTATCAATTTCTACGCCATCATTTGGTGTAAAGGTTTTCATAAGGTGGTCTGCAAAAGTGTGAGCCTTTTCAATGTTGCTTTTGGCCCAGCCACCATTAGCCATTTTAATTGGAGAAATCGGTAATGTGGGCCTTTTTATGTTTTTCGTGGCTTTCCACAAAGAGTAGTCATTGTTTTTTTCGTGTGAGAGGTTTCGTAAGAGCCTGCTAGTCGATTAATTTTTGAAAACCTTTATTTCTTGACTTAGCTTCTTTGTAGCTTTCTTAAGCGCATGTTTATCATTGGGTGACCTACTTTGGTGCCAGCGACGCCGGAGTTTTCTTTTGTTTGTTATTAGAGTTTTTATTTCTTTCGGATAGAAACATCCTTCGGATTTCCTTTTTAAAATTGGCGTGCTAGCCCAAGCAGCATTTTGAATATTTTGCGTTAGTTCTAAGGCTACGTATTCCAGTTGTTCTTCTGTTTTTGGCGGTTCTATTTGTCGAGTGTTTCTACCTAGCACTTCTTTGAAATAGTGCCAATAGGTAAACTTGTTGGTTAGATATTTATTTTGCATTTTTTTAAATTATATTTTCGCTTACTGATAAGAAAACCGGAGAGTGGAATTGAGATCAAAACCCTCATGTATTTGTAAATAGTTCTTTGAAACTTTTTTAATTAAAACGAAATCTATTAAATCAGGTATCTTTCCAGGATCGCTTGGCCAATAAGTTGGCTTACCAGTTGAGATAAACTCACAACCCGTCTCTCTGGCAGCTTTAAATAACTCACGCCCTTTTGTTGTGGTTAGTCTGGATCCCCAATAGATGTTTTTGGCATTGAAATCTCCTCCTACTATAAGTCTGGTTTCGTGCTTATTTATAAATTTAACATACAATTCACTATTAATTTTGTGTCTCGGCGGACTGTACAATGCCGTGAGCGCTAGCGGTTGGTTGTTTGAATTTATAATGATAATGGTTGCTTGGATTTCATAAGTACGGAATTTCTCTGACTCGTAATGTTCTATATTTTTTCTTACGATTATTGCGCTACCACCACGAGCTGAATTATCTGGATGAGTTGTGTGGTAAGTCTCATAGTTATTAATTTTTATGAACGACTGATTTCTGAAATGTGTTTCAGAAATCAGACAAACATCAATTTTTTCTTCGTTGAGTATGATTTGTAATTCGGGTTGATGTTTGGCCAGCCCGTTCGCATTCCATAGCATTATTTTTAGTATCATTGTGTATGAGGGTAATTTTGTTGCATTGAGCCCTGCTCGAGCCTTACTAGACGAGTTTCTAGGCTTTTATTAAAATCTTCTTGTTTCTTTAATTGTTTAAAAATTTGAGACAATATTTCTTCTACCGAATTAGACTTTGTGGCATTCTCGTTTCTCGCTACTTCAACGTAACTTAGGCTGTGCTCATTCTTTTCGTTTACATTGGTCTGCGTGGTTTGCATTGCAGGTGGGTTTACTGTACCTGGCTGAGGAGGTTTTTTCTATTGGGTGGTTCCGTTACGTATTTTTTGTAGTTCTTGCGGTACCAAACAACCTCTATAGTATGCTGGATGAGCTTCACCACAGTTACAACATTTGTTGTTTTCAAACTGAGGACATTCAGTTAAAAAGTGATAGATGGTAATTTGAGTTGAAGAGTTGCAGTGCTGACAATGAGGAGAGGTAGAGTTTTTGTCTATGATGTGGGAATGGGTCAATCTGGTATGCCCAAGTCTGAGGCGCTAAAATTTAACTATATCAAGTCTGTTAATGTCTGTGTGCTGAAACTTTCAAAAGCTGTTTATATTTGATTTGTCTTGGTTGAGGTCTTGATACCATTTTGAAGTGAGAGGCCACAAAAGTGTTGGTATTTTCCGGAAAACTGATTTGGCATATTTTTGTATATCATTATAATTATTATTTGAAGAAAGAATAACGGGGGATTTGGCAGCAAGTTTTGCAGCTTTATCGGCAAATTCGTTTCCAGTGATTTGGACATGACCAGGGATCCAGATAAGTACTATTTTAGGAAACATTTCTGTTAGTGCATCTCTTATAATTTTAGGATAGTCAGAGTTGTTATCCAGGTTGGAAATAGAATCTATTGCGGATAGCGAATCAGAACAAATAGCATATTTACCAGATTTATTTTTTAGATGGCGTCATAAATAGCAATTATTTCGGCGGTAAAAACTGTAGAATAGTGAGGGAGAAGTGACATCTTTATGATTGAATGTGATTATGTTATGCAAAAACTGGTTGCATTATGGTCTTTTGATCCATCAGTATAGATCATGGTATAGTTTTGTAGTTGGTTTTGAATTTCAAGGAATTTTTGTTGATATACTAATGGAGGGGTTGAAGCTTTATTATATTTGCGGATGGAACTGTTAAGATTGGTGAAATTGAGAAGCCATGGTGGATTTTTAGATGGAGTAGTTTTTATCGGTTGAAATGGTAAGTTAGAATTCTTGCATAGGATAATGGTTCTATGTATTAATTTCGGTTCTTTTTTTGATTTGGCTGCTTTAATTATAAGCGGCATCAGTGGAGTGCCTAAACTTGAAAGAAATGATTTGCAAAGCTTAGGGGTAATGAAGTCTCTTCTGTTTCCAAAAGTTGTGTTTGATTCAAAAAGAAGGTTATTTTTTGGGGTAGTTCTGTAAGCACCGAATGCTATTCGCAATGCTGTTCAACATTGTTTTTATTTTATTTGTAACTGATTTAGGAGAGAAGCCGTACATAAAAAGTCCGTAGTCAATTAGTGCGTTTATTACTGATATAAGAGAGACGGTGTTACAGTTAAATTTGTGGCTGGACAAGCATTTGATGATGTTGAGTCTATTTGATGGTTTTGAGTGCAAATAGTCTACGTACTCGTATGTGTTCCATCTGTATCTCTTATTCAAAACTATGCCGAGCATTTTTAGGTTATCCACATTGTCGACTCTGAAGTTGTTGGATTGAATGATACAAGACAGCTTAGTTTTCTACAGACGTGCAGGGATTTGCATTTTGAAGTGGAAAGCTCAGCTCCTGAATAGGTGCACCATGAAGATATATCATTGATAAGGTCACTGATGTCAAGCGTAATATTTTTTGTTTTATTGAGTTTTTTGACAATATGGAAGTCGTCTACGTAAGCGCAAAAATCGTATTGTTTCTGCGATGAGATAATGTCACTTAGTATGTTGTACGCAATAAGGAATAAAATTACAGAGAGAGGTGAGCCCTGTGGCATTCCATTGAAGAGGGAACGTGGTTTGGAATATTGCTTAGAGATTCGAACTTTGAGTTGCCTGTTTTTCATGAAGTTTATTATATAGTTTATAATGTTTTGTCCTAAATTCCATTCCATTAACTGTTCGATAATTGAGTGAATTCCGATTTTTTCGAATGCTTTAGCGAAGTCTAAAGATAATATTGATATGTGTGTGTTTTTTTTTTATAGCGAATCTGTGATCTGATAATCTAGATAAACTAGGGAATCAGTTACAGATTTGCCTTTCTTAAAACCTATTTGTCGACTAATGATTAGTTTTCCAGTAATGACAAACCACCATAGTCGGTTAACTATTATTTTGTCCAGAACTTAAATTGAGAGATATAGGTCTGTAAGATGAAATCATGGTTTTATCAGAGTTAGGTTTGAGTATGGGCATAACAGTACTGACTTTGTAAATATGTGGTATATGGTTTTTAAATATGGTATTGTAAAATTGTAAAAGTCTTAGTTTTGTGGATAGTGATACATTTTGGATCATAGGGTAAGATATCCTATCTAAGCCGGGGGTCTTACCTTTTAATTTATTAAGAGCCATCGATAATTCAAGAAAATTTATGTCATTTTCTATAGCCAATGCTCTACTATTTGGTGTGTACGTAAAATTTCAGCTGTTCAATTTTGTTTTTTCCTGGAAAAGGTTTGGGAAGTTGTGGTCTGCAGATGCCTCAGACCAGTGTTTGCAAAATTGTTCAGGAATAGCTTCTTTGTTTGTTATGAGTAGTTGGTTGGAAGTTTGAATGGAGTGAATGTTATGGTAAGTTTTTATTCCGCAAAATTGTCTGATATTAGACCATGTCTTCATAGGAGGTGTGTTTGGGTTAATTTCTGAAGTAAATTTATAGTTTGATTCTTTTTTAGATTTTTTTATTTGTCGCCGAAGAATGGCATTTGCGTTCTTAAAGTTGATGATGTTTTCTGTAGAGATGTTTCTTTTAAGTATGTGCCACAATCTGTTTTTTCATGTTTTAGCTCTTCTAATTTTCTGTTCCACCAGGGAACGTGGGGCTGAGATTGGGGTATTGCTTCGTTTGCACTTTGCAGAATAATTTTTTGTATACCAGCTGCTTCTTTATTGATATTATTGGCTGATGGACGATTTATATTTTTTATTGTGCGTCAATTCTTGGAAAAGAGGCCAATTTGCTTTTTTTATTATAAATTTAGGTATAGGTTTGAGGGGAGAACTAATATGTGATTGAAGCAAGGATATGATTATTGGAAAATGATCACTTCCAGAGAGATCGTCTTCTAAATTCCATTCGGTTTGAATAGCAAGTATAGGAGAGTAAAATGTAAGGTCAATGTGTGTAAAGGTGTTGTGTGTACTAAAATGAGTTGGTAATCCGTTGTTGAGAATTATGTAGTTGGATTGATCTAAATATTTTGAGAGGGTATTACCTCTGCGGTTGTTGTTGGGAGAACCCCATTTACGATGCCAGCTATTGAAATCGCCCGTAATAAAACAGAGGAGTGAAGAGTTGCTTAAAGAGAGGACGTTTTGTAGATTCTGGAGTGAGAATTCTTTATTGGGTGGATTGGAATTTTATTTTTGAGTGGATTATTGTTTTGATTGAGTCCAAGTCGGTATTGATGTTCATTGTTTGATGTTGAATGGAATTGTGAATAAGTAATGCAACTCCCCCAAAATAATTCTGGGATGAGTTGAGCAGAGAAATCTTAAAATTGATTGGAATAGGGATATTGGCGATTGAATGGAGATGAGTTTCTTGTAACGCTATAATTTTGGCATTGTACTTTTTAATAAGTATTTGCAAATGATCATAATTGTTAAAATATGCTTTCATGTTCCATTGTAGTAAAATGATAGTCATTATGAAAGATTAAGTTAAATAAGAAGAATATTATATACTTATAAGTGCTTATAAAGCAATAGATATTTTAAGGCAACTTAAAATATATTAATGGTAATTGAACGCTTCCTGCATCCAGTGATCGTCTTCGTCACTGTTAGCGGTTAGGGTTCTGTCAGATGTTGATGAGTTAGTGGAATTGCTTTTAGGTTTGTTTTTTTTTTTTTGCTTTAAGTTGGGACTTAAGCCGGTTTGAAATATTTTTTGGATAAATTCTTAGTTTTGTTGCAGAAAATTTTTGGGATTGTAAGTCAGTAAGTGGGTCGTGTTGCTGTGCTGGAGCTGATTGGTGGTGAGATGTTTGTATTGTTGTTGTTTACTGGCCCTTTTGTAGTAAGTGAGTTGCTCTGTTGAGTTAAAGTTGGTTGATTGTTGTTGGAGGTTGATTGAAGAGTGGAAGAGTAAGAAGAAGCCTGCTGGTGTCGTTCATTATAAATTTTCTGAAGAGTTTTTATAGTTTGTTGCTCCTTGTGTTTAATGAAAATTGGACAATTTTTATCATATGAGTTGTGTTGGTTATTGGGTATTTTATTGTATTTACAGTTTATGCGAGATTTTGTATTTTCACATGTATCGTTAGTGTCAGGGTTTACGTGTTCTGCATTGACACAATTGAAGCAAAGTTTAATATTTCTGCACAATTTTGTGATGTGACCAAAGCGATAACAATTTTTGCATCTTAGGGGTAGGAGGATATAGGGTCGAACCGACACCTTTTGGTAACCGATATTGATTTCGTCGGGAAGATTTAATGATGAAAAAGTTAATATGATAAGACCAGTTTCTTTAAAGGTTTCCCCTTCTTTTTTACAAATTTTTTTTACTTCAGTTATATTTTGTAGTTTTAGTTCGAACAAGATTTCTTCCATGTCAATTTCGCCACTACGTATGCTGTCAATTACTATATTTTATTAAGAAAGGAGAAGATCAATGTCGGTTGTTCAAAACGTACTCAAGAAAAACCCAAGGCAGAGGAAGTAGAGGAGACAAACATCCCACCTCTGTCAAAGGCAATTACGAGTAGTAGCCTTCGCCCAGGTGAGGCTGAACCAAAGACTGTGGCTCCGGAAATCTCTTCCAGGGCCCCCAGTGTTGAGATAGGGGCTGAGGCCGCATACTGTCCTTCAGTGGTACACAGTCTGGAGGATGCCACTATGGACGAGGAGGACGAAGATGGGAAAACACCATCCCGTCACAACCTGTTCCATAAGATGACGAGACTGAAAGTGGCTCAAGCAAACATCCATCATGCCAGAGTAGCCTCGGCTGCCATCGGGAGGGTGTCAAGAACAACATGGGGCTGGCCCTCATTCAAGAGCCATAGTGTTACAAAGGTCAAATTAGGGGCCTTTCTAGTAAGTTTACAAAGGTAATATGGGATGCCAATGCTGACATTCCCCGCACCTGTATCCTGATTAGTAATGATATTAACTACTTTTGTCTTTCAGAATTCATGTCGCGAGATCTCACACCCATCATGGTAAAGTACATAGATGATGGGATCTCTCGCGACATAGTCGTTGCATCGGCCTACTTTCCGGGAGATATGAATGACATCCCGGAAGAAGTCTATAAGCTGGCGAGGTATTGCCTATCCAAAAGGATTCCACTTTTGGTGGGCTGCGACTCAAACGCACACAATACCATCTGGGGTAGCAGTGACACCAATAAACGGGGTGAGTCAGTTCTAGAATTTTTATTATCACTTAATTTATATATATTGAATAAGGGGAACACACCCACTTTTAGAAATGTAATTAGGGAGGAAGTTCTTGATCTGACTTTCTGTAGTCCAGAGCTAACTGATATTGTTAACAATTGGAAAGTTTCGGACGAACCCTCTCTGTCGGACCACAGCATAATTTAGTTCGATATAGGAGGTAACGTCACAGAAACGGTAAGTTTTTAAATCCTAGGTATACTAACTGGGAATTCTTCGATAGTTCAGTGCATTCACTACACTCATCCTCAAACATCCAAGAAATATATAAAAATCCGGTGGAGCTAGAGGAGGGTGTCAATGAGCTGAATGAAATTATTTCTGAATCCTATGTTTTATCTTGTCCTCTAAGAACAAAGAAAAACAGCAGGAATGTTCCTTGGTGGAACTCTAGTCTGTCTACTAGAGGTACTAAGGTGCGTAGGCTATTCAATCTAAGGGTACGGGGGACTGGGAAGAATATAAAAAAGAGTTGACGATCTATAAGAAAGAGATCAGACAAGCCAAAAGGACTAGCTTTAGATCCTTTTGTGAAAGTGTAGAATCGACTCCTGAAGTAGCACGACTCCAAAGAGCTCTTGCGAAAAACAAAGTCGATTTAAAGCTGGCATTGAAATCTGAGGATGGGACGTTCACGGCAAATGAAGAGGATCGCACTCTCCTTTTGCTGCGTGTGCACTTTCCTGGGAGCTCAATCCAGTTACCGCCATCTTTGCAGATGGATGCTCTTCCTAGAAGAGCAAGCAAGATTGGCTGGAAGGTGGCCAAAGAAATTATAACTACTGAGAGGTTGAGATGGGCCATCAGCTCTTTTCAGCCATATAAATCGCCGGGTGCGGATGGTATTTTCCCGATCCTTCTCCAAAGGAGTGGTGAGGCACTGATTCCGCGCCTGGTAAATATCACTAAGGCGAGTCTTGCTTTTGGGTACATACCGGAAGCATGGCGCACAGCTAAAGTGGTATTTATCCCCAAGGTAGGCAAGAAGGATATGGCCCATCCCAAATCCTTCAGGCCTATCAGTTTGACATCCTTTGTACTTAAAGCAATGGAGAAAATAGTTAATATACATCTCCTTCAGACCGTATTGAAAAGGGAACCTTTACATCCTTGTCAGTTTGCATATATTGCGGGAAAATCGACTGAAACCGCACTATACCATCTGACTGATTTTATTCAGGCAGCACTGGATAAAAAAGAAATAGCACTTTGTGTCTTTCTCGATATTGAGGGGGCTTTTGACAACATTCCTCACGAATATATGATTAGGGCTCTTAACAACAGAGGAATAGACAATACCACTTCCAATTGGATACGAGCTTTACTCAATAGTAGACTGACTGAAGCTGAAGCAGGTGACAAAACTGTTAAAGTCAAAGTCAATAAAGGATGTCCGCAGGGTGGGGTATTATCACCCATTTTGTGGAGCATAGTAGTTGATGATCTTCTGGTAAAACTCACAGATCTAGGCATATCATATCAAGGATATGCGGACGATATTCTAATAATAGCGAGAGGAAAATCTGAATCCACCCTTTGTGATATTATCCAGAGGGGCTTATTAGCAGCTAGTGAATGGTGCAGGGGAACAGGATTGAAAATCAATGCCTCAAAGACCACCATTGTGCCGTTCACTAGAAAAAGATCTCTACCATATATGAAACCTATTCTTCTAAAAGGTACACAGGTCGATATTAGCTGTGAGACCAAATACCTCGGAGTCATTTTCGACAAAAAGTTATTGTGTAAGGCTCATCTGACAGCAACCACCAAGAGGGCTACAGCTTCCTTAATGATATGTAGACGGCTTGCTGGTAAATCTTGGGGATCTAACCCAAAAATCGTTCGCTGGATGTATACCATGAAGGTGAGACCAATCATCATCTTTGGTTATGTAGCCTGGTCAAATAGAGTCAGACTTAAGACAGCGAAATCTGCATTAAGTAAAGTACAACGCCTTGCCTGCCCTGTTATCACTGGAGCTATGCGCACCTGTCCAACAGCAGCAATGGAAGTTATACTAGATCTAACACCCTTACATCTAGTAATTCAAGACTCTGCTAGGAAATCTCTTACCAGAATACAAGAAAATATTTCGAGAGAATAAATTCTACTCAAGAATACGGTATACTAAAATCTCACAAGGATTTTATGCCAAGAAAATTCAATTTTGCACACAAATACTGTACAATGATGAGTTGCAAAAAAGAATGGAAAGGTCTAACTGAGACGTATAAAATTAGAGAAAATTCCCTCATATGGTATACTGACGGATCTAAGACAATGGACGGAACTGGGGCAGGAGTATTTGGGCCTAGAACCAACTACTGGGAACCAATGGGTTCTTTTCCAAGCATTTTTCAAGCGAAAATTCACGCTTTGAGAGATGTGCCCAAATCAACATTGACAGGAAGTATCGGGGGAAAATCATCGTGATACTATCTGATAGTCAAGCAGCACTCAAGAGTCTGAGCTCACCCTTAGTGAGGTCTAAACTTGTGTGGGAAGCTAAACTCCCCAGGCAGTATGAACAAGTTATCTCTAATGTGGGTACCAGGCCACATAGGAGTAGAGGTAAATGAGAAGGCTGATAGCTTAGCTAGGAAGGCTGCGGCCTCTCACTTCAACGGCCCTGAACCCTTCTGTGGGCTATCATCCAATACCATTAGAGGTCTGCTGAAGAAATGTGCAGATGCAAAACGAAGTCAAACCTGGAAAACTCTTCCGGGATTAAGACAGTCCAAAGCTCTTCTGGGGGATTTTAGTCCTAAAAGAGCTAAGGAGTTAATAAATATGCCTAGGGGTAAATTAAGAATCATCACAGGCATTTTAAGCGGACATTGTAGACTCAACTACCATTTGAACAAGTTGGGTATATCTTCAGATGCCATCTGTCGATTCTGTGGAGAAAGTGACGAAACCTCACTGCACCTGATCACAGACTGCGTACCATTGGCACACAAAAGACACAGGTGTTTTGGAGAATATATCTTAGATATGAGGAAGATCCCTCATCTTGATTCCTCCAAAATATATGAATTCCTGTCGGAAATTAACCTGACAGAAGATTTATAGATGATACTATCCTCATATTTCAAATAAGTAGGGGCATCACAATAGATCTTTCAGGTCGTAGTGTATAACACCCTTAAATATATCTATCAATATATCTATCTATCTATCTATCTTCCATCTGTGGTGTTACTTGAAACACTTAGTTTCGGCCCCACTGAAGCGCTTATAGATAACATCATGGTAACTATTGATACAATTATGCAATTGAAATTTAAATTTAACATCTTTTTTTGTAATCAAAAAGAAAGCTCTTTATGAAAGTCACTACAGTTAATTTATTGCTAATAGTTCGATTCCTGATCCAATATATTCCAGAACTAAGACCATTGATGCGAGGAAGATAACATCATTGATGACTCATCTGTTAGGCCTCATAAAATGAGAGAAAGGATTAACTTCAATAACGACTTTTGGCATTAGCGCGAGAGAAATAGCGACAGCTCATATTGGATATGCTAGTTATATGTAATTTCAATTCAATATTTATCCATGTGTAGTGATGAATACTATATCTTATATTATATATTATATATCCATAGGGTAATATAACCATAAAGTAATTTATATCATGTTATAATTATTATCATACGAAATTATCTTCTTACGCTTACAATTTGGAATAAAGACTGAGGGAAACGACCCAATATAATCCTTTTTTTTACTCTAAAAAATTTTATTGAATTTGCCGCAATACTCGTATACTCGCACATAGGCCCGCTTTTGATATGACCTTTTCTTTGTAACCAACCTAAGAAACCATTGATAATTACTTACTGTAACATTCATCTCATCAAAGTCGAAACTTACATAAGAAACTACCTGAGAGCCTGGTAACCATAAAGGCACCCATTATGCATCTGTAGTACACTGCAGTCTTATGTGCACATGCTGCCACGATCTGGGGGACCAGCTCAAGGGCTTTATCAGGCATGGATGTTTCGCATGTGCTCTAATACAAATAAACATTTAAGCACAAGTAAAAGCAATAAGAATCCAGAACTACAAAACCGCATGTGATTGGTTGGCAAAGGAAAAATGTTCAGAAGAAGAATTTCTGACAAGCATAGCGCCCTACAATAACTAGAAACATGTATTTTTGTTGTAAAATTCCAATCTGTCTTTACTACACCCTTCCCACCTGACTGAAGTGATTGGCATCCCTTGAAAAGATCCCAATTAATTCCAATTTATCAAAGTTTGTGCATAGTTAGTGTTGCATATACGCCACGATATTCACGGGAATTTGTGGCACAATTACAGTGAAGATAATATAAAATACAGTTGCCTTCTGCCATATGTTTTATCCAGCGAAAATCCTTTCGAGCCTTTGTGTTAGCATCCTTTGCGCCTTAAGCGAGTTAACTGCTAAAGAATGAATTTCCAATCTGTCAAAAGGAACAAATTCCCATTTGAATTGGAGAGTGTTGCAATTGTTCGCCTCAAAGTCAATGCCACTTCATTGTCAATGATTATTTTGTTGTTTTATGTTTGCTGTTTGATATTACTTTCTGAAATGGTACAAAACCGCCGAACTTTCGACCTTTGTGTGCACGCACTCAGTTTAAACCCGTACCAAAATTCCGTGAGCACACGGTTCACTGCCTTTGGCAAATAGACGCATAAGAAATCAAAAATACTCGCAATCGAAACAATGGAAAAACACCAAAGTTCTTGGTGCCTGCCAAAGGCGACACAACATTCCTATTAAGGACAAAAAAAGCAGCAAAACAAACAAAAAATAGAAATTATGTTCACAAAATCACGAAAATATTGTGAAGACGTCATTTACGAAAGCACGTTCTTAGGCGAAAGATAAAGCGAGGAGAAAACTAAAACTCGTAAGCAAATTTAAAGTCGGTCTAGTCCGACAATGGAAGTTGGAAACTTTCAATGTTAATTGGTATTTCCATTACTGAGCAATAACCACGAACCGAAACTGGTGACTTCGATTGCTCGTAACTCGATTCTTAAATGAATTGCTCCCATTCTGCAACTTATTTTTTAAGGACTCTACCACGCATTTTGGTGGCATTTGTTGGCAATTCAATTATCGAAATAAAATCGTTGCATGAGTTGTCTCAATATTTTTAAAATTGGGACAGTACCCGGTCGAACCTGGGAAGGTTCTTCGTCTTCATAAAAGCGAAATAAATACACCAATGAAATAGTTCACAAGAAACGGTATCTTACCTTATGTTTTAAAAGTACTCCGAATTTATCGATAAAACTAACCTGACTTGGGTTATTGTCAAAATTTTTGTAGGTTAGTTCATCTGTCAGTTTTTTACATGCCGATTTTGAGCGCAATCTGTCAGATTTGTGTATTCTGCGAATTTCGCTATGTCGAATTTAGTTTAGCAAAGAGGCTGTCCGAAATTTTGTGTTTCTAACAAAATATCATGTGCGGAAGCGTAGAAAATGTTAACGGTAGCCTGCGGGGCCTCGACAATGTCGAAAACAAAAGCATACGAGTGGTATAAAGAGTCGAAGCGGGCCGTACTGGAGTTGATGATTGCGCATAAAGTTGATATGTCCACAACCGACCAGACCTACCCAGAAAAACATGGTTTTGACAATATCTCAGGCGCGGTTCGTTTTATTAACAAATTCCGGGAACTTTTTGGCAATAAGTTAAGTTTTGTGATAATTCACTGTTCCATAAATGTACCTTTAATGTTCTTTCAATTACAATACTCGTAATAGGTATATTAGAGGTATGGCAATTGATACGTGCCGTAATTCAATTCCGTTCATTTTGTACACAATTTTTCAGCTAGGCTTATGTTATTTTAAGTTGGAAAATACTAAAATAGAAAGTTGGGAAATATAATTTGAACAAACATTCGATATTACGAGTATCTCCTTTTCGTTTCTATTGTATTCTTGGATATTAATGTGGTATCTGACGGGCCGTCAACTCAATTGATAAGATTTATAATATTACGCGGCATTGCGAGCAGACTGCTAGAACTCAAGTGGAAGATAATATTTAAAACACTACATCATTTCTGGAAAGTGCCCGAATCCATTAGCGATAATGTATTTATTTTCTCTATAGCGAGGGTATGGTAGTTGATACAGTATGCCCATATTTAGCGAAGAACTTCATGTCAAATTTCGTTAATATTGCACGTTATATGAGCATATTCCAAGACATAAATACATGTAAATGGTGGGCGTGCCTATTGAGATATAACATCCATATTTTTCACAGCATTTTTGATAGATCCAATATAGACTTCAATTTTAAATAATATATATTTTACCTTCAACTATACATTGAATAAGTTTGGGCAGGTCCTATCTGTTGATTCTGTGGAACTAGCAATGAAACCTCACTACGGTTGATCACAGACTGCGGAGCTCTGGTAAAGATGTTTTTGGGATTACAGCTTGAATATGCGCACAATTGCTCAACTTAATCCATCCAAAACACATAAGTTCTTATCTCAAATAAACCGGACAGAAGATCTAGAGACGAGACTATCCTCATTGTTAAAGTGAACAGGGGTGTCACAGTAGCTCTTTTAGGTTGCAGTGTATAACAACAATTTAATAAATCTAGTTTAGAATAGTATTTTAACTGACTTTATTACTATACTCTGCTCTTTACTCTACTTAGCCGGGGTATTCATTACACATGCTCTAGGAAGGCACACTGACCCTGTAATGAATCGTTCTGGAATTAGATATAATCCATAAATTTCTCTATGATATTTCGACTCTCTCAACACGTTATTCCTAACCAGGTTTTAATATCTCATCTATTCAAAAGCTGTGTAAAACTTTCCGGTTTTTCTTCCGTACATGCGCGACAATCGAGAGGGAGTACGGGTAATTCGTATAATTTGCGAAGATGACATCTAACGTCATAATGATCCGTAAGGATTCGAATAGCCTTTATATCTTCACGTTTGCTACTGTGCCCACTACAACCATCCGTGGCATCCGTTCAACCTTTTGTGACGTGTAGAGTGTTGAAATGCCAGACAAGTGAGTGGAAAACCCCGTTAAGCCGCATGCCAAATGTGCCAAGAAACTATGAAAGCGAATATAAAATCAATTTTTATTGTTCTGTAACAATGTTCAAAAATCACATAATTCCATGGTTTCATAACAGTTGTTCGCGCGCTCTGTGATTGTGTGTGTGTGTGTGTGTTATGTGCGTGAGACCCCGTTGCGTGTACATTTTATTAGAGCAAGAAAAAGCACAGAAAAATATGTTTTTAGTGACATTTTTTTGCTAGCTAAGAGGAAAATCGATAACCATAATTCCGCTTTTGCTCGGTTAAGTACGAAAAAACAAACGCAAGACCAACAACGACAACGACAACAACAACAACAACACCAACAGTAACTACAGTTGTAAGAATAACATCAAGGGAAAGTAGGGAAAATATATTTGAATGTTGTGTTTAATAAAAACAACTCTTGCGATTAAAAGGAACACTCCAAACAAACACAGAAAAACTGTGTAAAATCCCAGAAATAAACGAACACATGTACGAGTCCATCGTTGAATAATAACAGAAGGTTTGTATGGTATGCTCTGCACAGCAGGGACACAACCAACACCGACACTCAAAACAATAGGATAGTTAAAGTTTCCTTGGAGTGCCACAGAATAGATTTCTCCTCTTTTAATGGGAAAACTATTCTATATATTGAGCTACTACACTTCAACTTTTAAGATAGAAATATAGTTTTACCAACAATGCTGAGAAGTGCAGCTCATATTAAACATCGGATCTATACGAAAACTCAAAAGTGAAGTAGTACAACTAAAACAAGCCCCAAATGAAAAATGATTCCAAAGAAGAAATCAAGAAATAACTATAAACAAAAACCAAATAACACTCCAGAAATTAAATTTATGAGAGTATGTTAATATATCAGTAAAAACAAAAAAATATGTTCCAGATAATTGAATTTCTTATTGATGCCATTTATAATGAAATAAGGAACCAATGAAAAAAGTTGAAATAAAAGGCATTAATCACAATTTTTGGAATTTTTTCCTTAAAAAATTTATTAATGATTTGGAGACTTTTTTAGTTATTTTACGAAGGACTTGCTTTCACTTATTTGAAGATGCTTAAGGAAACAAAAAAATTCCCTTGTAAGTAAAGAAAATACAGATCAAAACATGATATTTATGTAGAACTTTATTTACATATACAAATTTGTTGGCCCTGGCAGCTAGTGCTCCCCTTACAATGTAAAATAATAATTAAGTTATTGTTTTTCTCGTAATAATAATAATAATAATAATACAAATTTGGATATATGTATATATGTAATAGGCCTCCACTCCATATAATGTCATCAAATACGGCAAAACAAATTATTTCACAATAAAAATGTATTGCTTTACGATGTCTTTTCGGAATGATTGTTCATAATAAAATAAACCACAAAAGTGAACTATAAGAGAAAATAGAAGATAAATTATTACAAAATATCTTTCCTCTTCAAATAGAGTTTGAGATCATGTTTGCAATCTGGTTGAAAACAATCTCTACTGGGATTGACAGGGACGACTTATATGAAAAATTTCAGAAAAATATTTTCTTTTGCGTTAATTTTGTCCAACTTTTGCCTACTTACGAGAAATGATTGGCTAACATGATTCATTGTTCAGCCGGAAGGTGCGAAATTCCAAACACCCAGATCTGTCCCGGATAAAACAACTCCTGTTCGAATGAAACCGAAGGCAAAAGTGTGCATGAGAATCCCCAATTCTATCAATTGCCTGGTATTCGAAGGAACTCTGGCTATCGATGATCATTACCCTCTTAGAGAAATTTGCACAAAGACTTCGTTCTCGAACTGCTGAAGAAGTTAGCGCAAGAACTGAAGTCAACTGACCATTTACTGCGGTCCACGCCTCTCTGTTTGGGCCCTCGGGCATTTGGAAACTATTCCAGATTTCGACCAGAAAATGATTTCAGCAACTATGTATGAGCAGTTTTCGTCGAATAACTGTGACAATAATTCAATATTACAAATTTTCATCCAGAGTAAATCACCGATTGATGTACATTTTTGATATGCCAACGATGATTAATTACTTATGTTGGCCCTTTTTGGATCCTACCGACCTTCCGTTATTCATAATGATATAAAATATAATTCAACCGTATGCAAATAACTCGCACACAACTAGGAGTACCTTTATATAATTTCCAAGAACTGTTGCGCTTAATGGGCGCCTTTATAGCGATATTATGAAAACTGCCAGGTAAAAAAGCATATTTTCCCAATATATAAAAATATGGGGAAACCAGCAACTTGACAGCCAAAATTGGAGTCGTGAGGTGTCGCTCCTTGAAGGCGCTTGTTCTATAGTGTCCACCATCTCGTTACCATATTTCATAATGGGCATATACAAGCTTTACTTCATCACCATCGCACAACTACTAATAAGAGTCGAAGAAAGAACAAGCCACTACCATCCACAAAAATTGTTTCCTACCTCCACAATTCGTTCTTTCGCCCATTCGCATTACTATACGCGATGACGTAAGCTGAGAATCAAAAATTTTCTTGTCAAAAATGCATAAAATATGGAAAATTTATTCTTGTTTACATTTCATTCCGTTCTCAGTACTTATTCTCAAATCTTAAACTTCTTTCTATTCTATGATCAATAAGTGTATTTGTTGTCTCTCATTTCACTGCTGTTTGAATACCGTTTTCGTCTGTTTCGGTGGTTTTTTCAATTCAGCTGCGTTTCTCGCTAGATATGGTGGCATTTTTTAATAATTGACACTTTTCTGCTAGTTTTGCTGGTATCAACTGCAATGTCGCTTCTTTCACTCACCACGGGTTTCATCTAAAATCTCTATCGTGCTACAACGTTTTTTCTAACGGCTCTTGTGAATTATATGAGTCCTTTCAGCAGGGAGCCTGGTTTTTGCGAGTTGTTCGATAATCGTTGCATATTAGGAAAATGGTTGCTTTTTTATACTTTTGAAGTTTCAATCACATTGTTGTTGTTTGTGGTCTGTCCTAAGATAGTACAAGGCAACATGGAAACCTCCTTACTCGGCACTTCAGTCCTTTGTTATGACTATTTGTAACTTGTGTAACTGGCGTTCCAAAAGAACACTTCGAATATTGATTTTACGCATGTTCGCAGCACTCCCTCGTTTCGTTTATGCAATTCAAGGGACTGTGTGGTATATTATCTAAATTGTTGTTGAAAAGTGCTCCAAACACAGTTTGGCCACTGCACTGCTGCCTGCCTATGGCACCAAACATGTCGACTAACAGACGACATGGCGGAGGGACTATTTGTGCAATCTGAAATGAAAATGGCAATTTCATGTTTTGCTTATGCAAACGGCGTCACTGAAATCTAATCTGATCTGGGGCCTGGTCTGATCGGATCTATTCTAATGGGAAATGTCGCTTTAAATGCGACAAATTTTCCATTTAAATGAAGGGGGGGGGGGGGGGGGTAAACAGACGAACACACAAGTGAGTGAGCGAAAGAAAAAGCATGATTGCATTATTACTTGGGCCGCAACATTCGTACTCGTGACTTGGGATTGAAGCGACATGTTCCAATTAAATAATGGCAAGTAAAAAGGGATTGTATACAAATGTTCTTTTTTTAGCGGCTGGATTATACAGGGCAAGAGTATAATGTTTCAAGGGGGTGCATACAAATTTTGTAATGCGCTGATATTTGTTTATCGGACCGGTGTCTTACTTTCTAGATTTATATACATATATGTATTTCCAGAAATCAGTAAAAATATCCATAGTGCGTAAAAATATGCATGGCAATTCTCCTTGGAGCAAAAATAGTAAGGACGTACCCACCCGTATAGCGTATAAAACCATGTTTTCTGTTATTCTAGTTGGAGTCCAAATGAATGATTTAGCTTTTCTGGGCTCGCATGTCACAAGTGTGTGTGGTTTAACTTGATACAGTAAAAGGTATGAGTTGAAGGATGGCTGGTCATATCAGCGGCAATTTAACTGGGCAATAAAACCAAAGTAGTAAAAGACTAGATCAGATTAGATTTATTTAAGGGTGATATACACCGTGACCTGAAAGATCTATTGTGATGCCCCTACTTATTTGAAATATGAGGATAGTCTCATCTACAGATCTTCTGTCAGGTTAATTTTCGACAGGAATTCATATATTTTGGAGGAATCAGGATGAGGGATCTTGCTCATATCTAAGATATATTCTCCGAAACACCTGAGTCTTTTGTGTGCCAATGGTCCGCAGTCTGTGATCAGGTGCAGTGAGGTTTCGTCCCTTTCTCCACAGAATCGATAGATGGCATCTGAAGATAGACCCAACTTATTCATATGACAGTTGGGTCTACAATGTCCGCTTAAAATGCCTGTGATGATTCTTAATTTACTCCGAGGCATATTTATTAACTCCTTAGCTCTTTTAGGATTAAAATTTCCCAGAAGAGCTTTGGACTGTCTTAATCCCGGAAGAGTTTTGCAGGTTTGAATTCTTTTTGCATCTGTACACTTCTTCAGCAGACATCCAATGGTATTGGATGATAGCCCACAGAAGGGTTCAGGGCCGGTGAAAGGAGAGGCCGCAGCCTTTCTTGCTTATCTATCAGCCTTCTCATTTCCCTCTACTCCTGTGTGGCCAGGTACCAACATTAGAGATAACTTGTTCATACTGCCTGGGGAGTTTAGCTTCCCACACAAGTTTAGACCTCACTAAGGGTGAGCTCAGACTCATGAGTGCTGCTTGACTATCAGATAGTATCACGATGTTTTTCCCCCCGATATTTCCTGTCCATGTTGATCTGGGCACATCTTTCAATAGCGTGAATCTCCGCTTGAAAAATGCGAGGGAAAGAACCCATTGGTTCCCAGTAGTTCGTAGTGAAAGACTAACTAAGAAATAGTCGCCTGAGAAAGAGGATGTCCAGAGTTTTCCATTAAGCGTAGTAAATTTTAAAACTTAAATGAAATATAGGACTTTTTTCTAGATTTTTTCACACAAGCGAGTGTGGAATGCACCAATTACCCGTATGGTGGTCTGCTTGAGCTTATCAATAGTTCTTGGTTTCATGGCCGAGCAATGCAATACAAACCCACAAGTAGAAGTCTAAATTCGCCTTCAACATTTCACAACATTATGACATCTTGAAATAGTTCGGACAATTGTGTAAATAACATGTCGGTAAGATGCAAAAGAAGGCCAAAGGGAATTTCAGATCGTCACTGGCATCCACCCCACCACGCCAAAATACAGGCCACACAGTGAGTTTCTCTGAATGCAACTTCAAAAAAATTTTTATAGCAACATTAAACAAAGTATCCCTCAGCTTAAAGAGCTGTCAGATAACGGCAGAGGCGTTCCAAGAATGGACATGAATTATATAGTGACGCTCTGGGTCGATTGGTATTGTTTGTTTGTCTGTGGCCACATTTTCCCACGCCTTTGGAAATAGTTATATGAAATCACACGCCTACCTTTTTTAAATTACATAAAATAAGTTAAACACAAAATTTCAATGAACATTTCCAAAAATTCCTTGTACGAGCAAATAAAATGGTTAAGTTTGCAATATTATTCTTATCACCTCGCACAATAATTAATTAATGATTAATTAATTAAGTGCAAGTATGTATAATAAGTAGGGCTCTTAATCCATTCACAGCGATTCACTTGCGCACAATTATAGAGCCTCCAAATAATTGAGCCATGGTCCGACTGGAACCTCAGATAATTTTCAACTAATAAATTATATATATATATATATGTATATGTATACTATTTGTCATGAAAACATTTTATTTTCGACTGTTTAATGTATGTAGTACCATTAAAAGTGGCTCATAACTCAACAGTTTTCGTTAGTTAAATAACTGTACAAATCCACATGTCTGTGCATACTCAAAGAAGATGGTTTCGTTGAAATACTGAATCCTGGTTGGTAATCTACACACTGATGTTGAAATTATAAGTGCATACTTATAAGAGACAAATTGGCAGAGTGTAGGGTATCTATTGAGCTCTCGACATGTCTCTTGCTAACATTGTTTGTAGTTTATATTTAGTTTCATTTTTCCCTTACTCATTTGCATAAGTAAACAGACATGAAGAAGGAAATTCGGTTAAAATTACACAATGAAATAAAAATCCTTGTTCTCTGCCAAAAGCAGCTTTCCCGTTGCCACTATATACGAGTATGTACGGCTGAATGTATGAAAGGGAAAAATCAGTATGGAGAATAATTTGTATAATTTAAATGTGTACAAATATGATATCACAAACTACAGAAAAATGCAAATTGCTACAGATGTGGTGCGAATGCAAGGACACAGTGTGATTGGTAAGTACACGAAATCAGGTTTTGTTCTTGATGCGAATAGCAAACAAATTTGCATTTGTCATTGGCGGTGGCAAAAATTACTCGAATTAAGGTGCATAAAAGGAGATACCAGAGTTTTCCAAGGGTTATTATCTTTTGTGTAATATATACAGCCCACTGACGTGGTATATTTTTACGATGCGTAAGGTTTGTTATATACCCGAGCAAAGAGTAACTGAGGGGCAACATTGTCATGAGAACGAGCAAGAATGTATTTTCATATTAAATCATAGATGGGCCCGATTACAGTAGCCCAAAAAAATTTGTTTTTAAATTATTCCAACAATTTAATTAGTTCCATGGATTTGTTCTATAGGCATACCACAAGCTTCTTCATAAAAAAGTGTCATTTAAAAATAATTTACGAGTATATGTTAATAATCGAACGACTCTCTATACATATACTTAGTGCGTGCCATTGCTCTTATCTCAACCCAAACTTTAAAACAATTGCACTTTTCGCATGAAATCTAACAATTTCTTCTTCTTAATAAAAAGCTGCTGCATTTTTGGAGTGTACCGTTAACTAATAACCGTAATGACGCAGTAGCATAGTAAAATTTGCAAACACAATTTTAGGGGGTGCTTTAGTTTTGTCCACTTAGATTTGCGACTTTAAATGTTTTTTTAATTCTAACTTGTTTTATATGAAATTCTGAATTCCTCAAGTTTGTGTTTATCAATAATAAAGATATAAATAAATATAAAAAAAAAGAATTTAATAATTATGTTTTCATAAAAAAATTATCATATGAAAAAAATGTACTGAGGGGGTGCTTAGGTTTTGGCCAATACTGTATGTATAATATTCTGTCCACATATTACAAAACTCAGTGCCCATTTCTTGACTCAGATAATTGCTTGTCTCTGGCAAGATTTCAAACCACATGGATTCCGCTTTGTGTATACCCAATACGGATTTATTGGCAGCTATAAAATGTAGGATTATGTAATTGGTTCAGGCACATACAGATTGTCAACACTATCCATCGGAGCGTAAAGTACACGAAGAATAGTATTAAAGTTATGTGGGCGTCGGTATGCCCTTCATAAGATTTGCATTCAAAACCCTGTGCAATTGAAATCGGAAGCACGACACAATTGAATCATTGTGAATTATCTGTATTAAAATTGATGGGGCAATAATTGGCTGTGAAAAGCACAAACACAATGCATTAATTACAAAATAAATTACAATTTTTTTGAATGTGTTGTCTAGTCGAAAGACCTGATAGTCATACCATTATTTCTTTGCATATACATATGTACTTGTAGCCGTGTTTTAAAAATACGTATTGCGCCAAACATAACAAACCGGTCTATTTGTTATTTCATATTTCAGAAAACCGTAGCAGTCTTTTGAAATGGGATGCAATCCCCTCGTCTCTCCTACACGATTGCTTTCAGTTTCAATTTCTTAAGGCCACTTTTACAGCATTCGAGGGATCGGTTGTTTGCTATTTGTCTAGTTTACCATATATTCTGCATTTTAATTAATGTTTTTCTAGCGTTTGCAAAACTAATTTTCAAATTCCTGTACTGCCCGTCAACTGATAAAAATTTGCATATACTCGTACATATAAAACAACGCTTTATTTAAGGGATCTTTTGTTACTTGCTCACAATTGCCACAATTTCTATTTCTATTAAAAAATCAGTTTATTTGTTGGAACCATTTAATAAAGGGTGTTATTTTGGTATTCAAAGAAAAATGCCATTTTTTTAGATAAATGATCGGATGTTTATTTCATAATAAAGAGGAAGGTATGCCGTCAATAAAGAAAGACAACATCAGCCAAATGGCCACCACGACCACGCTTACAGGACCATATCCTTTTCATGAAATTTTCCATAACCAAATCGCAAAGTGGCTGCCCTGTGTCCTCGATAGCCTCGCGAATTCTATCTTTGAGGTCTTGAATCGACGCTAGGCTCTTGACGTAAACCTTATCTTTCACGTGGCCCCAAAGGAAGAAGTCGCAAGGTGTTAAATCACAAGATCTCGGTGGCCAATTGTGATCACCTCTTCGAGAGATAACACGGTCCGAAAACTTTTCCAGTAAAAGAGCAATGGTTTCGTTGCTTGTGTGGCACGTAGCGCCGTCTTGTTGAAAGTAAACGTTGTCCAGATCAATACCATCCAACTCCGACCATAAAAAATCATTAATCATATCTCGATAGCGCAATCCATTCACCGTAACTGTCGATCCAACCTCATTTTCGAAAAAGTAAGGTCCAATGACCCGCCGGACCATAAACCGCACCAAACAGTCACACGTTGAGGATGGAGAGGCTTCTCAACAATAACTCTTGGGTTTTCCGAGCCCCAGATGCGACAATTTTGCTTGTTGACGTAGCCATCGAGGTGGAAATGGGCCTTATCAGTCAAGATGATTTTTCGATGGAATTCCGTATCATTTTCATGCATTTCAAGGACCCAATCAGCAAAGACACGACGTTGTTGATGATCGGTCGGCTTGAGTTCTTGTGTTAACTGAACTTTATAAGCCTTAAGACCCAAGTTTTTATGCAAAATACGGTGTAATGACGTTTGTGGAATGCCCAATTCCAAAGAACGACGAGGAATGGACAAACCTGGGTTTTCTTCAACAGTTTGGGCTACAGCAGCAATATTCTCAGTTGTTCTTGAGCGACGTGCACGGGTTTTATTCTTCACATCACTAACTTGTCCCAACAGCTCCAATTTTTCTACCAATTTCTGTATTGCTGTCCGACAAGGTGCTTCACGACGACCCAAAAATGCTTGAGTTTTGCGAACTGTGACTGCAAGATTTTCACCATTTTCTAGTGAATTTTAATAATTTCAATCCGTTGTTGAAGCGTGTATCGTTCCATTTTTAATAATGGCGTAGTTTCTACTTGTCAAATGTCAAAGAATAAAAGCTTCAAAAGTGACAGCTACCGAAATACCGGGTGATTCAAAATAACACCTCTTGTGGAAAACCCTTTAGTTGGGACATGCCTCCAATGACATTCCGAAGTGAGATCTTTAATCTCAGATTTAGAGATGATTTTATTTTAGCGTAAAGTTGTCAGGAAAGTTAAGCCCCACAGAGTTCTAGGTTTGGAAAAGATTTTTTCTTTGTGGGCGCGACCCTGGACTTTGTGGTTTGGGGTTTTAAAGATATTGTTACGAAATTGCCCTCTTGACAATTTACTCTAACTCTCTGTACTCGGATTCGTACCACTGGATCGTGTAGTAATCAAACAATCGCTGGTTAAATTAAAATAACTAACTTTATTTAATTATTGCAATTTACACATTTAATATTAGGCTTAAAGTTTACTTTATTACAATTTGCACTTTATTTCACAATTCATGAATCACTTTATTTAATAAGTAATTTCATCACTTTGCAAAATCACAATTTCAAATTCTGCTGCTTCGATTTATAATGCAGAATGTACACACTGCTACGATCTCTGTTCGAATATCCTTGACTTTGCCAAGTCCTGTGCTTTTTATAGCTTCGAATAGTTGAGGTAGAAACTTCTACAATACTCTAGAAGCTTCTGGATATTTCTAAAATTTTATATACACCTCAAAGGAAGTTCTTTCTTTCGAGAAAATTCTTTATACCACGATCTCTACAACGAAAGAAGCTTTTATTCGAATAGATTGTGTCTTGACTAATTACATACAGGGTGGTGCACTTATTATCAAACTCCAGATAGGATCCTAAAAGTATGCAATCACGCTTTAATGTGTTTCCATGAGAGTCATTTACACGAAGATAAAGGACACATGCCGTATCCACGAAATGATCAGTGACAAAATCCATGCAGTTGTGTTGTTATAGCATTTGGCGACAAGCAATACCGTGAGGGAAGCAGCGCCAAATCTTTAAGAAATTCTTTCCACGCAGTCTGTAAATTTGAGGTACAGATTCATCTCAATTTATTTTGAGAAGCCAAAGTTCTTGTATAATGATTTTTGCACCGATAATAACGGGGAAATTATAAGCCAAGAGGGTCAAATAGTGACGAGGATAAAGACAAAATTGTTCGTTTTTTAATCTTATTATCAAATTGAGTTTGGGGTTGAATGAAAACACCTTGAATAAGCTTAAGGCCTAAGACATTAGCTTTAAATTTTAATTTGAAGATAGTGAATAAATGATCCAATGTTATGCCTAACGCCCTTGTGATAAAAGTGTTATCCAAATTCAAATTTTTAATTGTTTTGTCATTTCTGAAATTCCTATGGTTAGAATGCCACTTTGCGACCTCCATACAGCCCCTTTTTAGAATTTCAGAGACTTCAAATTTGATTTTTGTACATTCATCAAGGGTTTCAACTCCTCCTAGGAAATCATCCACATAGAATGAAGATTTGATGGTGTTAGCACCAAATTCGGATCCGTATTAGTTTGCGAGATAGTGAAGACTACACACAGCAAGGCATGGAGCAGCAGCAGTAACGCAGGTCAGAGTATTGAGTCTGTAAGTTTGGATCGGTTCATCTCCTGAATTTCTCCACAAAATATATTGAAAACAACGATCTCTGGGATCCACATCTAATTGCATGTACATCTTTATGATGCCAGCATTGATTGCAAAACGGTAAAGACGAAAACGAATGAGCAAAATATACAATTCCTTTTGAATTGTGGGTCCAATTAAGATGTCGTTCAGAGACCTTTGAGACTAAGTTTGGCATGAAGCATCAAAGACTACCCTTAATTTTGTTGATGTGCTTGTTGGCTTTAAAACACAGTCGTTAGGTGTATAGTAATGTTGTTTATCGATTTTTGGGTTTTTGATTAACCTCATACGCCCTAAATATATGTATTCTCTCATAAAAGCCACAAATTGGATTTTTGTATCAGCATCTCGAACCAAGCGTCGCTCAAGTGGCGTGAATCTTCTCAGTGCAGTACCATGTGAAGGGCCTAGAGACGAAGGGTTATGTTTAAATGGCAATCATACAACAGTTCTTCCCTCTGAACTGCGAGATACGGTTTGTGAGTAAAATGTTTCACAACTAGTTTGCTCATCGGTCCAACTGGTTGTTGGAGTCTTAACTGCATCCAATTTCCACGTTTGTTCCAATGGTTTGTCTATTGCGTCTTCATACGAAAGAAAGCAAGTTGGCAGCAGAGTTGAGACAGGAGGAGCTTGAGTTTTATAACGACCAGAAACGACCCACGACGTTGTTGAAGCGTGTATCGTTCCATTTTTAGTAGTGGCGTAGTTTCTACTTGTCAAGTGTCACAGAATAAAAGCTTCAAAAGTGACAGCTACCGAAATACCGGGTGATTCAAAATAACACCTCTTGTTGGAAAACCATTTATAATTCCAAATAACTTCAAATTTCTGACCATCCCTGGCAAATCCGGAAATCAGCTGCAAAAATGCATTCACAGACTGCAAATATCCTCATAAAAAAATTCAAGTTATGAATAATTAATGTCGGATTTTTTGTTATTATTAATATTGGGAATCAGCAAGTTACAATTACATACCTACTGAACCATAAATAATCACTGCAAAGCACGTCATTAGAAACATATATCACATGGATGATATATGCTTAATCCCAACGTCTTGTGTTGAGATTTGTACTTAAACAGGTAATTTAAACATAACTAAAATCAAACAAAAAAGCTACTAAATATATTCCCAAAATAATTGGTTAAAATACTTTTAACAATAAAAATACACATACGAGTATATATTTAAAATATTGAAGTTTTTAGTCCAAGCGTTTCACTAACACAAACGCCATCTAACTTTCGAGCCCGACTCCTTGCGACGTGAAACATTAACAACACTCCAAACAAAAAAAAGGGTGTTCAAAGTGTTCCCGACTGGTTTCTTAAGGTTATCCCTAAAAGCATTGAATTAGAAAAATGTAATTAGAAAACAGTTAAGAAGTTTGTGAAGCTGTGCGTATTTTTTTACTTTAAAATAACCCCCACAAGGACTTCACTACCTTAAGTTAGTATAGATGTTTGGATCGACACTCGTATGGAACCCAGTTACAGAACTCAGTTCTTGACGATCAGACAGACAACAGTGTACGAATTAAATTACTCGTACTTTTCGAAAACTTTTCAAAATAATAATTATTCAGATTATTTTTCTCTCGAATTTATTAACAGTTAAGTGAAAAAGAGAGAGCAACTTAACGAAACAAATGAGGGGTAAAGGTAGAACCAAAATGTCTGCATTCGTCACGCCGATTTTGAAATTTAACCCAAAATGTGATGCTATCAAACGCATCGATGGATGGCTTTTTACATAAATTCCGAACTCATCCCTCACAGCGGCGATTAAATTGTAGCAAAATTTCGTCATTTTAATTTTAATTTTTTTTTTAAATAACAATCGTGTCAACAAGGTGGCCGTTGTGACGAGTAGCAGACATTTGCAGTTCTTACGGAACCGAACGTCATGTCTAAATGTTTCGTTCAGTTTCGATCTTACTCGTTACGTCTCGTCTCGTCTATTTTGGTTAGCCCTTTAGAGTGCGGTGGACTGAGCCAGTACATGGACAGAATTGGATCAGTGAGTTCCTCACCTCCAGTTGGCTTAGTTGCCTGAATGGACAGAGTACAATAGCTGAAGGCCCAGGTTCAATTCCTGGGAGGATTCATAGTTACTACCTGGGGAAGAATTGCCTTTCATTGGAAGATGAGGATAAGTGGCGTGTCCGAAATAGCTATAAGATCTGCCAAAATGTGTCAATAACTCTCCTTCTGACAATTATTACGGTGGCATAACCTCACAATTGCATCTACAGTGTGCACTTGTCTGACAATAAAATCGAGAGAAGTAACCTTAATTTCACTGAATTGATGACTACTGACCTACTCTCCCAATAATAATAATTAATATTATTATTATTAATATTATTTTGTCTCACACCATAATTAGTTATGACTGCAAGGGGTTGGGTAATGATTACTTGCAACTAAGGAAATATTTTAAGAAAGAAGCATTTTTGAGACCTAGCCCGGTTTAGGATTTCTTATGTAACATATAAAATAAGGCGGGAGATTCAGAGTGACCATCCAAAGTGTACCACGAAAATCTTGAATAGAAGGGAAAGGATTTGTTCAACAATGGAATGAAAATCATGTGGAAACATTTGATAACAGAAACTAATTGAGAAATACCAGCAAATGTATAATTTACAATGAGTAGGTAGAATTCTGAAACTTTTTTATCTAATTCCAAAATTGAGTAATTCAATTCACGGAACCGACAAATTTAACGTGAGCACAAACTTAAGTCTCGCTCTTTTTTCCGTATGCTTATTCATTCAGTAGTGGTCTGCATATCCTGGCACTCGTTCTAACTGCTCTTTGCAATGAACAACCATAACTATGCATATGATTGCATAGTCTTTTAAATAATTCTACCGTTACATGTGTTCCCTTAATTGAATCAACTTTGAATGGAAGCACTTTAAATCATTCATTCTACTTGTTATTTTCTTCTTTGGTTTTCTTCTTACCATTATTTTTTATTGTTGCAAAACGACTTTTCAACAGCACACGCGTTGTGAGGACGAATGTGACTTGTGGACGGACGAATGTGACTTGGAGAAATGAGTTTTTGTCGGAAAAAAGTGAATGTGTCCTAAACAGCATCTCAGCTAATAAACACATAAATGGATATAAAACCCGCAAAGACGGTTGAGTTCGGGTTACTAAGAGATACTCTAAACCCCACGATAATTTGTTAAACTATGACTTTAGAAATGAAATGAGTATATTATAGATAGAAATATGATGGTAGTGGAAGAGGTATCAACAGTTTGGCTGATTTTGTTGAAATGAATTTGCAATCTGGTGGCTCTGTCTTGAACTCTCGACAATACTTATGAGACGTTTCACTAAAACGGACTCAGAAAATCACGCTGATAAAGCATGCATTAATAAATGAATGAAAAGATGGAAAATGTACCTCGACGAATCTGATCTATTGTACTCCTCCTGCATGGACTTCTATTAGTTCAAGAGTTCTAAGGAAACTTAGCACTGAGTTGGGGTTCATTGCTCTATTGTCTCTGCCGAGTAATGCCCCACATATGTCTTCCTACTGCGAGCTAAGGCTTCGCAGTTCATTAGAAGGTGCTCTGGTATTTCTTCCGCCTCCGTGCAGAACCTACACGTGTTTACTGGTTAGAGTCCCAGTTTCATGAGGTGGCTTCTTAAACGACAGTGGCCTGTGAGGTCACCTGTCAGAGTTTTCAAATTGTTTTTGCTTAACTCTAGCCATAGAGCTTCACTTTTTGAGTTGTAGTCCCCATTAATGAGCTTGGATTATCTCAGTTTTGTGAGAGAGGCCCAGTAGCGTGATCTTCTGGATTTTTCCTCCTGTTTTAATTTATCTCTTATGCTATTTGTCCCTATGCCAAAAAATGGTTCAGGTTCAATAAAAGGTGTGACTCTCATTCCTGGCAGGACTATTCGCTTTTTCATTTCCAGGGATCCCAGTGTTTCCTGTGACCCATATAATGGAAAGTTTATTGAGGCTCCCTAACTTATCTAAAAGCTCTACGCATTCCCATATGAGTTTAAAATGAATCTCGTATGAATTGAGTGCATTTATAGCTGCTTGGCTGTCAGGCATGATAGCAATGTATTGACACACAAGGCTAAGCCGGAGGTTAAAGATAACACAGAGGCGAATTGCATGTGTCTCTGCCTGGAATATGCTGAGTGATTTCCCCATTGGTTCGGAGTGGTTGACCCTCCGCCCAAATATGCCAGCTATCCCTTCTTCTGTTTTTGAACCATCTGTGAACCACTTGATGGTATGATCTTTTAGGATATCCTGAAGTGATTCGGGTTTCCATTCCTTCTTGTTCCCAAGCACAACTGTGAAGCGTTTCTCAAAGTTGTACATTTTGTTCATATCGTCTCTAGGTAGGTCTGCGGGGGTATAGTAGCAACGATGCTGTCTCGTTGTTTATTACAACAAATTTTCTCGCGGCCAGCACCTTCCTTGACGATTCTTAATAGGGTTCTTTTTGCAGCCATTTCTACTGTAATATGTAGCGGAGTAAGATCTAAAAGTGTTTCCATTGCTGCTGTGGGACACGTTTTCATAGCTCCGGTAATGCATATACATGCTAGTCGTTGTACTTTGTTCAAAGTCTTCTTCGTGGTGAGCAATTTGGTTCTTTGAGCCCATGCCACTGCTCCATATGTTAGAACTGGCCTAACTATCATTTCAGAATGTAAGGTTTGCAGCCCCATATCTTCACAGCTAAAAAAGCATGAAGCATATGCATATTCGTATATAAAGAGTAAAGGGTGATCAAATTAATAATATCATTTTTTTAAACTTCATAACTGTAATTTTTTTCAGATTCCCGCCAAAATTGTCATTTGTGTTTAGGATTGATTAGCAAATGACCATGGAAAGATACACAGTTACACAACATACGAGTATAGAAATTGTTAACATTTAACTACGTTTCGTGCATGACGTGAAATTTATGGTCAACATAATCGACCCGCAGAGCTTATTATTCGAATGTAATTGAAAAATTCGAGTCAAATGGTAGTGTATGTGCTGTTAAGAATCCAACCTGACAATAACCTAAACGTACTGCTGAAAATATCGATGCTGTGAACCAAAGTATGGAGGAAGATAGAGAACAATCAACTAGACGTCGTTGTCAAGAACTTCGGCTATTTTATGGGACCACTTGGACTATCCTTCGTATAGATCTGCATTTCAAGGCATATAAAATTCAGCTGACACAAGAACCTATACAAATGTCCATTTATTGCGTAGAAGTTTTGCAGATTGGAATTTAAAGCAACTTGAAACAGATCCATTATTTCATCGAAAACCCATATTTAGCGAAGAAGCTCATTTCTGGAGAAATGGCTTCGTAAACAAGGAAATATCGCATATAAAGTGGAGACAACCCACATGTTGTTCATGAAACATGTTTATATCCACAAAAATTATGAGTTTGGCGTGGTTTATGGTCTGGACGTGTAGTTGGACAGTATTTTTTGGAAAATGAAAATGGCTTCGCAATTACCGTCAATGAAGAACGCTACAGCATCATGAATACTGATTTGGAATGAATTCCGACTTGGACAATATATGCTTCCAACAAGATGGTGCAATATGCCATACATCTCGTGTCACAATCAATTTATTGATAGCTCAACACCGTGTACTGTTCAGAAATGCCAATGTGAACTAACCAAAAAATCATGCGATATAACTCCATTGGACTTTTTTTTTCTTGGGGTTATGTTAAATCATTGGCTTACTCCAATAAATCACAAACCCTCAATGACCTTAAACCAACATTATTCGTGTTAGTAGTGAAATAACTGCAGATTTATGTGAAAAAGGGACCAAAAGTTGATGTTCCAACATCGAATTTTTAAAATTCTAGAGGCGGTCTCTTACATGAAATCATTTAACCCTTTACCTTTAAAAAAGGTTAAAGGGTATACTAAGTTTGCGCGGTTGGGCGGTTTTTCAACTACCATAAGGAGGCGTGGCAGGTATGGACATATACTCGTATATACCGATATGATCAGCATTTTCTGAGCGATTTTGATGTTATCCCTCAGTCCGTGTCCACTTTCTTCCAGTTAGAGATATCTTAATGAAACTTTGCAAAAGTATAGTCCGGACCAAAATACAGAACCAGATGGGCTCATTTGAATGAAGACCACGCCTACCTCACATATGTGCAACTTTTTTCACCTTTTTTTAAAATGAATAGAGCTTCGTCCAATTGATGGAATAGTGCCGCAATTTGGTAGTAATGTAGATGTGGCAGCTACTAAACACTGTGCTTGATCTAAACACTAAATGTGGGCGTTATATTATATATATATTGCCACGCCCACTATTAACAAATATTTATAACTGAAGATGTATTAGAGATTTCTGGACGAAATTTTATGAGAGCCACATATGGACATATAAAGCCAATTGCAAGAAATGGGGTTGATCAGAGAAAACACACGCCTACCTTCCATTAAGGAACTTTCGGGACTAAAGTTAAAATTAGTCTATGTATACTCGTATTGATGCTATAGGAATAAAAGGAGTAATGTGCATACGGTCAATAATAGTGTGTGTGCAAAATATGTGGATCATGACTACTGCCAAACCAAAAAATCATTATTAGCTTCATATATAAGATTTATCAATGGAAATACACAAGAAGGTTGGGGGTACTAACATTAAACACCACAAATAAATGTGCGGGTTATATTTGCAGCCATGCCCACTGTTGACAAATTTTTATAACTTACGTCTTATACAAAATTTTTGGACGAAATTTTATATTAGTCCCGTATATGGACGCTACAAAGCCATTCACAATATTTGGGGTCGATCAGATAAAGGACACGCCTCCCTCCCATTTAATTAACTTTGGGGGCCCCACTTAAAATTACCCTATCTATGCTTCTAATGATGATATATGAATAGGTAGCAGTATACATAAGGTCCGTACCAGCTTGTATGCTAAATATGGGCCGATTATTTAAATTGGCACACCCATAATTAACCAAAATTCATTTCTGGGGGGCTCTATGCAAGATTCATCGAAACTTCGTAAGAAGGTTCAGAGTGATAGTATAAAACACGAAAGAAAAAATGGGCGGTACATTTTGAGATCCACGCCCTCTATTGATACATGTTTTAAACTGAAGACCTGTGTCAAATTCCTGGGCCAAATTTTATATGAATTATTATATTGGTGCTGAAAGCCATTCACAAGAAATGGGGAAGATCAGATAAACGACACGCCCCCCTCCACTATAATTAACTCAGAGCACTCTAGAGACCATTAGATATGCTCCTTATGATGATATATTTAGAAAACATTGCCATTATTTAAAGGTACGGGTTATTTCGAAGTCCGTCTAACCCGACTACAGTCTTTTTACTCGTTTTTAAATAAAAACGTCATGAACCAATTTCTAAAAAAAAAAAAAATTATAATCTAATCAATATCTTATACCGTTTTTTTTATTTCTAACTTAAAATTGCTCTTTTATTTGATCCCCCTTTATGTTCATACCTCATAATTATCTTTTTAAACGGTGCAATCATAGCACCAACTTCTTTATTTCTTATCATATACGAGTAAGCTAAAAAATGCCCCCAAGATGGGTACTGACATTAACCGTGATTAAATGACTACTAGTGTTAGCACAATATTTCTTAACTGCTCACTTCTGATCACATTTAAGCCCATCATTAGTATCTCCATAATTCCATAAGAAGGAAGTTGAAACTTCCTTGAGTACCAGCCACAACTAAATGAGTTCGATACTTATATCGGGAACTGTTGAAAATGATGCAGGCGAAATGGTTGACGTTAAATAGAAAAATCATCAATGGATTGGTATATTTTGTGCACTCATTACGAGAACATTCTCGGTCGGAAGCAACAGAATACGAGTAATTGTCTCAGTTAATCTGGTATTTAAGTCTTAGCGGGCGTCGCTGCTAAGACGACGTTCCTATTTAAAGATATTTAAAAAAGTGCAGTAGTCCCATTTGTGGTCCACATTACTTTGCCTCTCCACTACTTTCACTTTTAAGACCACTTCTCAAGCATTCACACTTAAATACTTGAAAGTACTCGTATCGACAATGGCAGGAAAGTGGTGTGAAAGGTTGGCTGCTGGTGCTGCTGTTTCTGCTGTTTCTGCTGTTTTTGCTGTTGTTGATGTTGTCGCCTTGCAGTTTAGTTGTCATTATTTTTAGTAAAATCGAAAATACACACATTCATGCTATGAGTATGAATTCCACGCGTCTTGTTCAAATGCATGTTGCAAACGATTTCTTCTGTGTGCCACATTCAAGAAATTCAGAAGACGTCTACCATGACCGTGGGTGTTGTTGGCTAGTATGCTCGGTTTGCCGCTCATCTCAGTGCGATAGATACGACTCGTAAATGGCACACATTCACAGACGGACAGTCGGTCGCACTGACCGACCGACGAAAGCGCGACTGATGAAATTAGAAAAGTTGAAAGTATTTTTACACGATACGATTCTATAAATTGTGTCACAACATTTCGCTTCATTCTCGTACAATTTCGCCCAGTCATTCCCCCCACTGATGTCGCCTACTACTCGTATTTAAGCAAGCAATGACAGATGTGTGGGCGGACAGGTGGACGGGCGCTGCTGTGCAATATCGTCTCTTTTAAAAATTTTTGATTGCTATCAATTTGGTTAATTAGTGCAATGAAATGCACAAATTTTATTTAATTGAGCAGAAAATTCGTTCACCACAGTTGCGTACACTTCACAGAATCATTCTCAATTGTGTGTTATGGCAACCATTTCAGTTGTTACAAGGAATTACTGTATAAGTTCGCAGATAATTAAATTAAGTTCAGATTCTATGGCGCTATATATTCACTGATTATACTCGTACCCTTCCTTCTAATACCGGTGTACGAAAAGTACGAAGCTTGTGACCAATAATGTGTGCAACGGAAGCCACAAATAATTTCGTCTTAATTGGCAGTCTAACCGCACGCTGGCAGGTAATCGTTAAACTAACGTTAGTATCTGCGGATCACTACAGCAATATTTCACCATGAGAAAGCTATGTGCCTGGCGAATAAAATTTGTCCTGAACCTTGAAAAATATCAACCTACACCAGCGAAATTGTTGAAGAAACTTATTATTATTATTATATTATTCCTTACACCATAATTAATTATGAGTGCAAGGTGTTGGGGGAATGAGTACTAGCTACAGAGGCTTTCGACTCGAAGAGAAAAAGATTTTATAGATAGAAGCATTTTGGAGCCCAAGCCCGTGGCAGGATTTGAACCTGTGACCCTCGGGTCGTGAGTCTAGCATGCTTATCACTAGACCACAGTGGGTGGCTTGAAGAAACTTAAATATACTACTTTGGTTCAAAAGGAAACTGGTAAAGGGCATAACTAACTTACCAAGAGAAGACAAACCAACCATAGTGAAGCCAGCACAGCAAAGAAACATATGAGAAGTTGACAATATCACAAAAAATGTACTCATATAGTCAATGCCAAATAGAACACTACCATTTTATTGCCATATATGTTTCCAGAAATCTTCTTCTTCATTGTGACAATGAAGTGCACTTCACCAAACAAGTTTTCTTAAGACCTTCACGAGTGGTATTGATGTAATCTATTTGTCTGTTTGAGTAATGCTTAAAAATATTGAAACGGTGGTAGAAAAGACTTCCACATTCAAAAAGCTTATGTCAATCCTTTGATTTGAATCTGGTTTCATTTCATGATTTAGCTGTGTTTTTGCCAGGAGTGAGTAATCAGCCCCCATCTAAGTATTTTGCATGGTCGGGAAGATAAACCACAGCAATAAAGTCTTCAAGAGCACAGTTCAAATCCGACGAGGAATAGCAGTTCCACTGGAATGATGCAGCTGATTGTGCGTTCAGTAAATTTTTACATAGTGTGCTACTAGAGTGTTAGGCAGATTCGTCCTGTGGAAAAAAGGTATTTTGAAAAGTCATTTGAAGCAAATGAGGCCATAAAAAAGCGTCAATCTCAACTAAGGCTAGTGAAGAGTTGAATAAACTTACAACAACTTCTTTGAGGCAAGCAGTAAACAGCTGATTTCCCGAGCGATTTGGATGCTCCAAAAACTCTTGTCCTTAGCCTATATATGCAAACATTTTTTAAATTAAAGGATATGTTTTTCAGGAAATGTATACTAAGACATTGATTGATATTTTGAAGAAGATATTGATTCATATTTTGAAGAAGTAGTACGGAATGTCGATATGAGTGTTGCATTCTAGTGCGCCGTTAGGAGAGATCAATTCGTATTGGAGCGATAGATGTAACATAATCTCTTTTGTTTTCAATGTTGGATTTAAAGAACTCTAAAAAGCACAATAATGAATCTTCACTGTATTCAGACAATTCCTGGACCAGGGTGGGACGTTTGTTAAGAAAGGTGTGAGCCCCTGTTGCTTTCTCTCTAATGTTTTCATATAAAGGGTCTTTCAAAAGAAACGCTACAAAAGTAAATCGATAGTGACAGCAAACGACGCCATATTTTTTCCCGCTCTTCTGACATTTCTCTTCATTAAGGTTTGCCTTTTCATCATGCAAAGATATACGAGCCAACATCGAGTCGAACTTATTAAAATTTACTACCGAAATTCGGAGTCAGTCGCCTCAACTTTAAGAGCGCTACGTCTAATTTATGATGAGGCTCATTTCTGGCTGAATGGCTTCGTCAATAAGCAAAATATGCGTTATTGGTTAGACAGCAATCCACACGTACTCCATGAGTCATCATTGCATCCCGAACAAATTACGGTTTGGTGCGGTTTATGGGCCAGCGGCGTCATTGGGCCGTACTTCTTCCGTGATGATCAAGACCGGCACATTACTGTGAATGCGAATCGCTACCGTTCAATGATAACCGAATATTTTTGGCCCCAATTGGATAATTTGGACTTGGAGGACATGTGGTTCCAACAGGACGGCGCCACAAGCCAGACAGCGAATGCCACAATCAATTTACTGCAAACCAAGTTTGGTGAACGTGTTATCTCACGAAATGGCCCAGTCGATTGGCCGCCTCGGTCGTGCGATTTGACGCCGTTAGATTATTTCCTGTGGGGCTACGTCAAGTCTATGGTCTATGCCAACAAGCCAGCGACGATTGATGAACTTCGTACGAATATCGAACGTGAAGATGCAGCAGTATCGGCCGATTTATGCTTGAAAACCGTTGAAAATTGGGTTCAGCGTCTGGACTTCTGCGAGCGTGCCCGTGGTGGCCATGCAAAAGAAATCGAGTTCCATACATAATGGCATTGAACGTACTTTCACAGGAATAAAGAATTTCATCGATATCTAAAACCGGTTTTGTTTTATTTAAAAAAACTTTTGTAGCGCTCTTATTGAAAAACCCGATACGAGTATATGGCAATTAGAAATAATACAAATTCCAACTACGATCGATGTCAACCCAGCATATCCATTCATGGTTTTGCGAAATGAAATGTTGAACTTTTTTTTAACCTTTTACCATTAGTGCAGATTTGGGTGAAACATTTTACCCATCATCAGAATGTATGCTGGCTTGTCGGTCGTAAACTCGAGGGCAGACCCATGTTTCTATTGTTCGTCAGCACTGCCAAATGTAGCCATGACCAGGAACCCAAATGATGCTGACAATTATCATAGGAATTGTTGAACATCTAAAACATGAATTCTAAAAGGATGTCTTTTGCATCACCACAACGCAAGTTGCACTGCAGTCAACATACAATGCACACACTAGTTAGCCACGCTCCAGAACAGCCACGGTTTGTCGTCAGCTTGCTTCTAGTTTTTGCCGTAATTGAATAAGGTGGTGGTTGTTTGTGGGTTGCCTGTAGTAATTTCGGTTCCTACTCGTGACTACGTACACACATTAAGATCTGTAGAGTTGGTTTCATAACACGACCAATGCCCTCGTGGAACCCAAATGTCAATGTGAGTTGTGCATTGTAATGTGTGCTTAAGGTGAGTCATTCCATGTTGGAGGCGCAAATGAATATGATACCTAAAGGTCAACAATTTTTATACTATGCCGGAATTGCAATCGGAAAGACAAAATCAAAATATTATTCTTGGTTCCTAATGAAGGCCCCAAGCGAAAGTAACAATATGAGCTTATTACGATTTAGATGGTTTTGTTACTTTACAAAAAGTAGCTATTGCGGTACTGAAAAGCCTCAATCAATTCGACAACTAATCCTACTTCCTCAGAGAGCACCAAACGGAGTCATTGGACTACAATTTCTTCCACACGGAAGATGTAGTGATCTGACGATTTGTGCTTATCACTTTTCAGACATATAAGTCAACTTTTTGGTGCCTGAAATGGATTGACTTGACCCGCAGCATATTGACTTGGCTACCAGCACTTCTTATAGCGGTATAAATAATGCCAAACATTTTTAAGGCCGGAATAATCTAGAAAAAGTGAGAGATATGAACTAGGCGCTCAATCCCTACATGGATGGGCCCGTACAACAGTTTCCCAACTCAGCTTACACGTAACAGATTAAACCAAATTATATACCTAAACTCCCAAAACTGTACACCTATATCTCAAATAGAACATAAACTTGTAGAACTCGTTGCACAAATGGTATCCAACTTAATAGTTACCTGAAAAGAAAGACATAGGTCAACAAGCCAAGGACAATATTGAGTAAACTACGAGATAAAGATTGAAAGCAGATCAAAACCAGGGCCGTGAAGGGAAAATCGGTGCCCGGGAGTATTAGCTTACCCCCTGTTCTTGAATGATGTTTTGAAAGGGACATCCGAGAACCCAAAAATAAGCTCGTGGCACAAGATGAATCTCTCTACCCTGCCTCCATAGGCCGCAATCAAAGTGTCGTTATCGACCATCGAACATGCTAATTATTATCACTATTACTGTTGAGAATTGAAACATTGTCTGTACACGTGCCGCAAACAGATCGAAATATTTTCTACATCTCTCTATTTGAATACACCGTACAAGCAAATCACACTAAACAAATCAACTAATTATAGACACAATTATTCTTAATTAAGTTCCACAACTTTTTTTTGCACCTGAGACTTCGGCAGAACTAAAACAACACTTTGCGTTCCTTTGCTGAATTTGGAAGCAGGCGTATACTCGTATACTGGTTCGCTCCTACCCACTGTATCTACCGTAATACTGGTTATATGTAAAACTTGGCTTTTGTTTTTGCTGAGCAACGCGCATTTTCATTTCCGCTGCTGTTTCAATTGCGGCATACAGAATTTCACTATGAAATTTGCTGCATAATTTTGTGGGTCAACCGGACTTATTCGCGTTGTGTCCTCGACACGCCAAAATGCAACTAAAAACAAAAATAATAAATATTCGTAAATAAACCTAATGCGATTATTTGTGTGTGCACATAAAAGCACTTGAATGCCCACTGCAAAAGGCCACAAACTAACGAATACAGGCATGCATGTGAAATTAACAAACTTGTTGCACTAAAGCCACTCTGACTTCAATGCCACCAATTATTAGTGAACTCAACATTGCTACGACTTTAGTGCACTTTGCAGAGTTGCATAAGAGATACCGCAAATGTTTATGCAATATATTTTTGGCATAAGGAAAACACAAAACAAGAACAAAGAATTTTTAAAATGTGTTTTCTCAGAAGAAACGTCCTCACAAAAGTAAGAATCTTCCTAAGTTGTATGAAGTCGAAGACAATTTCCATTAGTTAAGATCAAAGCAGAATTAGTACAATCGGGACCATCAGTTTTTCAGCGCATAGAAATCTCGGACGGGGTATATCCCTATGTAACATATTCAATCAATTCCAATGTATGGAATGAATCTGAACATTTACATGAATATGCGAAAAGATTTGAAAATCAAATAAAGGATACATACTGAAATGCTGGACCAAAAAACCGATTACACGCAGCGCAATACAAAAGGAATTGACAAACTACAAATGAGCACGTTTCTGCTTCACTGCCAAATAACCCTATTGTATAATCAAAAACATTTCAGGAATATTTCTCTAATCGAATTGTAGTCAGTTTGAAGCTTGGAGTGTCAGTGAAATAACTACCAGTCTGTAAATGATGTCCGCAAGAGGTACAATATATGAACTTCATGAGAAGCTCATCCACTTCAGCTTCAGCAAGAACTGATTGAGAACCTTATGGTTTGACATGAACCAACAATTCTTTGGAATTACAAAAGGTACTCAGCATTACTTATGGGGGGAATATGTTGTCAAGCCAAGGAATTGGTATGAATCCAACAAAAACGGTCGTAATCTGACAACCCGAAAAGAGAAAAATATATTTAGGAAGACCAATTATTAGCTTTGCTAACAGAAGTGGTGGTAGACAAAATCTTCAACTTGAACCCACATTTAAACAAAACGAAGAAAACTGTGAATGCATTATTAGTCTGGCAAAAACTTCAAGGTACAAGTTGTGGTCTACGAAAAATCTGTTCATTGGCCAATCACCAATCTAGCCTGGCGATCTAAAGTCAAACAAAGCACGTAAATGCCCCCTCTATGCAAATGGCATCCGAATTAAAACTCCTCCAACAGTTACTTTGAGACTGTTAATAGGCATCCCTTAAATTCGTCATTAAAGACTCAAAAATAGGGCCAGTCGAGGTGCCAAATTATCGAACACTCACGATATTCCACAGCACTTTCAAGCCCGGGAACATATATCACTCCAATAATGGCAGCATGAATTGCCATTTGAAGGCCTTCCCGAGATCACTTCTTGGAACGGATCTCAAAAGCAGTACCAAATATTAGAAAACTCTGTTTAGAGGAGAATATTTCGACACTAAAATGCTTTTGGGCAGTTTTAATTTCATTCAGAAACAATAAGATTTTCCCCCCTCGTTTCTTTTACTTTTTTCCATGGGGAGGGGAAACCTTCAAAAAGAAACGAGGGGGTATGCACCACTCAAGAGTGTGAGATTTTTAGTCACTAAAACCACCTCCCTAACCTGACAGTTACGCTAAGCTTCAAAGGCCTGATAGCGATTTAGAAAGGATAAACAAAGATATACAAAGAGAACTACTCGCGGTTTGAAAGAAAAAGTCTTATTTTTGATTTCAACATATGTTTGGATTGAGTCAAACAAATCATCTCCGAAACTAAATTGAAATCATAACACACACTACGAAACGGCGCAAAATCTAAAAAGGTTCGAGATACAAGGGAGTGAAATTCCTTGTTATTCTTGCAGGGGCAATAAAGTGGAGAAGGCCAAGCAAAAAACTATTTTTTATTTCACCACTCATGAGTTTGAACACAAAACATGCATTAAGCATAGTTCTACGGGTTTGAAGAGAGGAGAGACGAATAAGTTTAAGACGAGTCACATAAGAGGGAAGTTGAAAATTGGAGTTCCATGTAAAGACAAAACAATAAAAACCGCTTTTGAACTGATCCAATAGCATCAGAGTAACAGGCATATCTAGGACACCAAACAACACTTGCGTATTCTAATGATGGGCGTACCAAGGAAGTGTACAGAATTTTGTTAATAAAGGGGTCTTTGAACTCTTTTGCCTACCGTTTTATGAAGCCTAGAGTCAGAGAAGCTTTGTTAACTAGAGTTGCAACGTGTTTACCCGAAGTAAGGTTTTGGTCACACCCAAGTCGCACATATGATCAACGGATAACAATGGTTGATTGACAATGAAGTAAGGATGAACAGAGTTGGATGATCTGGAAAAACACTCATATTTGCATTTCTTGTAGTTTAGTTGCATACAATTTATGTTGGACCAGTCACCAAGAACATTTAAATCATCTTGAAGCAACTGCCATTCATTGGGTTTATTAAATTATAGAATAATTGGGTATTAATTTTAATATATTAATTACGATATTTAGTCAGGTTTCGATGTTATCAAACAGTCAATGATGACAGTTATACTTTTTAATGGACGGAGATAAAGTTAATAAGAAGATGGTTTCTGGCACACAAAGGCTTGACCGCTACAATGAACATATTGTTACGAAATCAACACGCCATCTGATTGGTTGATAGTTTTAGGGTAAGTGCCATTTTCAACACTTAAAAATGCACACGCGAAAAGGCATGCGTCACTGCGTTCAAAAGCTAGTGGAAGTTCTGGTATACAAGAAGTATATAAGCGGCTACACAAATTGACATCGAAATCAGTGAACAAGTGAAAGTGGCAAAGTGGACATCGTAGTAGCAGCAGCAGTGGAACAGTGAGCGTAGCCGCGAGTGAACATCGTAGTAGCAGATCAGGGCACACAAAGGCTTGACCGCTACAATGAACATATTGTTACGAAATCAACACGCCATCTGATTGGTTGATAGTTTTAGGGTAAGTGTCATTTTCAACACTTAAAAATGCACACGCGAAAAGGCATGCGTCACTGCGTTCAAAAGCTAGTGGAAGTTCTGGTATACAAGAAGTATATAAGCGGCTACACAAATTGACATCGAAATCAGTGAACAAGTGAAAGTGGCAAAGTGGACATCGTAGTAGCAGCAGCAGTGGAACAGTGAGCGTAGCCGCGAGTGAACATCGTAGTAGCAGATCAGGTAACCAGAGACAGTGTCAAAGTGAACATCATTGGCAGCAAACAGTGAAAAGTGATCAATGGGCAGCTGAGCAGTGATCGTCGCTGAGCAGTGATCATCGCTGAGCAGTGATCATCGCAGAGCAGACACCATGTTAGCAAAGAATAATTGAAGCGGATGTAAATACAAAAATAGTGGTGCAACAACTGACTAACTGAAGCAAACTGTACACGAAGACGAAGTGTGCGAACAGAGCAAATAGAATTAAAGCCAATAGTAACTTGGACGAATACTAATAAAGCCAATTGTTCTAACTGACGAGAGAATTATTTGCTTATTACACAATCCAGCGATACGAATCCAAGTATTGAATAAATTGTCAGAAAGGCAATTATGTAACAATATTTTTAGTGGGCACGATCAAAAGGTATATAGAAACACCAATTTTTAGCCACCCTCTGTGGTCTAGTGGTAAGCATGCTAGACTCGCAACCCGAGGGTCGCAGGTTCAAATCCTGCCACGGGCTTGGTCTCCAAAATGCTTCTTTCTATAAAATCCTTTTCTCTTCGAGTCGAAAGCCTCTGTAGCTAGTACTCATTCCCCCAACACCTTGCACTCATAATTAATTATGGTGTAAGGAATAATATAGTAATAATAATAATACCACATTTATAATACAATTTTCATAAAAAACATATAATGGGAGAGAGGGGATAAAATAAATCAAAAAAACACTTGAAATGAAAACTTGTCGCAAGAGCATCAGGTGATTTATGGGCGCCCCTAACAATAAGTGCACGTAATTACTTAAATATACACTTCTTAAATTTCAACATTCGCTATGTAAGCACTTTAGAATGTTCTCTGCTCTTCCACATTCTTGTTATTTGGTAACTGTCACTTGTGTTACCATGCATACAAGCACACGAGAACACAAGCAAACATGCACACTTACACGCGAATATGAACATGAAAAGCTGCCTTTGTTTCTTTGTGATTCAATTAACTTCTGGCATTATCACAACATTACATATCATGCCTGCCTTTACATAGCAGCGCAGCAGCTCGTGCATGTCATTGTTGTTGACATGTCAGTGGCAACAAATCGCAATCACAGAATTCGCCGACGGTTTCCGCGTTACCACATGCGTGTCAAATGGGCTGTCAGTTGCGTTGCGCTTGCGGCAGGTTCGATTCGCTGTAACGCGCCCAAATGCGTACGAAACATCGTTAATATTTCAAATATTGCCTACGCGCCTACTCGTATATTGACGTTCTCGGTTGGCTCTGTCGGAGAGTGGATTGCTGCGCTATTGGAGTGGTTCATATAAAATGTCGCCTTTGCTGACACCAAAAAACAAATACTACTCGCAATTTGTTGCCAATATCACGCGAGGGTACGCGTATCATGGCCATAAATAAAGGTCCATAATTCAAGACTTTTGCTAGTTTTGAGGTACATATTTTATAATGAGCAGTGAGATTGCTGTGAGTAGTCAAACAAAATTATGCATCCCGAATATGTAAGCAAAGGATTCATTAAACAAAATGCTATACGAGTATATCTTGGCTCAGGGATCGTGTGGTTTCACGGAACTTTCTGGGGTGGATCCAAATTATATGGAAACTTTCACTGCAGAGCTCTATCTTGTTAGTATATTTTTTATTTAATGTCTATGGTGGAACTCTATTCGGTAACTTAAACCTGTTCTGTTCGTATAATTTGGCAGTTGTTCGGTGGACTATATTGTGTATCTTAGGGCGGATTGTATTATGACAGAAATACTCGTACAATAAAGCGATTTGAAAGCTAGAGTACACTTATTTGTAATATTTCGCTGCGATGACCGCATCATTAAACTTGTATTTCTAACTTTATAATGGTGGTAGGAACATATTTCAAATATGAGGTTGAAGCCTTTAATTACTAAAGGATTTTCCAATAGGAGCGATAGATGTTCATATTGGATTTATTGGAAAATACTTTGCTAATATTCATCGAAGTTCTTGTTAAATTAAATATTTTGATTAAATGTTAAGTGAAAACATTTCAATTTAGTGTAGGGGATAAATGACTGCATCCCATTATTTTACAGGCGGGAATCCACACTCAATCAAACAAAAATATGAAAGATTACAGAACTGCACGTAGGTGCAGTCATACACAAAATATCAACAAGAAACCAAGAACTCGGTCTCTCAATGGTAAAATATTTTCCTCATTTGGAACATTGTAAACTATTTTTTAATTGAACACTATTCAGCGATCCAAATTCTTAGGAGAAATTAATTAATTTTCTGGTTTCAAAGAATGCCCTTCTCATACATATACTAATTGACTTTCCTAGCATTGTTTCAAAGATTTTATTTTTAATATTACACCAAAATTGCAATAAATCGAAAGTAAATTCTACATTTTACTATTGGAGTCCAAAACGTATTGTCAAGATCTTCAGAACATGCTAGTTTTCAGTTTTGTTGTGGACTGTCAGCTTCCATTTTCTATACTAGTCTTGATGTCGCCAGTGCGTATATTCGAATCCAGGCAATTGGATGGTCTTGTAATACTTCTTCCTTTCTCGACTATTTTGAAGTTCATAGTACCCATAGCCCCAAATCCTTGCAGACATTGCAGAATTGTACTGTGAGGTACTAATAACGGGAATATAAATCTGATTTTTGATATAATGACAAGACCTGGTTCATGGTGGATTCCAATCCAGGTTGCCTACCCGTAATCTATAAGATATTCTAACCAAATACAGATTCAAATGTTGAGCTGTGAAGGTTGGCAAAACGGCAATTAAAAGAACGCATATGAAAGCACAAGTGACGCTCTTGTATATAATCCACCACGATATCAAACAAAGGCTGTCCAGCTGGAGACATGTTAGAGAGTAGATGATTTACGAAAATATACGGAGATTGCTGAATGGCGATCTAGATAGAGATTCCTTATAGACAGCCTACGGCCAGTCTAGATTCGGTCAGGAATTGTATAACATCGAGCAAATTATTATTAATTTAATATTATACTCGTAAAAATATGGAAAGCCAGAAGTCAATAAGGCGTTCACAGGTGCTTTTATTCCCATCCGTTCAGCACCTGAATGGCAGTAATGGAACACTGACCCAAACATTCATAGTTTCTTCTATTGTCCGCCACCTGCTTTTCCCCACGTCCTGTAGAAATATAACAAATAGCACTCTTACAGTTAGTTTAATATTTCTGGTCACGATTATGCTTTTACAGGCTTACGAATATGTGAATACGAAAAATGAACATAAATTTGGGCCCTATTTTCATTGAATTGAAAGGTATTTCGAGAAGAAAATGGTCTCATCGGAGGACTTGGAAGGGATGGAAATTTATTTCGAAAAAATTCCCACTGTGAAGCTTTCTCTGTCAGCGAAAATGTATTACGCAAGCATATATTCATAAATTTCTGACATCGTATTCTTATTGGATCATTTTAGTTTCAGCAGCAGCCATTAAAATCGCCACCCTGCGCCCTAATTTTATAAATCTTGTTGTGATCACTTTTGTTATTGACACCTTGACACCGGTCCTAAAATGATTATAGAGATATGTGAGTCAAATTAGAGAAAGCCAGAACTTGAAAAAAGTGCCCGCCACTCTAATGGACACTTTAAAAGAGAATTAGCATCCCCAACAAAAGAGGGCAAAAGTGAAAGGTCGTGGATGGCATATATAATGCAGTGATCTTAGAGTTTGTGGTGAAACTGGAATTCTAACGAGCTTTTCTCAGGTCTGCGAGAAGAATTTGGAGAGGTCTTCCAGCCTTGTACCAATTTTATCCTGTATGTGATGGTATTCAGACCGGTATAAGTATTCCTTAAAGTCGAACTATGTTGGAGAATGTCCACTGGAATTTCTAAAAAACCAAACATGATTTAAATAATCAGAGTTGGTAGTGATATCTTAACTATTCATTCACAGTTCATTCTCCATTATCTGATTTTATGTTTCTATTTTGAATTCAGTATAGGCATACCTATATTCCTCCCACACTTTCCATCAGACCTCTGTTTAAACCGGGATAAGTTGTCAAAAGCTTTTCTCCATTTAAACCGTTCGATTTCAGTTAACAACTCAAGCATTATATCGTGCTGTAAGTGAGTATTTGTTTAGTATACCGAACATCGATGGCCAAATATAATCCCCAACCCATCTTTAAATACTACGCACGTAGTCAGATACAATATCCAAAACCATTTCGATATTCTGGGCGTGACTCATCGGCCGTTTTAGTTTATAGAGCTATATAAATTTGATTAGTAGTACTCACCTGCAAGTGATCCAATAACGCCTCCAGACCGCGATCACTAATCGAAGAGCAGCGTAAACTAAGCGAATGGATGTGCTTCGAGGCCAGTGGAAAGGAGTGGACCACGTCTAGAGCGTCCTCATCCGAAGCGCCAACCAAGGCCAAAGCATGAAAACCACGCCGTATCAATGAACTGTACAATTTGACGCGATCACCATTAGCCAACTGACGCAGCTCACGGCATTGGACTGTCGGCAGCAAGCCGGACCAGTAACGTGGACTGCGATATAGGATGTCGCGCCACTTGACGTTGACCTGTGCCAGGACACGCCGTTCATACGAGGAGAAATATAGGAAAAACTTGTTCAAGAAACGCTCGTCGAGCATGAGCGCTTCAATGCTGGTGATAGGTGGCGGGTGCTTGTAGAGTATTAGAGCAGATTGTGTTACTGCAGCAGCTAACTGGGAGGCTGATGGGGATGCAGCCACACTAGTGGTGGCGTAAGGATGATGCATATGAGGATTCGGGAGTTGCTTGCGCAGTTGAACGGGCGTGCCGGATTGGCTCTTCTGTGCGGCTGCCATGCCCATTGTGCTGAATTGTGGCGACCCAGGTATGGTAATGTTCATTTGCTTAGCAATGGAGTTAACGGTAGGCGTGGGTGGGGCGCCCATTGGAATGCCGGTAGGCGTAGTCATTTGATTCGAGTTGACCAAAGTGGAGCCAGCAATCTGTGACTGCAAGTGCTGTTGTTGTTGTTGGGTTTGTTGTTGTTGCATCATTTGCAAATTGCCTGCAGCTTGGTGAGACGTTGTTGGACTAGCAGGTGCTTGTTGACTGTTGGCAGCCGCTCCGCTCGCGTTGCCAGACGTTGAGATACTGCTACTGCTACTAGTGCTGCCGCGCATAGGCTTATCGGGTGTACCGCTGTTGATGGAATTGCTGCTATTGCTGTTGCTATTGCTGTTCGAGTTGTTGCTACTAGAATTGCCACCACAGAGCGCATTCGTGACACGCTCCATCACTGAGGTCTTACCGCTCGATGTCGACGAGGAAGAGGACGACGAGCCACTGCTGCCATGGTGGTGCTTCGAACGCAATCCAAGACCATTGATGCGTTTGGATAGCTCGGCGGAGGCACGTTCGACTACGCCTTGCGCCGATATTGAGGACATGGTATGCTGAAACAAATTCACTTTGACTTATTCTCTATCGCACGTTTGGGTAAATATAATTATGTCTCGCTCGCACAGGTCGCCAATGTGGACAAGTGCTTCTCGTGCTTAGCTTTTGCTTTGTGTGCTGTAGCTGTGGCTGTGGCTGTGCAGTGCTGTGCTGTGCTACTATTTTGTGTGGTGGCCTCAGACTTTTTTCTATTACTGGTATTATTGTTGCAGTTCATGTGCGTGTATTGTGATTACCCTCTAGGTATGCATATGTAGTAAGCAGTGGCATTAGTGTTAGTATATATGCTAAAAAGTCGTGTTTTTTCAGCTCTTGTGTTGTTCGTTTTTGTTTATTGTTTTCTATTTGTGCTACACACACACACACTACAATGTAGCAATTTACTTCATGCACCTTAATTCACAGCCCCACTCCCACTCCAGTTGTTTTTGGGCAAGTTATTACAATGTTTGCATTTTTAATGGCGTCCCGTCCCCGCTATTAAAGCTGCTCGTTCCAATTCCAGTGTTTACTTCTTTTCCTCTTCGCAGCTGGGAAATTGGAAATTGTAGTGGATTTCTGAACGATTCGTCGTTGATGGTTGTAAACTGACCTTGAAAAAAGAAAATTATGGGTTAGTATTAACTAAAAACAAGAAAAGTTTCAATTGCATGTTATGTACTCTTAGTCAAACTCATGAAGACGTTGCCCCATTTCTTAAACCAAGTGTTGGGTCTATCGACAAAACTAAATGGAGACATATAGCATCAATAATCCATGTCTCCTTGTTAAGGTCAAACCTAAAAACCGGACACCCGCCGAAGAAGGAGGTCTCCAAGCATTCAGGCATTGATGCCCATTGTTCTGTACTCCTGTCACTTTCGTAATATTATCAACAGGAACTCTAATGTTGGATTTAAGAGAACATCCGATAACTAAGATCTGAGAGATTTGCGCTGAAATGACAGGAAATTGTAATGCAGAGTGTACTTCAAAAGAGTCGTGGTAAAACATTTTTTATCGCAATTTCATTTGAATTATTCCAAAAGTAACTGAGTAGGGAGACCCGGCGACGAATTCGACGTTTTATTATTCAAGGAAGGTCATTAGTGAGTCCGTACTAGAAAGTGGTGATAAACAGCAAGAAGTCATAAGTGATGCTATCAGCTTGGCACTAATGGATATAGTTTTGGAATATGTCGGAATAAAAAAGTCACCCGAAATAAATAAAAAGAAGAAGGAAAGATAAGCTTGTTATAGAAGTAGATAAGTGAAATTTGGTGAAAAGTTTTTAAACAAAATTATATTAAATATTACTTAACGGATTTGCAGTGACATTAAACAGATGTCAAACAAATGTTTTTCAGTCACTTGACACAATTCGGTGATCGAACTATTAGCAAAATAATGTAAGAATTTTTGCACCACTAAAACATTTGAATATATTTATATGAAGCTAATGCCATAACCTAGTAGTGAACAAAATCCATAGACAATTTTGCATTGCTTTATAACGGTCCTGAAATCTTGTTTAGTACTTGTACCAAACTGATCTATGGGCCAAAAAAACATGTCATTGTTGGATCCAGCTATGATTAAAAGTAATGAATTGACTTCTCCTGTTACTGGCCAGTTATACCATCATCGTTTATTGGCTCAAGTGATGCGATAAAAGTTAATACATGGTTCAGTAACTAATAATTCTGCCAAACGGAAACAATACAACCGGAAGAATACCGAAATATCCACAAAAATTATGAGTGCATCGAGTTTCTAGATGGTGAAAAGTATGCGGTATAAGATTCAAAGGAATTTACGCCACCTTCTGCTATTGCTGTTCCAGAAGTGGATGACGCTGCGTATAAAGTGAAAGTTGGACACAAATTCTCACTGGATTTTCTAGAGCAGTAACTGATTGAAAATAAAAAGAATTTGTTCTGTTCTGTTCATTGTGTTAATTTCATTTATTTTGATATTTAATTTTTTCCCATAAGTCGGAAAGATAATATCGGTCATTTACATGACTTCCTCAAAACTTCTGCTGATAAATTATCCACTTCTTGCTGGATATTCTCTTTTATTGATTATGCGGCTTATTCCTATAGACCTATCACTTCAAAAACCCCAAATAAATAAATCTGTGAATTTGGAAGACATTGCTGGACACCGAGAAAGGCTTGCATCAGAATATAAAGTGAAACTCGTACTATGAGTGCGGTTGTACCACCGCGTGGTGGAATTATACCTCGTCGCTGATAAGGACCTTCAACGGAAAATCATCCTTATTGCGGTCGAGGTTTAAGAGAGTTTGGCTGATAATTAACACATGATTTGTGATCTGCAGACAATAGCTGATGGACTGTTTGCATTTTTTACAGGGACATATTTAAGTATTTCACCAAAATTCTCTGCAAAGACCTAAATTGTGTGGCTCGTCGTCTGATTGATATTTGAGAGTCATCTTGGATATGTGCAGCCACTACAGCGATATTCTCGACCGAACGCTGCTCCGGGGCCAGTCGCATCTTCCACTATCACATATTTAGCCAGCAGTCTTTGCTCAATTGGTGCGACACTGCCAAAGAATTCATGTTGAACCACAAGAATAGCCATAGGACAAAATATGACAGAATTTTTTCGCATTCTTCAGGGGTAAATCGATTAGTGGTGTGCCTACGTGTATTCCGCTTATGTTTACTTCACAAGTGTTTAAGTCGCTATGACATGAAATGTTATTTGCAAAAATTTGCATTACTCAGGATGCAAGTATTGTTCATCAAATTTATGTGCGATGGTTTGGATAAAGAATTTGTTTGTGGCTGGAAAGGTTTTCTGACTTTGGTGAACGTTTTGAACGATCCTGCAACGAGTACAACTACTCCAGCTCCTTGATGTTGAGAATAGAATACTTAGCTTCTTTGGAAACTTCCTCACTAATATAAAATAATTTATTCAATTGGGCAGTGCAAAAAGTTGTCTGCTTTCAACCAATTGTGGAATTCATCAAGTCAGAAATTTGCCAAATAAAATAAATGCAATCTTGATAGGAATCTCAGCTTCACTGGGAAATTGTTCATGTGTTTGGATGACAAATATTTTATTTTATCCTTACAAATATTCTGCTGTTCTGCAGCTACACATTAATATGATGAAACTTAAATTACTGAATTTGCAAGTTTGAATAAATTTGTTTTAAATCCAAAAAATAACTAAATGTGCCAAAATCTTACACGAGTATTTGTGCTGAGAGCAAGAGAAAGTTAGAGGAATCGGCACTCGCAATCATCGTCCATCTATTTCACAAAACAAGCCAGAGAAATTAAATTTGAATGCAGCGATGAATCATTTACATATGTGTCTATCAGGATTTATTTTTTTTCTATGATTGATATCCTTGATTTTTTGTACTTTTTTCCCAATTAAAATTTTTAAAACGGATTATCTTGAATGCTTCCTCATCAAGGCAATCTTACAATAAATACTTTTTGAAGGATTTGGATCAATTTGAGGATCAATTTGAGGATCATTTATATTTCCCTAATGTTGAAAGACTATGAAGTCTAGTACTGTTAAGCAAATAAGGCCACTGCCATCATCACGAAAATGACATGAAACAAGACTATCATAAAAAAGTATATTAATACATTTTACGTTGTTTTGAAAAATGTAATTTCCTTCTTAGGTTTTCCATCCATTTTCCCTCGCATAAGATGAGACAAAAAGTACCGTAATAAAATAAAAAAGGGTAAATACACACTCATTGTAAGAACTCTTTACTGCAAAAGCACAGACTAAAAATCATCAAACTAAATGTTCCTTCAATTGGTCAATCAAATAATATCATGTCCTAAGTGCAAAGGCAAAGACCAAATAAGCCACTGAAAAGAAAATTAGTTTACAGATTCTGATTAGGAAATGCCGTTAGTATATAGAAATATTAAATGATTGAGATTAAATTTATCTGGAGAAACATAATGGGTCCCATTAGGACAACACGTCTTAGGTTCCTTAAAAGAACGAATCAGGCACTCTTATCAGATGGCAATGATGAAATCAAATATACCTGATGTGGTTCTAACTGGACCCGCACTCAGTTATCTGTCATGCTCATACGATACGATGTAAATGGTTCGATAAATATCAAATTGATTGAAATTAGTAATTTTTTTTAATAAACAATTTCGTAACCTTATTTACAAAACTCAACTTCGAGGAAAACAGAACTTCCCAACAACAAGTGAAACATTTTAATTTAGGAACATTTAATATAAATACATATTTCTATTCTAAATGTTGGATATTAATAAAACCTTTAATGAAAATTAGTTGTCAACATATGAAAAAATATTCGTACCGATTTTATTGGTTTTTTTAGGTAAGAAACAGAAATGGTAGCTAATTCTCCCTCTAGCTTGTTCCTAAGGCTTAACGAAACGCTTCATACAATTCCTCTTCACTATACACCTCCAATTATGTTTCCAAGTCCGCGGTGTAATCTATTTACTTTTTCGATAAATATAATGGCAAATTTCCCTGTGGTCCGCACCACAAATGAAACACAATTTAGCCTAATTTCTTGTGAATTCTACTCCTATATCTGTGGTTGTTTCTGTTGTAGGTAGCAGCACGGGCAACGTAAACAGAAACAGAAGTTACTTCAGAAATAATAATTGTCTGTTCTGTTTCTATTTCTGTTACCGTTTCTGCTTTGTCACTATGCACCTTAAGAAGCAAGAAGCTCGTATTCATATGCATTTTGTGGTCTTCACTAACACATTCTTGTCCAACAGCATCTCCATTTTCTGTGATAGCGCTGGGTATTTGGCGAGTAGATTTTCAATATATTCGCTACATTATCTTCATGTGAGGCATGTGATGTGACATTTAAACAGATGGTAATGTGCAGTGTATAACATAAGAGTCGTCAGTCTGAAAATAGAGTCGTTCATATGTGAAAGGTATGAATTTTGGTTGTACATGAACAGCTTCATTCTGCATACGGGTTGAAATTATTTCTTTGCTGGCACGTGAAGTAACCTTGGACCTTCGGCACTCCTAAGTTTAATAGTCACTCCATATTTCATAAATTGAAAGCACAAGCTTCATAGTAATGTAAATGAATAATGACAGAAATAGCGTAAAACTTACACAGATTATTCTGAGATCTGAGAGTTCTGAGAAAAATGCCTCATTCATATACACATTTTACGGAAATTTTAGGAAAACGTTACAAATGAGCACCCTTGATATCACTTTCCCAAAAGTATACGCAACTGAAAATATGCAATCAGATCTCCGAACAGTTCTTGAAGTTTCTATTGTTATTCAGTTCATATATAAACCAGCTACATTACGATAACTGCCTTGAGAAAAGGGTTTCTTTAGTTTGGTTTCCATAGATTCGTTACGACATGATTAAATTGAAATAGATCTGAAACACCGGCAAGTGGACAGATGGATTCGTTTCTAACCCATATATTCAGCATGTCTAACTGTGCTAAGCTAACTCTTGCTAAACTAATATGAAATAGTAGTATTGTAAAATGACCTCAAATTGTTCAGGGACAATTATAATTTTCTGTACCCATTTTATATGAACATAGAAAATTTGCCTAACTCACTCAGCTAATAATAACATTCTCGTGTTTAATTTGCCACAGTGTAACTCACATACAAACACCGAGATAAATGCTTCCTGAATTCAATCAATTGTGTCAATTGTATGTGTTAAATGAAAATTGAAAGTGGAACAGTCACCGTAAGCCAAATGTCAATGCACTGCGCTTAAAGAACTTCTCAATAATCCATATCGAAATACTCACGCATCTACTTACGCATTTTAGAGTCACATAGTGACTAACATAAGGCAGACACCATTGACCCCCATGAGCTTCAAATAGGCAAATTTTCATGCCTCTGCGTGGGGTTACTTTATAGATGCATTCATAGGGAATGTGTGTATAAAAAATATTGTATTATTTTGTTCCTTCTAACTTTATGAAAGATACCCTCATATAATTCGATACCACATTCCGATGGCTAAAACATGTCTATTCGACTCACTACCGAAACGTATGAACGGCGTTCTCTTGGCGGTTGATTTACAATTGAGTCTGCGTTTTCGGTACAATTTTCCCAACTCCTGTTGATGACATTTTAATAAATATGTAAATAAATCACATTTTGTTGAATTTCTTGTTTTTCTGTTCCTATTTTTTGTCCTTTACTTTTTATTCACTTTCACAATGAAAAGCGATATTTTTATCATTGAAATATAGACTCCTAATGGAAAATGTAAAAAGTCCCATGTATTTATTCTGAAACAGAAGCATTGAAAGAGTCAATAAATATATTTTAATAACAGCAGCCCACTTATCAAAAGTGCGTAACACAGACGAGAATTAATTTATAAGCAGTTCATATTGTTCGCGGTGTATTATTAGCCGATCAACCGAACTGGGGTTAATACTGGGACATGTTAAACCTTGGGCAAGTCACTACTAGATCAAGCTTGGGCACATTATCAGACCGCGAATTTCCCTACATGAGTCCTCCCAACATACGAAGACATTTTGAGGTATACTGCCCAACAGTTCGTTACAAATCAGTTCTGTCAGGAATGAAATTTCCATAAAAACAAAAACTCACCATCAAAAAAAAAAGTTTTGATTTACAGTATACTCGCGATTAGTGTCACTTACTCAGTCGACCAAGTCATATCCGTCGGTTTGTTGGACCGTCCACTTGTTGCTACTTTTTGTAAATATCAAAACCCAAAACAGATATTGGCTGAATCTTTTAAACAGGCGAGTCTATATACGAGTATACCACCAAACCGCTTACCTAAAAAGGGAATAGAAATTTGACTTGAATAGAATTACTGCCAAACGCAACTAGCCTTGGTGAATTATCATGGAATTGCACAATGCTACAAATTATTCCAAATTATCACCGAAGTTCGACTTCTGCGGTTTCCGTGAAAGGTTCAGTCAACATAAGCGTCAAACTGAATCCACAATTCGAAGATTCATAGGAACAACTGGCTTCGTACCGGATAAACCAACCCCTGTTGTAGGTTGTAGGTTCGGTTCTGATTGACTACCGATTAGCACTAGTCTGAACACTTGTTTCCAAAAGGGCTCGTGTCAATCCTAGCATGACCGCCCTGCGTAACATAGATAACTATGGAACCTTTTTGGTGATTCCACTTAACAGACTAAGATAGACTGTTGGGTCCCCACTAAGATACACTTTGAGTGGGGACCCAACAGAATGAACAAGCAAATAAAACACCCTTAAAACCATCGTCCAACCCAGCAGGGGAGCGAAAAACACTGGTCAGGCAACAGCCCACCATCAAATTACCACCTGCAGTACATGGCTCAAGGCAGGTGGCACCCAGTTTATCGTCCACAAAGTCGACCTTCAATCGGGTAACTCCCGAGAGTTCCCTAGAATCGGCCGCTAGCACATCGGCCAATGCTTTGGCTAGGCCTCTAGCAGCCGCAGAATTGGCTCGCGTGCCCAAAGCCGCAGCCCCACGCACCAGTCCACCTTCAGGTTCCAATCGCGTCAACGGCTCTACAAAAGCCTATAGGGCGCGCAGGTCAGCTCACCGCATTCTGGCCAGCTGGATGGTATCAGGATCAAGTTAAGCTCATCTCTTGTTCAGATCAATGCTCAGCGGATCTATATAAGCTCACGATTGACAAAGCGTACACTGGCAGGGTGCCAAGTGTAAAGCTGTCCCCCACTGCGACCCAGATCTAAAGATTGGGTTTCTTCGGAGCCTTCTACGCCAGATCAGATCCTGAGGATCCTTAAGATGAGTAAATGGATCTCCCCTCTTTCGACTGGAAAGTCGTCATAGTAAGTGAACCCCAAGACGATGGCCACGAGGTCATCATTATCCTCAATGAGCAATCACTAGCTCCTCTTGAGGCCCGTAAAGGAGTGATAAACTACGGCTTCGGTTCGATCTCTCTCTGAGTGTATAAGGGTGACAGTCAAAGTGTAAGGCATCAACCTTCGGGGATGCCGATGCTAACCCGGTCCACATGCACATCAATGAGGCCAACGCAACCTCTGACAACGGAGATAGCGCTGCCCCGTCTAATAAAAGAAACTCCATCTCCCCCGGTCGCTGATCCAGACACTTCTCCAATTCTGAGTTGGTTAGGGATTTCTTCAACCAACAGGACCCTATGATTGATGGTGGCATACTCTCGCCTATGTCCGATGGGGATAGTGCGAATGTCACCGTCATCGCAAATCCATAAAATGCTGCAAGTCATACAAATTAACCTTCAGCATTCCAAAACTGCTTCGGCAGCCCTTATCCTCCACCTAGCCCAGAAAGGCAGCTTGTACTAGTCCAACAAACCTGGATCCACAATGACGAGGTTTGCGGACTCAACATAAATAGATACCGTTCGTCAAAGATCGAGGTAAACCCAGATCCTGTATCCCTTATTAAAAACACCAATAATGCCATCTTACTCCCTAGGTTCAGTGATAGGGACAGCGTAGCCATGGCCATTGATATGAACACCATGACTATTTGGCTTGTCTCCTGATATATGGCGCACGACTACGGCGACACACCACCACAGGATTCCCTTAAGCATCTATTCTCGAATGCGACACGCAAGAACATTTCTATCATCATAGGTACGGATGCCAACGCCCATTATAAAATGTGGAACAGCTCTGACACCGACAAACGAGATGAGTCTCTTTTTGACTTCATACTTGCTAATAATCTCGTAATTGCTAATCAACGGATGAAACGACCTTCCTGACTCCTAACAGACGGGAAGTTCTCGACATCACCCTAATCGGTGAGCAATTCTCGACCCTTATTACGAACTGGTTGGTCTCTCAGGATTGTTCCTTTTCAGACCATAGGTACTTAACTTTTGCAATTGATGTGGCAGTGACTACTGGCATAAGGTCAGCCAAACCAATCAATCGAGAACCTGATTGATGTTGATCAAGCGATCGACACAATCACCGCAGCCCTCTCGCAAGCAGTGAAACCATCTTGCATCCCCCCAACCCCCAAGGTAAAACAAAAGCTCCATGGTGGAGCATGGAGATTGCCGATTTACGTCTGGCTTGTAGAAAGCTCGTAAATAAGGCCAAAGTCACAAACGACTGGCCTCCTTTCAAAAGGAAACAATCCGAATTCAAGTACGCCATCAGGAACCGAAACTAGCCGGTTACGCCAGATCCTTAATTCTCCTCAACAAAGCACTTGACTGTATTCAGAGACCTGATGGTCAATGGACAAGCTCCTGTGCCGAGACAGTCGAAGTACAACTGGACACTCATTTGCCAGGTAGTGTAGAGTTCGCTGGTCAAGCACATCATAAGTTCAATCAAACTGTCCCTGACAGCTTCGGCGTGACCGACACATAACTTGCGTGGGCCATCCGCACTTTCGATCCCTTTAAATCGCCATGTCCAGATACCCCTGCCGACATATAAACCATAGCTAGTGCTCATTTACAATGCCTGCCTCTGACTGATGTACATCCCTATTACCTGGAGGGAGTCACGTGTGGTCTTCATTCCAAAACCTGAAAAAGCCTCCCACAGTAAGCCAAAATACCAATCAGTCTGTCCTCGTGTCTTCTGAAGACGTTGGAAAGGGACCTTAATCAGGAATTCCATCAATCCAACCCTTCTCTCTAAGTCCCAACATGCCTACACCAAAGGCAAGTCGGTGGAAACAGCGCTTCAGTGCTCATTTCGCTATTAGATAAATCTATATCCTTCAAGGAATATACATATGTGTGCCCCAATGTCATAGTCACAGCTCTCTTGGATCTAAATCTAGACGGTAGTCTTGTCAAATTCATTAACCATGCTCTCAGAGCAAGGACAATTTCCTCCAGTATTGACACTGCGGGCGGGGTCTTGTCTCCTCTCCTCTGGAACTTAGCATTTAACACTGCTTTCAAAAGACCGGAAGATTGAAGTTGCAGCGTAATAGCCTATGCAGACGACATTGCTATCACTGACCCCGGTAAATTCCCTCAAACGCGTTCCGAAAAGCTAAACCAAGCACTAGACACCCAATTAGTCAGGCTGAAGTCATACTGATCACTAGAAGGTACACCTTCCTTTATTTTGCCCAAGATTAATAGCACTTCGCTTAGATTAAGCACCAACATCAAATATCTGGGTCTCATTCACCTGAATTCTCTAGACAAAGTCAGAAGGAGTGCAGCCCTGCTGATCACTGGAGCCCTACGCTCCATACCTCTCTTTGCACTTCTATACTGGCTATCATCTAAGCTTCTGGTAAAACAAGAAGCCACACTGGCAGCTACCAGACTCAATGCACTTACACGGTGGTCGAGGACGAACCTGGGGCACGCTAGTATTCTTAATGAGGACTTGCCTACCCCTAGCTCTGTCGACTATGTCTGTCCGAATTACAACCTCAATCGAGGGTTCGACTTCACAGTCCCAAGCAGAGATGACTGGATTAGGAACAGAGTGATCACCGATGACACTCTGGATATCTACACAGACGGCTCCAAGTTTGGGGACAGCATCTCGTTTAGACTCCTTGACCTTTGCAGAGTCTTTCAGCAGAAGTAATGGCAATTTACCACGCAATGAAATGGGTTCTAAGAAATGGGGTTTTTGGTGCCATCTTCAACTTCTTCTCGGACGGCCGAGCTGCCATTATGGCGTCACGATGTTCTCAAGAATCGTACAGGAATACCAGGTAGCTCCGAACGAGGTCTCCACGCATTCCATAATTCGTCTAATCTGGGTGCCTGGTCACCGGGACATCGAATGAAATTGCAAAGCAGATGAGCTTGCTAAAGTTGCACACTACTCTCCAATGTACACATTTCTGTAGACATAGGCATCCCTCTCGCTACAGCCAAGCTGGCGACCAAACGAAGGTATTTCGAAGCGGCCAACAAACTATGGGTGGAGGCACAGTCTTGCTGTATCTCAAGGCTATCCTGGCCCAGTCTTAACAAGAAGCGAACGCTTCAACTACTTCAACTTAGACGCGAGTCCACCAGCACTACGGTTGCGGTGCTGACAGGGCATTGTGTGATGGGGAGACATGCGCCTTACCTACCTGTCTGTATGGTCGCTTATGGTTTTCGCTCACTTATAAGAAATTGCCTTTGGGAATAAATATTATTATCATTCTGAGTATTGCTTGTATTTGAGTCTTTACTCTCCCATCAAGATATGTGGCTGCACACATCGGAAACAGCTTAGACCCCTCCGAACATACTGGCGGTAGAACTGAGAACAGCGATACGAGGTGTGCAGACTAAAGATATGTGCACCATTGGACGTACCGGACAGATTGACCATTTTAGATTAAACCAAGAGAGTTATAATGAGAAACTGAAATCTAACAGTGTTAAATACAGGGTTTTTCAAACGCTACAAAAGTAAATCGATAGTGGCAGCAAACGACGCCATATTTTTTCCCGCTCTTTTGACATTTCTCTTCAGTAAGGTTTGCCTTTTCATCATGCAAAGATATACGAGCCAACATCGAGTCGAAATTATTAAAATTTACTACCGAAATTCGGAGTCAGTCGCCTCAACTTTAAGAGCGCTACGTCCAATTTATGGTCGTCATAATTGTCCTAGCAAATCAACAATTGAGCGTCTAGTGGAAAAATTTGAATCCACAGGCACAGTACAAAATGTTCCCGTGCCAGTGAGACAAAGAAGTGCCCGTAGTGTCGAAAATATTGCTGCCGCTGAGGCTTCAGTTCAAGAAAGCCCAAATGTGTCTCTCACACGTCGTTCTCAAGCGTTGGGCATCTCTGTGACGTCGTTGTGGCGAATTTTGCGAAAAGATCTTGGCCTACATCCTTACAAGATCAAATTGACGCAAGAACTGAAGCCGCTTGACTACCATAAGCGTCGTATGTTCGTGAATTGGGCTGAGCAACAACTTGAAAATGATTCGGATTTTCATCGGAAAATCATCTTCAGCGATGAGGCTCATTTCTGGCTGAATGGCTTCGTCAATAAGCAAAATATGCGTTATTGGTTAGACAGCAATCCACACGTACTCCATGAGTCATCATTGCATCCCGAACAAATGACGGTTTGGTGCGGTTTATGGGCCAGCGGCGTCATTGGGCCGTACTTCTTCCGTGATGATCAAGACCGGCACATTACTGTGAATGCGAATCGCTACCGTTCAATGATAACCGAATATTTTTGGCCCCAATTGGATAATTTGGACTTGGAGGACATGTGGTTCCAACAGGACGGCGCCACAAGCCAGACAGCGAATGCCACAATCAATTTACTGCAAACCAAATTTGGTGAACGTGTTATCTCACGAAATGGCCCAGTCGATTGGCCGCCTCGGTCGTGCGATTTGACGCCGTTAGATTATTTCCTGTGGGGCTACGTCAAGTCTATGGTATATGCCAACAGGCCAGCGACGATTGATGAACTTCGTACGAATATCGAACGTGAAATTGCAGCAGTATCGGCCGATTTATGCTTGAAAACCGTTGAAAATTGGGTTCAGCGTCTGGACTTCTGCGAGCGTGCCCGTGGTGGCCATGCAAAAGAAATCGAGTTCCATACATAATGGCATCGAACGTACTTTCACAGGAATAAAGAATTTCATTGATATCTAAAACCGGTTTTGTTTTATTTAAAAAAACTTTTGTAGCGCCCTTATTGAAAACCCCGATATGTACATAAAAATATGTGTAGTAAAAAGAAATCAATTATTTTTCCAATAGATGGTTTCGTAATCTGTATCTCGCGTTGTATGAGTGCGATCGGGTTACGCTAGATGGCGTTATAATAATTTTTCGTACTAAAAAAACTTCTCTATTGGTTTTGTGATTTCTTAACTCAATTTTATTTGAGCGCTCATCAAAGATGGGCATCAGCAATGAGAAAAGATCCCATACTTTACAGTTTTTCTTCGATAAAGGCGAAAACGCAAGGCAGGCGGTTAAAAATGTGAATAGTGTTTATGGTCCTGATAATGTAACAGCCAATCACGTGCAATTCTGATTTCGTCGATTCCGTTCAGGGAATTTTGATGAAATCGCCAAGTCCGACCGTCATGCAAGCACTGTTTCGATTGCCCAGGAGCTAAACATTGCACAAAAAACCATTTGGAACCACTGGAATAAGGCTGGATACAAAAAGAAGCTCGATTTATGGGTGCCACACGAGTTGAAGCGAAAAAACTCATAGACCGAAGGCGAATCGCTGCTGAATCGCAATAAAATCGACCCATTTCTGAAGCGGGTGGTGACTGGTGACGTAAAGTGTGTCACTTTCCACAACGTCAAGCGAAAACGGTTGTGGAAAGCTGAAGTCGGGTTAGACCGACATCGAGATACCCTTAACCCTTACATGTGCGTGTGAGTTAAACTATGGTGATGTTGTTTACATACCACCCAATTGTATTCATCAGCATACATAGGGTAATTTTTGGTGGCGTACCCAAATTTTATTAAAATGGAGGGAGTTGTGGTTTCTATCTAATCGACTCAATTTCTTATGAATGGATTTGTAGCGTCAATATACTTATTTACATAAACTTTGTATCCTAAGTTGTTTCCCAAGTTTTAAATATGTATCAATAGTGTTCGTGGCTCTCAAATTGCCCCAACCATTTCTTGTTTGGTGTTTCATACTAGCCCTATAAATCTTAGTGTGAAATTTAGATGATCGATTTTCTATAGGAACCATGTAATGATTTTTGGTTAATTTTGGGCGTGGTAGTGATAGTATTTTGCCCATATTTTGTACACTTACTAGTATGGACCGAATTTACATTACTGCTAAATTCTATTCATATATCATCAGCAAGAGCAACAGCGGTCTGGCCCGCAATTTCTACTGCAAGTGTTTATCAGTACGTAGAACATCATTCATAGTAATTAGACTAACATCTAATGCTACATATAGAATTGGTAGAAACCACTCCAAATGAAATTGAAGAAACCACCCTGACGAATTCTATTTTCAGTGACAAAGAATATATGCCCAAGTGGGAAGATAAGCAGAAGAAACTCTTCTGGTGTCCAAGAAGCTGCAGGAATTACCAAAAATATATTTGAGGAAGTCTTGTCTGAGTAGGCACCTTAATACCATCTGAATAATGTGTGCCAATCTGGTTCGTACTCTACTGTTGGAAAGAAGAAACATACCAATATTTAAGTTTTTCAAATTTCGCACAATTCTATAGATTCGCCTCATCTGCACTTCAGGTCAGTCTATCATAACTTTTCAATTTTACAATAAGTACGCTTCACCGGTAAAGCTACATTCAGCAAAAACCACATATTTAAAGTTTCACACAAATAGTAATAAACAGTCGGTCATGTATGATAGTACATTTGTTTATCGGTGAGTGATCTAGGCTAAATAACTGGGGCAGTCAGCTATCGGAAACTACCAGGTACCTCTTTCGGCTTTTTCCCAAATGCCATAAGTGGCGACAATATGACTTAGTTCGCCTTTAGAGTAGGACTTGGCGAAGGCGAACAATACCCTTACAACCAAAGCCATTCGGACAAATTTGTAGGTAGGTATATCAGGGCCACATATTCCAGATCCCTCACAAATAAGTCGATGATTGCAGAGAAGAACTAACAAAGGAGTATGATAGCTACATTGAAACAACAGAACAGGTACTCAGGTCCGTATGGTCGCTTTACCGTAGTATAAAAATGGTGTTCGTACTAGGCTGGGTTTTCCCTTTAATGACTTCTACCGTGGGTGTGGTGCTAAGAAGGAAGAAGAAACAGTGCTACACATTATGTGTCATTGTCCATCCTTAGCCAGATGAAGAAAGCTCGTCTTTGGGCACCTTTCTTAACCAACCTGACAGAGCTCGCAACGTGTAAGATTAGGGCCGTAGTAAAATTTCTCAAATTGTCAGGTTGGTTCCTTACTTCGTAATCGGGGTAGGCGCTCACCACCTAAGCTGTGCCCATGCTTGACTTAGGTGGTCAGTACGTGTGCAGCCCCTCATCCGTGGTATCACAATAACCCATTATTTGTCCTGAGTTTTCTATTTGCTGCCACTCCAACCTGGCCTAACCTATCTGCAACTTATCTGTAAAAGCAGGCCATGTCCTTCCATATAGTTGCCTATTTTGACCCTATCGTAGTTTTGAGCACTTCGTTAAAATGATTCTCACAAGTTTTGTCATAAGTTGTATATCACCTCAGTTCTGATAGCATATTGTGGTTGTCACAGACACAATAGCTACGTTAAAATCACAAAAAATATAGGGCTAACAAAGGAAAATTGTATATTTTTAATAGAAAACAGCAATTATATATAACGTAATAACATTATATAGCATATCGCAAGAGAGAGAGAGAGAGAGAGAGAGAGAGACTTTGAGAGTGAACTCAATCGCAAAAGTAGGCCAACTCGCCCTCTTATATACGAGTACGAGCATTATGCATACACTTATGTAGTATCTGCGAAGTCAAAATTGAACACTTTTGCACAGCATTAAATTGTATATAGATGTGTATACATGCACTCGTACGTTTGTACATATTTCTCGTGACCTAATAAAATGCATCGTACCTACTCGTATATAAATGCGTATATAAATGCGTGAAAGCTCCTCTGCTTCCAGCATACTAATTGACTTTCACGCAATGTCAATGAAACTTAATTATTAAAGTCCTTGAACTGAATTTTCATTTTAATAATTTCTGCACAGCTTCTTCTCAATTAATGTTCATAAGCAATAAAATGTGGAAGAATATCATAGAACGAAAAACACAAGACATAAAAGTATTTTGCGTTTCCAGTAGCGTCTGCTCCATTAGAATACAGGCAACAACAAATAGCATGTAATAAGATTTGCCAGGACTTTTAATATAAACTGTTATATTTCTACGCTTCTCAGCATTGAAAAGCAGAACGCGCAGAAAGGAGACACACATTTGAGTCATTCATAAAAATAAAATTTAACTGCTGTGTGCATGGGTGGTGGCTCCACTTATATGAAAATTAGAATGGTACTCGTAACATAAAATTTTGCACTCACAAGCGAACCCAACTGAGTCGAGTTTCTACAGAAATGAAGCCATAACTAGCCCAAATTTGGATTTTGCAACAAATTGTATTGTTACTATTAGAAATGAATACATTGACCCCACAGTTTAAGGGCAGACCGAACCTAGAAAAAACCTTAATAGTTAACATGGTGCTGAAAATGGGACATGACAACCAACAATTTACTGAGCCTCGTACACGCACACGCATGCCTGCCCTGAGCTGTACCTCTGTAGCTGGTTTTGTGCACGATTTCAATAAATTTCATATTTGATACCTTTGGTTACTAGTTTTACGAACACGGTGGAATACGCAGCGAATATGTTAGCTATGTATTCTTATGTAAGTTCAGCACTACTGACTTATCTTGGAATACTTGTAATTTTCTTAACTATTCATTTCACTGCTGTATGGAATGCTCAGTATACACATCAACCATACTAAGCGTATGAGTGACATAATCTAATTAAGAATTCTGCTTTATAGCCCAGCAACATTTTCTGCAAATATCACAATAGTACCGATAGGCAAAGGAGCTAGGATGGAAGAGATCAAAAGATTAATTTTCATATTCTGTGCTGAAAATAAAAGCTCAGTTGGCTTCCAGCAGTACCGAAGCACCAATTGCTGGCAATCAAAGGACAAAAAGACAGAAAAGTTTCGAAGCAACGAACCAACGGAACGAAGTTGCTGGAAGGAACGTTTTAATGTCGTCATTCAAATTTCTATTTCATAAAGCGTGGCGTAAAATGACAATGAAAAACAAAAAGACACCTGGATACAACCTAATCAATGGGAAAATATTAAAAGAACTACCTGACTCTATAATAATATATATTATAAATATATTTAATGCCATATTTAGACTGGACCATTTTCCAGTCTTGTGGAAGGTAGCTCAAATAATAGCAATCCCGAAACCAAACAAAGACGCAACAAGAACCAGCTCTTATCGACCCATCAGCCTCTTGCCAATTCTTTCAAAGGTATTTGAGAAAATATTGTGAACCTATCTTGACACAACAAAAAGTTATTCCAAGCCACCAGTTCGGATTTAGAAGGCATCATTCAACCATGCAACAAGTCCGCAGAGTTGTGGATAAAATTTTGGACGACATGGATAAAAAAAAGGTATTGCGTGGCGGTATTCTTGGACGTTGCTAAAGCATTTGATAGAGTTTGGCACAAAGGACTTTTAAATAAAATAAATAGTGCACTATCTTTAAACTATTATTACTTATTAAAAAGCTTTATAACCAACAGACACTTTTATATAAAATACGACGATGACTGTTCAGATATATTACAAATGACAGCGGGAGTGTCCCAAGGTAGTGAACTAGGACCACTTCTATATTTAATATATATTGCCGACATTCCAACCCCCACAACACCAGGAAGCCTTCTAGCAACATTTGCGGATGATACTGTACTCCTGCCTCCAAACACGACGAAAAAATCGCGACAGATACGCTGCAAAGAATAATAAAAAATAAAGTCCTCTGGTTTAAAAAATGGGGTATCAAAATAAACAAAGAGAAATCTGTGCAAGTTGTATATACTAACAGGAAATCCGAAAAACATCCTCTAACAATTAAAGACAAAATAATTAAAAGTGAACCCAGCGCAAAATACCTTGGGATAAAAATCAACGCCAAACTTACTTGGAGACAACACATAAAAAGTAAACAGTACGAAATAAGAAACAAATTCAGACAATTAAGTTGGCTACTAGGAAGAAGTTCCTAATTATCACTAAGATAAGACAATAATCATGCCAATATGGAAATACGGGATAAAAATCTGGGGGACTGCGAGCAAAACGAACATACAACTGATCCAAAGAGGCTGACTGGTACGTGACGAATGAAGACATTCACAATGACTTGAACATTGACACGATGGAGGAAACCATACAACAATTTTGCAAAAAATACACGGAGAGTCTAAAGACTCATGAAAATCCTCATATGAGACAACTTCGGGAATGGAAAATTGCCCACAAAGAAGACTAAAGCGAATCGCACCCACCGAACTAGGTTTTGACATTGTCTTTTGATGTTCTGTTTTTCATGTATATTAAATAATATTTGCTCTGCCAGTGGCCAGATTGTGCAATTGTGCCCTTTTGTTGCCATGTCCTCGCGAGCCTAAAGAAAATGGTAATATGCTTTTGTACATTTCCAACTATCCGAAGTTGCTGACAAATTTGGATATGTTTGAAAATTCTAAGCTAGAGCAATACCATAGACTCTCCAGAAAAGAACTTCCGAGATATTTGACTTACAAGCGAGCGAGGGCTGGGTAATCACAAAGAAAGTGTACGATTGTTTCTTCCTGATGTGCGTCTTTATAGCTCCTGCAATGAGCATTGAACGGAATGCCCATTTTTTCAGCGTGTGTGCCAATAGTCCAATGGCCTGTGCAGACAGCTATAAGGTTGCTAATTTTATGTTTTGGTTTATTGAGAAGGTGGTTAGTTCTTTTTGCACTGTAATCAGGCCACATCATTCTAGAAATGGCACATGTCGCAGTGTTTTTTCATCTCTCGCGATCATTACGGAGGAAATGATTATAAATAATTCCCTTAACAACAGTTAGGGGGACGCCCACGTCTACAAGGGAAAATACTTGATCGATTTCCGATGAGCCTCTTCGTGCTAGCTCATCAGCCCTCTCGTTGCCCTCAATGTCCCTGTGTCCCGAAACCCAGACAAGGGATATCATATTATTTCCTGACAATGATTTAAATTCCTCCTTGCAGAGGCCGACCAACTGAGAGCTGGTAAAAGGTGAGGCTAGCGCCTTTATTGCCGCCTGGCAAATGGATATGTTTTAAATAGATATGTTTTTGGTCAGCTTGTGCCCCTGCAACGCCCTGCATGCCTGCCAAATTGCAGGCATCAAGACCTCTGCTTGAAAGACACTTTATGTCGATGGGAATTTGAAGGAGAGCAGAAAATTGAGAGGCTCTGAAAAAATTCCCGCACCCACCCCAAATTCCATCTTGGAATCATCGGTGAAAATTGATGAAACCCCTTTTTCACGAGCACCTTTCCCTTCCTCGAGTCATTTCTACTCGGTAGAATTGTGTTAACACAGCACGCAAATCCAGATTGCGAACGAAGATGTCGGTTCTCGAGGATACTATGTCCGGTGGCAGTTGACTCAAAATGCTACCATGACCATACAGAGTGTCCGTCCCCCCAGTTACCGGATTCCCTGAGTCTTAGTGCACTTTGTGCGGATTCAAATATAACTGCAATGATCTCAAATTATTGTAATTCTTTCCAAAAATTGCAATTAATTCAATTCATAGCACTGATTTCAAATGACTACAATAAATAATATGATTGCAATGACTTCAAGTGACTAAAATGACTTCAAATACTTGATATAACTTTAAATTACTGCAATGACTTACATATGACTGCAATTAATATCGATCAGGTCCTTCAAATGTGCCAAACATTATTATTATAAATTACTGGAATACAATTCAAACGATTCAATTATGTTTAACATTAAAGGATTTCAATATCTTGATATGCAATGACTTCGAAGAAACTTAATTGTAATTACTTTAAAGACTCCAATTACTGAAATATCTGAAATAACTTCAATGACTGAACAGAAAATCAAACGAAAATATTGTGAGGAACAAAACAATTCGATTTTCATCAACTAAATATATTTATGTCATCTTTACTGAACATTTAGTGTTCTTCCTGGACTTCATACATAAATAGTGTCTACATTTTCTTAAATTTTCAATCATGTATAATAAAAATGATTGCAAGCATTTGGTAACAAAATTAATACACTGAAATCCTGGAATTATTGCAATTTTTATTTTCATCATCTTTACACGTACTTTCAGCAAATCGTTTTCCCGGCAAAGCAGCGTGGCATTACGACCCTTGGATTTAACACCTTTGGCTTATTTCTCGTTTAGATATGTTAAGTTGCTGTTCCACGGTGACAAACCAACTACGATTGCCGCTTTGAAAGCTATCATTCCGGGCGTTATGGACTATATAAATCCTAGCACTGGTTTCCAAAATGCATTATATTAAAAGGCAAACGAACATTATATGAATTCCATAAAATAAACTCTCAAATAGTAAACAAATTTAGTTTTATATTTTGTGTTTTATTCCAAAAAAGTTCTGATGCAACCTGTAAATCCGCAACACCAGGTGTGGTGACCGATTGTTTTTAAAGGACTAGCTTATTCACCATAGTGCAAAAGCTCAATGCTTGAGGGGCGTCTTCACGGCCTGAGTTTGTGAGAATTGTTGAGTCTTGAATTCTCATAGATACATTTATCCTATTGCAGGGATTGTCTTGGAATATTTCTGTTTGTAAAATGAGAGTTTCGAACAATTCGGAGGTTACACCAAATTCCTTCCAATATAAATAGGTTGGTATCGGCAGATAAATTTATTTAAGAGTGAAAGATGTAATCGATCTCGAATCGAGGTTTATTGATATTACTTCCATAATAAGGTTCGGGTCACCTATTGGTAAATCTTTGATCATACCCAATTATTCTTATACTTCAAGCCTCAGAAGATTTAGGGCATCAAATTAATGATGTGTAAGCCATTTTTTGTCGGACAATATGTCTGTAGAACTGCGCATAATTTCAAGCATGAAGGCCCAAGTAGCTTCACAAATGATTTCACAAGCCCAAGGTGAGTGCGAAATAAAACATTATGTGGAATGCGTAGTGCTTTAACTGTCACATCCACGTTCATAAAAAGTTTTTAAAAATTACCACAAAGATAAAATAAATTGTCATGCTCCGATTTATCTTATATTTGGTAAAAAGCGTCTTCGTTTAACTCGCATGCCCACTTTATTTTAAAATATATGGCTCGATGTAGTATCAGAGGTCGATTTCGTTTGGCATATTGACAAAACACCATTAAATATCAGATTCGAATTGTTTCAAGGGAGATATGACCATCCCATCCCGCCTGTGCACCTTGTAATATCATTCTGTTCAACCGCTTTGAAGTGGTGCTAGAACCCTACAAAGAGTATGTTTCTGAGACGACCCTGCACCGAGCGCTGCTCAATGCAAATGTAAACGCGAATATATTGAAAAAACTTTAAGGATTAAAAGATTTAAAAATCGTTATTATCTAGCATCAAGTTAGAATCTTTGTCCTGAAGTACACACAATAAATTATAAACTAAATACTCAGGTATTGTGTTCTTTACTTGTGCTTATCCTGCTGTCCTGTCATCAATTATTTTAGTATTTATATTCGTTGTCTGCATTCTGACAGTTATGTTGAGGCACACCACTTTATTATCAACTCTTTGATAAAATAAATAAAATTTCAAAACAATAAAATAAATTGTCATCTAGGTGCTGTACACATCTCTGACAACGCCCTGTCAAAGGCGTTTACGAGTTTTATTATTAATGCAGCAGTCTTTGTTTCGCAGAAGCACAAAACCAAAATGCACTCGTAAACACGTTCATTGTTCTTTGAAATTAATTCAAACCTTGAGAGTTCATAACATAAAGAACATAGCAGACATTTTCACTGGACAATGAAATTTACTGGTATTGTTGAATGGCGTTTTGTCTCTGACTACACACAAAAAAATGAATGCAATGGAATTATGTAAATAGAATATTACTTATTGAAACAAATTTATATTAAACAAACAGTTTTTCCTTAAACGGCCTCTCTGCTCAATACCATATGTGAGTACTGTACTCTTGTTCAAGATAGGGGAACATAATTCATATTTGTCTCATACTCCTACTACATTGATCCTTCTTCATAATCATTTATAAGATCTCTTATAATTCCATATCTATACAGATACTATTTCTAGTAAAATCTTTCCATTCAACCACATCATAGCATCACGAATAACTCTACATATATCTACAGAATTCTCAAGTATTTTATCAATCTTCATACTCGTAGCAATTGGCTAAATTTGTAAACAGAAATATGAACACTTCCATATATTATCTCACTCTCAAAGGCTTCTATAAAGTTATTCATATTCACGCACAAGATTTCAGAATCTTTGGAACCATCATTAAAATTAATTTAAGAAGTAAAACCATTTCATGCCATCATCTAACAAAATATCCTGGCGGTGGCTCTTAAAACACAAGAATTAAAATCGAATATATTATTGGATTACTAGAGGAAATACTAGGGGAGGATTCAATCAATTACGGAATATTCAATTCCAAATATTAACATTATTCCATAAATATAAAAAAATAAAAAACTAAAAATATTATCGAACTGCAGACATTCGATAACGTCCTCTCGTGCCCTGTACTGAAGAAAGGTGACCCAACAATTTGCGCCAACTACCGAGGCATCAGCCTCATTTCCATCGCATATAAGGTCCTGTCGAGCGTAATGTGTGAAAGATTGAAGCCGCATACAAAAACACTGATTGGACCTTATCAGTGCGGCATTCGACCTGGTAAATGCACCATAGACCAGATTTTCATACTACGCCAAATCCTGGAGAAAACCCACGAGAAACAGATCGACACCCACCATCTCTTTGTGTATTATAAAGCTGAGTTCGACAGCCCGATGCGGAATTGCCTATACAAAACAATGTCTGAGTTCGGCATACCTGCAAAGTTGATAAGACTCTGCAGGATGACGTTGAGCAAAAGAAGCAACTCCGCCAAGGTAGGAAATAACCTTTCCGAAACCTTTAATATTGAACGAGGTTTCAGACAAGGCGACCCGTTATCCTGCGATCTCTTCTACTTCATCATGGAGGGGATCCTACGAAATGCCGGTGTGCACCATTTTCTACAAAGGTATCTAGGCTCTCATGTTTCAGCGGGCAACTACAAGGTATTTACATACCTTGGCACCGCCGTTAACACTAATAATGATGTCAGGCTAGAGATAAAGCGAAGAATCACAATTGCTGATAGGTCGCATTGCTGTGGGCTCAGTAAGCAATTGGGTTGCAGAGCCCTCTCTCGATCGACGAAGCTGACACTCTACAAGATGCTCATTCTACCTGTACTTCTTTATGGCGCTGAGGCATGGGTGGTATCGCAAACAGATGCAGCCGCTGTTGGGGTGTTCGAAAGGAAAGTTCTTCACAAAATCGTTGGTCCTGTCTGCGTTGGCGACGACTATCGCATTCGAATGAACCGCGAGCTGTATGAGCTCTACGCCGACATTGACATAGTTCAGCGTTTAAACATTCAGCGACTACGCTGGCTGGATCATGTCCATCGTATGGATGAAGAAGCTCCGGCGAAAAAGGTATTGGAAGCGATAGCCGAAGGTCGACGACGAAGAGGGAGACCGTGCCTCCGGTGGATAGATCAAGCGAGGAAGCTTGGTGTAACTAATTGGAGAAGGCGCGCGCGAAGCAGATACGCCTGGCAAGAGGTGCTCAAATCGGCCGTAAGCCGACCACGGGTTGTAATGGCCACCTAAGAAGAAGAAGAACGTCCTCTCATAAAATCGCTCACGAAGTAATCATAGCTCACCTACATTATAGGTATCCAGAACAGACAGATATAAGATGGACAAGAAAAAATTGCTAACATAACTGCAGATTTCATTAAAAATACTATTCACTTAGCACAGCAACTGATCACTTACTGAACGGGGTGCAACTACCACGGCATACACCCGAGAGTTATGCAATGATTTGAGAAGTGAAGTAGCTCAAGGATTAAGGACAATACTAGTGAAGCCTGAAAAATAACGCCGACAAAGTTGTGTTGAGCCGAAATTTATGTTGACGCTGCATATACAAGGACACTTGTATAGTCGAGAGTAACAACAATTTAGTTGTGATTGATTGGATCAACGAGATTTTCGTTTTATTCGTTTTTTAAAGACATTGTTCGAGTATTTTTGTATTATTTGAAAAGCGAGTGTTCAATAGTGTCGCAATCAATAGTTAATTTCCTCACTCGACAGAAAAAGTCCTCTGCTTTTGAATCCCAATAAGTCAGGATTCTTATCTAGAGCGGGGCATATTTAGTTAATTGGTAATTTTTAAACTGTCACTTAAAGCATTTTTATTTCAACTTCTTTAACTTTAAAAATACGCATTTAAGGTTTAGTTCATTATTATAGAGTGAATCCTTTTTGTCTTATTAATTATTTGCTTTGTTGTTTTTCTTTGTTATTAAAATTCTGCTCTACTTTTGTTGATGTCATTCACATATGCCGAGTTGAGTTTATACACATGTCACTATGAGAATATTATAAAAGGTCGTTGCTCTCCTAACCTACTGAAAGTAAAATGAAATGATGAGTCTCGGCATTTCAAAACTGAAACTTAGGGCCTTACTACACCACTAACTTGTGAGCAACGTAACTGGTATGTGAATTTTGTATGTGCTTCTACACCATTTGCTCATGGTTCTCCACTTTGGCAATGTACTACTAACGCGATGTTAGTACAGTGCAATAATACAATCGACATGAAACACCAAAGGACCTTAGAAACACACAAGCACATCCTTATAGTGTCGTCGATAGTGTAACACCGCTTTACCCCATGACGCTTAACGCTTGTCTCTTTATAAATTGGTAATATGGTAAATTGCAGCCCACTACTAAAAGCGTCCACAACTGGCATAGTCACACGACAAAACTTAATTAAAGCCAAGCTATTAACAAAGCGATAGGTGCTGCAACATGGACATACATGTACGATACGCAGGCCACTTCCGGAAGTTCAACCGTTTCTTGGGCAATTAATGAAAGAACACATTACGCAGTTGTGCGACTAGGCCAGTGAAAACAACTGTTTGCAGAAGTTCCTCAAGTTTTCGCCAGCGACTGCGCCGACAATCAACCAGTACATCAATAGCAATTGTATTATTATTGACTTGCCATGAATGCTACATGAGCAATTACAGAAGCCGCCGAGTCCACCCCCTACCGCCAACTAACCATGCCATTGATTAACAGAAACGGACCTTCTATCCGCCACAAAATATGTACACACACTCACCCAGCCAGCATAAAAGTTGTAAACAAAAATCATTTACGTTTCTTCCAATTTACGTTTTCTATAGGCGCACAAAAAGAAAAACAAAACAAATACACAAACAAGCAACGAAAACACACACCAAAGAAAGAAGAATGAAATAAAATAAAAACCAAACGAAATTTGCTCAAACGTACTGAGTTAGGATAGGTTCAGTTGACGTTGGAAGGGATGAAAAGGTGCACAAACGCTAGCAGATATGTATACTATCTGCTCCCAATATCTCATGCTGAGCATTAACCCCCACTCTTGTGTGATATGCGAACGTATGTTTCTTCGGCAGTTTAGAGAGCTTTCTACCCTGTATATCTGTATGAGTTTGAGACAAAGTCGGAGTAGGCCACTTTTTTGGGTATTTTTCACCGCTACATTCATGAGCTAGTTTCAGGATACATTCTGTTAACTACACCACACACAGGCTAGGTAAGTAACATAAAGGGCATTAGAATAAGATTCATTGCGATACCAGCAAATCTCGGTTTAAGATTACTGAAGATTGCCTAAAAAAATTCCCAAATCTTTATTTAATTTTCTAAATGGAATGGAATAACGACATAAAACAATATTAAGATTTAATTTTACTTAATTTAAATGTTATTTTTCTCTGTACTTGGTAACTACAAGGAGTGCGAAGAACGGTTATTGCTTCAATATTTACTGTTGCTATCTCCTAATCATTGGCATATAATAAAACATATAAATTGTTCAGTGTATCATTATTATCAAGAATATAAATACAACGATCTACAGCTGAGTTTATAAAACCTATTTCTGTTAGTGATTGCTCAAAAACTTCAAACCAACACTTAGCTGCCTGCGTAAGTCCATAAATAGCTATATTTCATCTGCAAATTATATCACTAACACAGGATAATCCTTACTGAAACAGTATACACATTTCTTCTTTCAACATCCCATTTAAGAAGGCAATTTTTCCACTCATATTAAATTGGCTTAAAAAAGACAATAGAAATCGGAAGCTGAAAATTCTTCCTACTGTACCTAGAGTTATAATCAATCAAATATTCTTGAGTGAATATCCTAGCCTAACTCGCCATATTTTCTTGTACAAACCCATTGACAATCAATTATAATTTTATTTTTAGGTTTTTGTACAAGAGACCAAATCTTGTTATAAAAATGCGAATCAAACCCTTCTTTATATCACTTCTTGGCACTGGCCAAAATGTGTTTTTTATATTAATTTCTAAACAAATTGTCAAATCATGTACTAGGTGTCAATATAATGGTGACAGATGTATGAAATAAAGGGAAAAGGGGAAAAACCCTTCTTTAATTACTACTACCCAATTTGACCTACCGCTTCTATTTTAAATTTCATAAAATGATATTGGATGGAGTGCTACTAAAGAAACTGTGTGCATTGATTATACAACTATTTAAAAGTTAATCATCCTCTTTATATAATATGTACGGTCGATTCTTCAATCTTTCACATTTTCTTACTTAAATTTCATGTTATCTTTCAATCGATTTCAAGTTTGGTAATTGACTATTGTTCTATCTGTATCATCTGATGCTGTTACACCAGTCCCAACTGGATCAGCATTCTCTTTACTCGTTACTACCCCTGTAAGCAGTTTATCCGAATTGAACTCTTCCTCTTCGGATGCCCCTTCCGTACTCTTAATACAGAAATTTAATTGTACACTCATTCCGGAACTCAGAGTCTCTTAATTGTACTCTGTCATTCACTAAAGCTCTAGAATTGATCATTTCATCTACAATAACAAATCGTGTTTTGCAGGTTCCGCATACGACAATTTCAAAATTCTTGTTTTATTATTCATTTATTATATATATTATTTTAGTATTATATATTTTCAAATATTTCAAATTCGGCTTTCTTTTATGTCATATTTCTTATGGTGTTTTTATATTATCACTCCACGCTTTACTTAGACTTCTATTACATAAATAAGTAGCTATGAAGACAGCTTCACCCCATAAACGAGTGTCCAATTTCGCTCCACTAACCTTAGCACGAGCTTTTTCTGTTATTGTTCTCATCAGTCTTTCGAACACACCATTCAATGTTGCCTTACAATCCTGCAATTCATTTGACAAATATTCTCTACCATTATCAATATATAAATTCACAGCTTTGAATCGAAATGGGCCTCACTTTTTGTGCCATTCTTCAAAAATAATAAATTCGTTAGACTTCCGATGCCATCTATCGATTCTGTGGAGAAAGGGGCGAAACCTCATTGCACATGATCACGGACAGCGGACCATTCCGCTGAATGATTTCCTGTCGGAAATTAACTTGACAGAAGATTTATAGATGAGACTATCCTCATCTTTCAAATAAATAGGGGCATCACAATAGATCTTTCAGGTCGCAGTGTATAAGACCCTTAAATATATCTATCTATCTATCTAGACTTATAAGTATATTGCGTAATAATGCGTTTAATGATCCATATAAACTACGAGTATATAGTAGTTCCTTTCATCAATAGTTGAAGGTGTTATTGGACCACAAATAAAGGTGCCTCCATATAAAGTTTATTTTTCCATTTTTCGAAACGTAGTCTAAGCTGTTCCATAATTCATTATTTAAGTTAGGTTATCATGGCATCCGGTCTATAGACCAACTCACTCCGACCACTATGGGTCCATTGCGATACCATTCATAATTTGGTTGCACATTCTTTAAAATGTTACTACCATCTAGCATAGCTTTACCTTTTATTTCTAAAAATTTCCCTTTGTTAATATGTTCTGAACTCTCATGCCACAATCGATATTCACTATTTTTAGCTACGTTTGGCTCATATACCTTTTTAAATAATGTCAAATCAACTATTGGTACATTATACATACATTTACTGTTAATCACTTTGACACCTCTTGATTGAAATTCAATGGTCATCCCAGCATTTTGCATTTTCTTGACAGAGTGTAAATTTTATGGAACATCTTTGCAAAGTAAAACATCTCCCAGAGTAATCTGATATTGAAAATTGGTGCCGAGCCTTGTCTTACTATGCCCCATTTTGTGGTACACATATATTTCTGCATTTTCCAACTGTAACTTCTTTATCAAATGATTGGTAGCTCCAAAATCCGAAAGGAAAGCACTTTTTTAAAATTTTTTAATCGCCCCCTCACATGCCTTCATAACTGCGAATCCTTTATCTGGTTGAATTGTTACTCTTTAGGCTTCAAATTTTCAATATTTTGGTTACTGAAAATGTGACTGGTCGTCGCTGTTCTTAAGGCTGCTTGATCGAATCAATATTGATGAAATAATGTTCTGTTTTATCATGTAAATTTAATTGATCACAACCAGGTTTCCTTTATATCAGGAATCCATGCTAGGAAAATTAATTTTTTTTAACTAAAATGTATGCTCAATAATGCAGTCCCAGTTCTTGGAGGCATCGTCACTACCGCAGAAGCGCCAACTATAACACGATATGAAAATATTTCATGCGAAACTTCTTATTATGCGGCATTGTAGAATAATCTTAGGGGATCAAATTGTGATCCACATGAATTCAGAAGCATATTTAATGCTCTTCTTCGAAACACTCTGATCCCAGAAATATGTTATGATTCCATGTGAAACTAATCGTATATGGTCAGGAATAATCCACATCAGGAAATTTTACATCTCTGGTAGGTATTTTATTAAGTACCTTATAAAATGTCTAGCATATACCTAAAAATTTCCGTGTTGAAGTCATTTCCGGGTAATATGTTGATTTTGGAAATCGTTCGTTCTCATTCTCTGACACCTTCTTCAGCATTTGTCCGAACTGAGTACTACTAAATTTCCGGTTGCTCAATTCTTCTCAACATGTATGACTTATATAGCAGTTTTCTGGTCGCCCAATTGAAGTCACCACACTAGAAATGTTTGATAAAATCCCCTGTATGATATTGGACGATCGGCGAGTGAAGGTGCACGAACTTGAAGAGGGTACAGGCTTATCACAGGGATCAGTGATTTCAATTTTGCGAAAATATTTGAACATGAAAAAGCTGTCCGCAAGATAGGTGCCGCGTTCGCTCACAATTGACAGCAAACGCAATTGTTTGACTACTTCAAAAAAGTGTTTGGCGATGTTCAATCGCAATCCGAAAAAATTTTTGCGCCGTTTCGTAGCCGTGAATGAAACTGGGACTCATCACAACACTCCAATATCAAGCAACAGTCGAGACAGTGGACTTTTCCTGGTCAATCGAAGCCGTAAAGGCCAAGGTGGATTTGGCGGCCAACAAGGTCAGGGTGTCATCGGTGTCAAATCGATCAGCTTGGAAGGGTTAAAACTATCATCTGAAGCAAAAACGCCCGCATTTGACGAGATAAAAGTTCCCTTCCACCAGGACCAGGCGCTCAAGTCCGTAGTAATGAGCAAATTGCTTGCATCAAGTTAGGAATTGCTTTCTCATCCGGCATATTCTCTCTTTAGCCACCTGCGTTTCCCAATATGAAGAAATGACTCGGCGGTACGAGTTTTGGGTCGAAGGAAGAAGTCATCGATGAAAAAAACTATATTGAACAGACTATGTTGAAAAATAAAACGTTCTTTGCCGAATAGAGTATTCCTTAGTTAAATTTTCAGAGACTTATTGACCTACTCTCATCATTTAATTAACAATTGGTTAGTGAAGAGGCCTACTTTTATACGACTACAACGTCTAAAGAGAATATCCCAAGAACCGTAAAGGATATCATCTTTGAATTGGAAAATGGTAGTACATGCGGACTTCAAGATGGAAAACTGAACCATATTAGTACTAAAACCATTACAAAAATCGGTCAAGTATATATCGACCTATGAATAACTAAGCTATATAAGCACTACACTGCAAAAATTTAGTTTCTAATTCGATTACTGGTTTGTGTTAAATTATACAAAATCTTTGTTTGAATGTTCAGCTGTTTGTTGTATTAAATCACTTTTATATCTACATATGTCACTTCTTAACTTTACTGATATATATTAACCACTGCCTTGCTGTTGGACTTACTATAGCCGTACACTATTTTCCAGTATAATCTCAACTAACTAAAATATATATTAGTCGAAGTGAAATATCATCATTAATGTGTATGCCTATAATATTCCAGAACATTACTAATGGCTTATCACTAATGTGGCGTTACGAACGACGCAGGAACGTTAACATTAATCAAATAATTTAAATATAATTTCAATAGTTATTCATGTAGACCTACGCGGAAAAAGGTACTTCTAAATCTCATCTTAAATATCATATCCTAACTGCTACAAACTGTAAAGGATTTTCGTAGTCAATCTAAGCCAACTTTAACCCCGTTTACTAGAGTTATACGGAAATATGTATGTCCTTATTCACACACATTATTCATATTATTTTGTAATTAGGTTGTGTAAATGCCAGTGCAGTCTAGTGCCATAAAAGGGAGATGTAACTTATACGCCCCAGATCGTTTATTGATAGACTGTGGCGTTCGAGGTGCTGCGCAATATTCTGTGATAAATATAGATATGCAAATTCGCCACGCATACAGAGCCCAGAAGTTTTCACATCGTACAAATGTGTTCAAATTTCCTAAGTTGAGTTTGATGTTATACCAGAAAATTCATACGGACGACACTAATAAAAATTTATGAGAGATATGATATGCATTTCCACCCTGAGCCCTCAAAGGCGATATGCATATGATTAATATTTAAGTAGAAAAAATCTCTAAATGAAATATGGAAAAATCTGTTTGCCGCTTTATCTGTGCTTGCTTCAAAGGATTTTACCAATTATATGGGCGAGAGACATTAAAAGTTAGCTGCGGCTGCGGCAGCGGCACACCAAAAAATGTTGCACAACCGATTCTCGTAAGCAAAACTCACACTTGTGTCTTAGGCGACTGACTTTGTATCGATTTTGTTGGGACATTTGGAAGATCAACGCCAAAAGACGAAAATCGATATTTTAAATATGGAGTCAGCCCCTGACACAGAACAGAAAAGCGGATTTAAGCGTGCGGTAGTATACTCGACTCAAATCAAAGAAGCCAGAGCTTCAATGAAGAAGAAAAAGCCCAAACTCTAAAATTAGTAGCAAAATTGTGGCAAGAGCCCAGGGAGTGATGAACAAAAAACGACGGAAAACTAAAGGTAAACGGAATATTTGAAGTGAAAAGCAAGCACCACATGCAAATTGAAGGGTGTGCATTTTTGTATGCTTGTGCGTATATATGTGTGTTTATATATGTTTGAATGTGTGTGTGTGTGTACATGTGACTAAGGGTATTTTGACTACGATTTAAGTAAAGTTTGGTGTGCTACATTTGCACACAAACTCACATACATATTTTAGTCATGCAAACACTGAAAGAAAATGAGTAAAGAGTCTGCAGTCGGGTTAGACCGACTTCGAAGTACCCTTATTTTCCTTGTGCATATCTACGGTAATTTTCGTTAGGGTACCTTCAGTTACTTTAATAAAAGAGTCGATCAAATATGAACAAAATTATTGTTCTCATTTAGATACGTAGCAAGTCACTGTATAGCGGCAGTACACGCTAAAAGGATGGCACTCACAAACAACAATGAATACAGGAAATATGGGGAGCTAGGCACAAGAGAAATTTTGGAGCATCTACTATGCCTATGGTCCCGCTGTATCGAAAATGCGCTTATCACATCCGGGAGCCCCCGTTTGAAGGCGTACAAGAGGTCGCACAACTAGGGATAGTTTCGCTCTTAAGATTTGCTAAGAGCGTCTCGCTGTTCAACGATTCATACTACAGCTCTTAAATGGATATCCATCCGGCACCGCAAAGGACCTTGCAGGTCTATGTGTGGTCTTCAAGGCCGGCCAGTGTACCCTAACCAAACCTAGATAGGTAGCAACTGTATTGGCCGTTCTCTGGTACCATCTTGATTGCATTTACCTAATTATATCCCATTAGACATTTTGACTTTAATCTGGCATGGACCTCTGTGATACTTTTTTAAACAAAGATTCCAGTGATTTACGAGTATCGTATTAAGTAACTCGTCTGTTCAAAACTTATCAAAATGTTCATTGAAAATTATTGTGAGAGAGACTCTACCCCTACTGTTTCGTGTCGATCATTGCCTGGTTTCATTGTACACATTACAAAATCCTTTCAGACCATGGCCAAATAATTACCAGGCAAAAACCTAAGTAAGATGTATAAGAACTCAAAGATAAGGAGACAGGATAAGAAATTAAATTAAATCCAATTCATGTTTTTCCATAAGTTTGCTGTATTTTTGACAGAGAGGTTCTGTGACGTTTCCAGTTTGTCTGGGAATTAATGTGCCGTGTTTCATTGTTTCTTTCTCTTTCCAAGTCATAAACGACATGAACGAATAGTAGAAGGAGATATAACATATATTCTCACATATGTACAGGTATATATATCAATGGATATAATTATATCCAGACTTCAAATCACATCATAACGAAAAATCACCGATTCTTTCTAACAAGCGACAATTGAGATTTTTTTTTCAGTGTATGCTCAGAAGTATGCTAGAATAAATAGTAGCAAAGTAGTAAGCCAACGACTTTGAATGTGTAGCAAATCACAGATAAAGCATTTATTCTTTCAAACTGCTCCTTTCTTCTTACTCCTATTTTCAAGTAATTGTGCATTTTGTAGTTTTTTTTTTTTTGGCTTGGTTCTTTGATTTGTTCACGTTGCAAACATAGACACATACGCTGAAGAATGTTGCACTACACAATAGACAAGAAAAAAATATGACATACTGATAGGCGTTCGCACTACTTTTTTGTGGCGGGCTGTTGTGTGTGCGACTGCCAACGTCACTGCGAATTGGCCCAGCTCGGTTTCCCATATTAGTCAAATTGTTGAAATTCTCTTTTCAAAATTACACTGCAGAAAAGAGAAACTTAAATGGAAGCAAGTAATTAATTTGACATAAGAACTGAAGGCAGAGGGGAAACAAATTGCTGTGAATAAGTTCAAAGCTATTTGCTAATACATTTTCATCATGATACAGAGTAGGCGGTTCTACAGCGAGCCGTACCTCCCCCAAATAGCATATGCTCAATAACAATGCAATGCTATGGTAGTTTCGAGGCTTTTGTTTAATTGTGAAACACAGCTTAAGCGTGTAAGTAAATTTGATTTTCTGTTGCGTTATATAAAATAATGTTGGATACTCATTTCTATGCAGATACGCTTGAATGTGATGAATAATAAAGGGAGTATGGTCGCTTATGCCACAATCTTCACAAACCGAGTGCAGACAATACATAAAAATGCAGACACAAAAGCCGACAAATAAATGGACAGTCACACTGAAAGCATGCAAAGTCGTCGACAATTTGAAATAAAGGATAAGCTTTATAGAATAACGCCCGAACAAATGACACACCAAAAAAGTGTACGAAGAAATTCGTTCGTAAGAATTTTACTACTAATTCATATGAGAAACGAGTAAAGAAGTCTGAAGTTGGGTTAAACAGACTTCGAAATACTCTTTACCTATCCATGTGCGTGCTAGTCCATCGTGGGGATGTACTTTTTATTCAGATATCATCATTAGGAGCATATCTAGGGTCATTTTCGGTATGGATGCGTGGCCTTTAACTGAACGTCCCTTTTTCTTGTGATTGGCTCTGCAGCGTCGATATACTAATTCATATAAAATTTGGCCTAAGAATTTGGCATAGATTCTAAGATGCATAAGTAGAGGGCGTGGCTCTTAGAATGTACCGCCCATTTTTCGTTTGGTGTTTTATGCTAAAACTCTGAACCTTCGTAAGAAGTTGTGACGATGAACCTTGCACAAAGTTCCAAAATTTTAATATTGGTTAATTGTGGGCGTGGCAGTTGTAATAATCTGTATTGTATTTGCATGCAAACTAGTACGGACGTTATGTATGCTGCAACCAATTGGTATTCATATATCATCATTAGAACAATAGATAGGGTAATTTTAAGTGGGGCCCCCAAAGTTCATTAAATGGGAGTGAAACGTGTCCTTTATCTGATCGACCCCATTTCTTGTATATGGCTTTGTATTCCTATACATACAATTCCGGCCAAGCATTTTTTTTTTGTCCTAAATATAAATTATAAAAATATGTCAATAATGAGCGTGAAAGTAACCCGCATTTTTCTATCGTTTTTAACGTAGGTACCTTCAACCTCTTTGGGAAATTTCGTTGATAAATCTTTAATAGGAGCCTAGTAATGATTTTTGGTTAATTGTAGGCGTGGCAGTAGTACCCCATATTTTGCACACACACTATTATGGACCCAATACACATTACTGCTTTTATTTCTATAACATCAATACGAGCATAGATAGGCCAATTTTAATTTTAGTCCTGAAAGTTCCTTCATGGAAGGTAGACGTGTGCTCTGACCAACCCCATTTCTTGCAATTGGCTTTATATGTCCATATGTGGCTCTCATAATATTTCGTCCATAAAGCTCTAATAACTCTTCAGTTATAAATATTTGTTAATAGTGGGCGTGGCAAGTAATATATACCGCCCACATTTAGTGTTTAGTAGCTGCCACATCTACATTACTACCAAGTTGCGGAATTATTCCATCAATTGGACCGCTGTTCTAGTGATTTTAAAAAAGGTGCAAAAAGTTACATATATGGGAGTTAGGCGTGGTCTTTGTGCATTTGTGCTCATATAGCAATCTGATTCTGTATTTTGTCCAGACTATTCTTTAGCAAAGTTTCATTAAGATATCTCGCAAGGTCTGGAAAAAATTGACCACAGACGGACAGACAGAAAGTGATTCTGAGCCCATTTGTGTCATGTCCATACCTGCCACGCCTCCTTCTGGTAGTTAAAAACCGCTGCATTGCTGCACTTTTTTGGCGTAAAGGGTATAACTACCCAAAATTTTTTGTGTCTGATTTTTAATACGTAATAATGCGAAAATCTGTATTATATATACGAGTATGAATGCAAAAATATTTCTAGAAATTTATATAATTTGAATAAGGAAAATATTTCATTTAAATTGTAATAGTAGTCCCTAGTATTTTGTCGTCTGATGGTTTCTGCTCTTCCAACACTCAAATGACCACTTCATGAAATATCCGCACCGTATATTAAGGTCATAAAGGAATAATCGTGGACGGCCCTACCGAAATCTGCCTATACGAAGTGTTTCAACGACTCGATTATTCATTGGAATAAGAGTATTGCATCAAATTGGACCCATTTGGATAATAAAACCAATGTATTATGTTTTGTATAACTGGAGCTATAAGAACCTGTCCTACAGCCGCCCTGAACGTCATACTGGAACTTACACCCCTACACATATTTGTGGAAACACAAGAGAAGAGAATGATGAAAGAGAAGAGAGTCCTGAAAGTCTCATCGGGAGTCAGATGGTAGAAACATTATCAAAGGCCATTCCATACATCTGTATACCGAAGGACTTCACAATCACACGCTGCAGTTTCACTAAGTTGTTTAAAACAGAGTGAAGCTACAAAAACGCATGGAGAGGTCTCAGCGAAACCTACAGGTTAGATCAGTCCACGATTCACAGAAGAAGGTTCCGGCGCGGACCTAGATACAAATACTATGAATCCCTGGGCAAATATACTAGCATCTTCCAGGCAGAAATCCACGCTATTGAGAGATGTGCACATTTCAACATTGAAAAAGGCTGCGAGCGCAAGAAAATTGCCATCTTATCGGATATCCAAGCGGCCCTTACCATTACTTACCTCTTATCAGGTAAATTCGAAGCTGGTGTGGGAGTGCATCACAACACTTAATGCTCTTGGCATACGCAACAAAGTTACAATTCTAGGGGTACCAGGACATGCTGGCATAGAAGGGAACGATATTGCCGACGAACTTGCAAGGAAGGGGGCTGCAACACCCTTTATTGGCCCAGAACCCTTCTGTGGTGTAGGCAAAGTCTGTTCAACCAGCTTAGGATCGATGAGGGACACCATAGACACAAACACTGGGTTAACATGCCAGGCCTAAGGGTATCAAAGAGTCTGCTAGGGACATACCACCTAAAGAGATTCGAATCACTCATCAATCTCTCTAAGAATAATCTTAGGATGATGACAGGCCTACTCACAGGACACTGTAAACTGAACTCACATATGGTGAGAATGGGAGTCACCTCGGAAAGCTCCTGCAGATTCTGTATGGCGGAAGAGGAGACATCTTTGCATGTGTTAACAGAATGTCCGGCTCTCATGCACACCCGCAGGAAATACTTGGGATTTTTCCAGGGCTCTGCCAGTGATGTGAAACCTCTGGAGTCAAAACTTGTCATCACGTTTATCCAGAGGATAGGACTTTGAACCTCTGATGGGTGGCAGAATAAATCGAAAGGTCGCGGTGCTTAAATCCCCTACACATAATAATAATAATTATGTTTTATGAAACAATATGCGACGGCGAGAACGTCTATATTCACTATATTCTTATCACTATATTTTTATTTCATTCATCTAGTAATTTAGCTACAGCATGTAATGAAAACATGTCCACTTCAGATACAGTTTCTGCCAATATTGTCAACCGCCCACGTAACTGGACACAGAAAATGGCAGTTCCGTACCACAACCACACCATTCTGTTTAACCAGTACAGATAATACAATATTTTTTACTTAAGCCACCGATACATAGATATCCTTATACCTTATTTGTTTTATGCATTTTTGAAAGTTCTTAAAAAAAGTTTAAAGAAAATAAAAACCCTTTCAAAGGAACTTTTCCAAATATATACGAATATTTAAGCACAAGGACAATATATGTTGCTGCCGACAATGTTAGTATGTTTTAAATCATTCTTATTATATTTTTTATAGTTGCATATACTCGTATGTATATTCTTTCAGATTTTTATCAATTGTCTGGAACAAAGAAAATCTTATTGAACCTGGTGTTCCAGTTACTGCAAAACCAAAGCAAACAAAATCAACCAATTGACGAATGTGAATCAAAAAGCAAAATTCACTTCGTTTACATCAATAAAATCTTTTCGCACAATATTATATTTCTACAGGACATGCACAGCGTAAGGATATTTTCGATAAATACATCAGCAGTTCAGAATTTGACGTTTCTGTGAAACGCTGCACTTTAGAGTTAAGTTACACATCGAACACAATGGATGCAGTCATTTCAATGACCCAACATAGTATTTCTGGCAGATACTTTAAAAATGCACGAACACTTTCCCAATCATTGTTATCTTTGAAATGTTGAGGGAACTGTCCAAGTGTTCACCTAACTGGCCCAACAGTCCTAAATAAAATATTTATATTAGTTAACTTATTTTATTTTTTATTTATTTATTTATATTGGTTTGGGATGATGAATACTTGCAACGAAGCCCTCGACGAGGAAAAGATTTTGAGGCAATGCCCTGGCCGGGATTCGACCCGCCGCAAAGTGTCAGATTTTGTGAAAATATCCGCATTTTTTTAATTCGAAATTTAAGTTTGTCCAAAATTTAAAGAGAAAAATGTTTTCTGATGCTTTAATATCTGATTATTAATAAAACATACAAAAAATTGCAATATTGCAACGGCACCACCAATGTCGGATGTTAATAACCGAATATAAATGCTTCTGTTATTGTAAAAAGTTTATGCATTTGAGAAGAGTGTCGTTTTGTGTTAAGCTAAAGTTTTTTTTTGGGTTTTCAGTTACAAAATTGCATATTTATTTATAAATTTTGCGTACTATAATTTGGATAATATTGAAGGTACCTCTTGTTTGGAAGGATTTTGTATTAGTCTTGTTTTGGAAGTATTAATTTTTAGACTGCAGCTCTCAAGTACGGGAGAGTACGGCGTTAAGTTTAGCACAAAAGAAGCTCTGAAGTATCTTATTTCTGAAACAGAAAAAAAATCTTGCCCGAATTTGCCTTTGCTTTTTTCTCTTTTTTTAATTTTTGGAATATGACGTCGGAAATTTTATACAAGAATTTATTTGATTGATGGTTGTCTACACTACAAAAGGAACGATGTGCTAAGATTGCTGAGTCACAATGGACATAGATGTCTCCGAATGGAAGTGCGGGTACTTCGTAGCTGCACACGCCTTCCCAACCTAACCTAAGATTGCTGAGTACACATCGGCTAATATCAGCAGTGGATCGCAATCAAAAATTGATAACGAAAAAATTAAAATCCTTTGTAAACGTCTGTGCCTCACGTTCCAAAGTAGTTGGATTAAGGCGCACAGGACGAAGCCGCGACTTTGTCACGATAACAGCGAGTGGTTAAAGTAGACGGAAAGAACTGCTGGCAGGCCTGTTAAGAACTTTTCTGCCAAGGAACAAAAATTAAAAAAGCAAAAGAATTAAAAGAACATGTAAGTGAGGAGCAGCTCATATGGCAGCTGAAATGAAATTACGATCTGCAGGAAAACGAAATTCCGCAGGAATTGTTAAGGAATTATGTAATGCATCCCCACAAAGGCGCAATCAAGAATTGTAACGATTGATGCAAAACTGGGATCGACTTGTCCTTATTACATCGCTTTCACGTTCTATTAGTCTATTGCATCTGGATATACTCTAAACTCTGACGCATTCGAACAGTACTCATTCAGCACCAGATAACTTTACTTACAACTATATATTTGGTATCCCATGCCAATGACATCGCATAAAGTTTTCAACCACGGGTAATCTATTATTGACAGCTGCTGGATTCCTATTGGGCAAATGTCAGAAGAAGCACTAGAGGCCAGAAACAAGGATAATAGAAAATATCTTATAGCTTAAGACAGGCACCAAGGACTAAACGTCACATAATAATTAAAGTTGTTCTTACATTGTTGGAATCCGATTTTGGTTCTGATTCTGAATCCGATTAAGGGGTATGTGCATAGCAACATAAAATTAGTTATTTGATGTTTTAGAATTGCTAAAGGTATCTTTTGTCCGTTTATATTTATAACCAAAATATGTTATGCTGAGAATATTTGTTCATATTTTCTGACACTGTGCGTCAGTTCGATTGCGAGATAAGCTTGTATACCGAACCACCACTATACCACTAGACCGAAGATGCCGCGGCGGTGGTACAAAAACTTTTAAAAGGATATACGAGTATATTGTTTTGATTGATATTTTGAAAGTATTTTTCCCTTTAATTTATAAAATATGAGAAAAAGATAAATATGAGAAAAAGATCGCAGTGATAATCATCTAAATATCCATCTGCGGAATATGGAAATATTCAACTATTGAATGATTTTTCTTACAAATTATTTAAAACTCGATAAATCGTACGAGGGGTACTATTTATATTTCGGGAACTGGCAACACTAATGTCCATAGCTAAAATCTGGCAACACCATAATAAAGTTGTACATTTTTTAGCATAAACGTACTTACAACGTGTTGATGTACAAGTGCTATTTGTTTTGTTTACAGTGAGTTAAGAAAATCAATTTGGCCAAAAAATGGAAATTTCAAGAGAAGGTTTTCGTTGGATTATTTTTCACTACTTTCGACGTAGATTATCTCAACAAGAATGTGTCGATGAAGTCAGTTCTTTGTATGGCGAGCACCATCAAAAACCACAGTATATCGCTGGTATAGTGAATTCAATCGTGGTCGTAGTTCGGTCGCCGACGAACTCTGTGAAGGTCGTCCAAAATCGGTTGTTGTGCCACAAAACATCGATGCAGTGCGTGAACTTATAATGCAAGATCGTCATGTAACATATCGTGAGATAGAGGATATCTTGGGCATTACTTCCACTTCCATACATTCAATATTGCATGAATATTTGGCTGTAAAAAAAAATGTTCGCGTTGGATCCCACCATCGTTGGCAGCAAGCAGTGAAAGGTAGCCTAGAGTGGCAGCAAGCAGAGTGAGCATCATCGAGCAACGAGAGTTAACAAGTGATCGTCGCAGAGCGGACATCGGTTAGCAAACGAGCAGTTGAGCAGTGATTGTCGCAGAGCGGACATCGTGTTTGCAACGGGCAATTGGAGTGGATGTAAATAAGAAAATTGTGGTGCAACTGACTAACTGAAACAAGCTATAAGCGAAGATGAAGTGTGAGAAGCGAGCAAGTATAATGAAATAAAGCCAATTGTTCTAACTGAAGAGGGAATTGTATGCTTATTATACAATCCAGTGATAAGAATGGTTCCTTCAAAATTTTTGATCTGCCACTTTCTCTTTAACCGTTGTTTTTTATGGGACAAGTGTGCAACTTTATAAAACAATGAAAATAAAAAAATTATATTTGATTTTAAAATGTTTTTGGAACGTATCTCTTCGACGGCATTTTGCATGGCCTTTTTATATCCTGTTGCACGAGGTTTCCTACTAAGAATTAATAGTATGATAATGGCGCTAGGATTTTTGTGTTTGTTTCTGAGGAATTGTGGGCTGAAGTAATTATTTCACATTCGTGGCAGCTTATGAAGTAAATAGTTGTGGAGAGATTCATTAGAATTTTCAAATTATGAAAACATGAACTTTTTAATTAAATGGAATATAAAAATAATTGATTTTCTATATTGGTGTATATTACTATATACATTATTATATGTTTCAAGTTACAATTTTCTTACGTTTTTTACACATAAATGTAAAATATTCAGAAATACTCGCGGTTGCACTTAACTCTGATAGAATGTTAACACCATGTAGAAGTATTTTCATTATAGAAGTATTATTATTATTGGAGAAACAAAAAATAAACTTTCTTTTGAGTTGTAGTATACTTAAAATCTGGCTCTCTCCCTTATTAATTTAACCATGCCCTTAGAGCCGTTATTTTTATCGGATTAGGTACACATCTTTAATATATTTTTCACTTATCTCCCCATTTCTTATGTCACCCACTGCGACGAGAAACGTTATCTATCGTGTTGCAGGACCTTACATGAAGAACATTATTAGTGCAATAAGACCGCTGGCATTTTTGTGTTTCTTTTTAGTGATTTGTGGGTGTTAAAGGGCACCAAATAATGCCAGGTCAAAATCATGTTTGATGCTATTTATCTATATAAATTATATAAAAAACACTCGTATTTAATAAATTTTACAATAATTAATTAATTATTACTATTATTATCATCTAACATTTCCTTTTTTTGAATCATCAAATATGCAGAAGTTTCTTCCGTTTTCTACTCTAAAACGTAGAATATTAAAAAATACACGCGTATGCTTTTAAATCTAATCGAATGTCACCAATATACATTTTTGTATTACTAATATTAAAGAAACAAAAATAAACTTTCTTTGGATTTTAGTGTACTTCAACTCTTGCTCTATAACCCCATCGACAGCAGCCATGAACCCGATTGTACGAGTTGCATAATTTTGGCGACTCTTCAGCTGAGCACCATCAACTTTTTGGCCTTCACAGGAGCGTTTTGAATGTTACACAATTTTGTAAATCAAACACAGGGCACATCTCGAATGCCTCTTTACAGATTTGAACTAGCCACGCACTCTTCAATTAAATATTTGAAGGCGTCGAATGCAACGCGGGGGTTGGGAACCGGGTGTGCTAATTTAATTTCACAAATCGACGTACTCAACAAACTTATAGCGCTCTTTTACATATCTATGTATGTATGAACATAGTGCTCGCAAACGTGAACACGCGGAGATGTGGGGCGCTCACGATTCCTGCACGAAAATATTTTCGACGCTCAAATGACATCACAACAACTTTACTACGCTGAAGCCGTGAATGAAGGCGTCTGCCACAAGCGGGTGTGCGCCAGTGTCTTTTGTGCCTTACCACACACAAATCAAAAAAGCGAAAATGGTGGTATAGTACAATAATAAATAAAATGATGGTATAGTGTGGTGTGTTGTTGCTGCAAGCTCAAACAAAACTCGTCCTCGTATCACGTGCTTACGCTGGCATTTTTACTATTGCGACCACGACTAACCAGCAGCAAAGGCTTCGAGAGTGAGTTTTGTTTAAAAGAATAAAACACGGTTTCCGTCTGTTTTCCAACATTTCCATTTTCTACTCATTATTTGATTTTTTTTATGCAAACATTTTTGTTTTTATTCATTTGCAAAAAAACAAATTGCCAGCTTTGTGTAAGTTCACCCAAATTTGTATTTAACATTCACGTGTCTTAGCAATTTCTTCCTTTATTTATTTTTTATTTTCTTCAGCTCTTTTTTTATTTTTGCCCTTATCTTTTTCTTAAAGGAATATTTCTGCATAAACAACCAAAAAATGTTCACAAACACGGTCAATTGACACCCCCTCCCCCCTTCAAGATGTTGTTAATGAGCGTGGCGCTTTTATTAACAGTCAGTTGAATCAGCCAGTCAGTTATTCAGTTAATCGCTTAATACAAATTTGAATTCTCTAAAGCCCAGCCAAAGGATTTGTTCCTTTCAGATATTACTTATTTTGCAATTTTGTTTTGTTGACATAAATATATTTTCAATTTATTTAAAATTGCTCACTTTATTTGATGTTTTCAGCATTCGTCCAAAAATCAATTTAAGTTGCTTTCATTCAGCACAAATTCTGCAAACCGCACATTTTTTTAATTTAAATTTGAATTTATTTGATTTTTATTTTTATTTTTATTCGTATTTTAATTTTATTTGTATTTTGTATTTTATTTTTAAAATTTAAATTTTTGTTTTCTATACCAAACACTACAAGACAACAAAAAATAAGAACAGAAACCGTCAGAATTTTTGCCGATTTATTTCTTTAAATTCCGAACGTTATGGCGCACGACTCAAAACTGCAGTCAAAAAGTACCAGAAAAATGCTTATAGCGTCACACTCGCTTAGCTCCTCCTCACACTTCACTCTCGTGTATGTGTTTATGCGAAAAAGCTTCCTAACTTTTCGAACTTGCGCACTACGATTGTTTTTATTTTGAAAATTCTATGAAAATGGGAAGCTTCTCTATGGGAAATTTGCACAGGGCACAAATATTTTTATAGCCTTTTAGTCGCCTTTCTTCAACACTGAGATAATGCGCTCACATCCGAACAGCTGTCCTTCACGGGGTCTATATTTGTATGAGAGACTCTCATGTAGTTCTAAAGGTGCAAATATGACAGAATATTCATAAACAAAACAGAGAGTATGACCAAAGAACACCAAAAACACAGAGCAATACCGTACAAATGGTTGTTTTGAATAGATCTGCAATTCGACACTTTATTAACCGATATATTCCCGAACATTCCGGTCGAAAATAAGTGCAGATGAAACAGATAACGATGGGATTGAAGATAAATAAAAAAACTTCACTAGGCCTGGAACTTCATTGGCCGCTCTGGCAGAAATATTATTCGGAAACAATGCACAGAATTCTCATACATTATACGTACATATACGTATAATGAATGATGTTCACCAACTGACAATAATATATATATATATATGTATATATATATATATATACATACACATATATATATATATATATATATATATATATATACATATATATATATATATATATATATATATATATATATATATACATATACATATATATATATATATATATATATATATATATATATATATATATATATATATAGATATATATATATATATATATATAAATAAATATATATATATATATATATATATATATATATATATATATATGTGTATATATATATATATATATATATATATATATATATGTGTATATATATATATATATATATATATATATATATATATATATATATATATATATATATATATATATGTGTATATATATATATATATATATATATATATATATATATATATATATATATATATATATATATATGTATATGAAAAGAATGCAACTACAGAACGCCATTAGCCCAACCCCACTTAATTAAGGAGAGTTGTTTTGGATCTCGATTGTAATATGCTTTGATCCGATGGGAAGCAACACTTTTGAAGAAAGATAGAATTGGAAAAGTTTGTGCACTTATCGTGGTATGCTTCTGAAAATACTACCATATTAGCTGTGTTTAAAGTTAAATTAGCAACGCTTGCTCATAATTTGCCATTTTCAATTTTTCCTGTTCCTCTTTAAAATTGATTTATAAATGTGTATGTCAAAGCATTTTAAATGTCAAAACCAGTGCTGCCAAATACTAAGCTGTTAAGCGACGGGTGCCGTTTTATTCACAAAGAACCTCAGCTATTATTTGTTCCAGATTGCAACAAATTGGCATATGGAGTGTAATCGTTGATTTTATTAAGATAACGATCCAAGGGACGAGTCAACTCTTGTAGATATTTGGCTTACCTGCAACTGTATCATATCATTAGAATCCATCCCAATGTTATCGAACATCTGTGGAACGAGAAATCCCACTTCAACATACATTCACTTTAAAACTGGAATGCGATAAAGTATCCTGAATACGCTAAAAATTCCGTAGTATCGTATATCGTATATGCATTTACGGTTAACTTCGAAGCGTATATGAAATGTATCCAATGAAGATGGGGCCCAAATTTCCTACTGGGTTTGTTAAAGAACATCCCTTACCGCTTGACCAATGAGAGCAATATAGAAAACGAACATAAACAGCGTTGCCACTTGAATTGGAGCATGTGAGGCTGAAAACAGCAGGAGATACTCTTAAATAAGCCAAGCTGGCGCTTCATAATAGGGGTGGATATTTGCATACACCAACGCTAATGCCTCTAATGCAAGAACACAATACAGAACGGATTTAGTCTGATGGAACGTATTTGATGCCACTTGACTGTAGCTGTGGCACCAAATTTCCTGAAGACTACCTGTCGATTCCTTTAATATTAATATTGTTATTCGTCGAATTTATAATCTAGAGATTTCACTCAGGTGAAGCAAATCCATACATAGCATATTCAACTACACAAAAGCATATTCTATATATGTACATGTAGACTAAGCTCAAACATTCGTCGTCCGCTCATCACCGTGCTGATGCTTAACAACCATTTTCTGTATCCCAGTTTTTGCCTTCCACTTATCGGCCAGTCTGGCAATATTACAAATTTAAAATTTGAATAATTTTCGAACAGCTTTTATATTCGAAAGCTCAACGTTGCCTGCAACTGTTTGGCGCTTGAATTTGAAATGCTTTTTAAATTGCATTTCAAATTAAATCTAGAGCTGCTTTTCACGTAAATTTGACATTTTACTGCGCAGGTTACTAAAGCGCCCCACTTGAAAATGCTGCTATCCCTGTTTTGAACAAAAAATAAATCATTGATAAGCAAATTTTTCCTCATTATTTGATTTTTTTAATTCGCCGTTATATTCATAAAAAAAATTTTTAATTATTAGTTAATGCAAAAGAAATGAAACACCGTACAAAACTTACTTTAGAACTAATTTTCGATTTTACCTAACCGACAACCAGATAAGCCCACCTACGAATCGCAAAGCTCTCTGCGGGCGGTCGTCAGCAAAAAAAAAAACAGACTTACTCCATCTACTAATTGGGACCTTTCAAAAGCCGGAAAAACTATTAAATACAATAAGTACTAACAAAACTATGTATATTTATATTCGCTTAATTTCTTTTACTGTTAAATTTTAGTGCTGATGTTTCTCAATTTGATTTGCATATTTTTATACTCCGATTTCGTTTCAAAACTAAACCAAATCACCGACATTATCATCACACAACTAACATCCTTTTATTTCCGGATACTTAAGGCCGATTTACATATAGCGTAAAAACGGCAGGCAGCAAAACGCCAGGCGGAAAAAAATGTCGCTTCGATAAAGTTTCCATGTACTCAAATGGAGCCATTTACACATAGCGTTTTGTATCTGGCGGCGGGGACACGTTGTCGGGCTTCAAAATTTTAGTTGCCCCTGGTAGCGTTGGGAGCGTCGTTTCGGTCAGAGAACACAGAGAAGGGAAAGCCTTTTTCGCTGACAGCGTCCTATTTTGAGTGGATTCACCACGATTCTGAGTGGATTCACCACGATTTTTAGTGGATTCGTGTACAATGTCCGTCTGCTTTATTTCGCTGCTTTGCCGTTTGACGTTTAAGTTTCTTTTCTCTGTGTTCTCTGGTTTCGGTAGCGACCGAATTCTATGAATCTCGATGTCCCATTGTGTGCGTATCAAAAACAGTTCAGTGATGTGATTTTGTTACAGATATTATTTTGTACCCTTTGTTTAGGTATTTGGTTTTTTATTGCAAACATTTCTAATAATGTTTGGTGCTTGGGCAAATTTTTAAATGACCAAGTAAATATGTCACATATATATGGGCTTTTATATACGAGGGCGGATTTATATTGAAGTTACCTAGCGCTAGATGACAGCACAAACACAAACACTTTTTTTAGAAATTGCGATCTGTCAAACGTCAGCTGTTAAAATTTCACCCAAATTCATCGATTAGTTTATTTGTAGTAGTCGTTTGAAGTAAGCAACTTTTGTGTATCTTGAAAAATGGAAAAAAGCGAATTTCGTGCAGTGATTAAACACTATTATTTGAAAGGGAAAACGGCGAAAGAGACAAAAGAAAAGCTCGATGAACATTACGGTGAGTCTGCTCCGTCAGATTACATGGTAAAATATTGGATTGCTGAATTAAAACGCGGCCGAACAAACACTGCAACAATACCATAAACAGGAAGGCCAAAAGAGGTGGTTACTGAAGAAAATATCAAGAAAATCCTCGATATCGGTTTGAATGATCGCCGAGTCAAATTGCGTGAGATTGTTGAAATGGTAAACATATCGTATGAACGTGTGTTCAACATTTTGCATGAACATTTGCATATGAAAAAGCTATCGGCAAGATGGGTGCCGCGTTTGCACAGTGTCGGGTAAAAACGAGTTCGACAGACCACTTCACAGCGGTGTTTGGCCATGATAAAGCGTAATCCTGTTGATTTTTGGCGTCGATTAATAACTATTGATGAAACGTGGGTCCACCACTACACACCTGAAACCAAAAATCAATCGAAACAATGGATGGAAGCTGGTGCAAGTGCTCCGAAGAAGGCGAAGGCAGTGAAATCGGCTGGCAAGGTTATGGCCACTGTATTTTGGGATGCACACGGAATATTGCTCATCGATTATTCTGAAAAAGGATCCACAATCACAGGAAAGTATTATCGTGCATTTTTGGATCAATTGATTGATGCAATCAAGGAAAAATGCTCTTTCTTCAAGACAACGCACCGGTTCACACAGCATTAGATCCGATGCTAAAATTACGTGAAATAAACTTCGAATTGGTTAATCATCCACCTTATAGTCCACATTTAGGTCCTAGTGACTTTTTCCTGTTTCCAAACTTGAAAAAATGGCTCGCAGGAAAAAGATTCATCTCAAACGAAGAAGTGATTACCGAAACTAACGCGTATTTTGAGGGGTTCCCGAAATCGTATTATTCAGATGGTATAAAAAAGTTGGAATATCGTCTTACTAAGTGTGTCGAAGTAAAAGGAGACTATGTTGAGAAATAAATGGTTTTAAAAAAAAAAAAATGTTTTTTTCCTAGCTTCAATATCAATCCGCCCTCGTATGCTAGTGTTTATTTCAAGAATATAATTAAGGTACTTCTGGGATACTTGAATATGATTTAGTAAAATGTTTTTTTTTCTCTTTAATTTTTTGAAAGTATTACGATGCATTCTGTTGTTACTTTGCTATGAAGTGCGTGTGCATATAACGGTGGGATAATTTTTGGTTTGCTTGATTTTATACTGTTTTGTGTCATTCTGTTATTAGTGGTCGTTTAGTGCAGTTTTTTTTTTTAATATAATGTATAGAGAAGATGTTGAGAAACAAATTTTAATCGTTGCTGATTAAAAAGAGTTGTATAACATGAGTAATGGACGATGTTACTATATTGTCATTTGTAGACAGTTTTAATATTTATCTTTACGCACTTCTTGTCAAGTCAACTACAACACATATACTGAAGCTATGCGTAAAGGTAGGACCAAAATAGACGAGACGTAACAATAGCGATTGGACGAAGGTCTGCTCTCGTTACGTCGATTTTCACATTTAACCCAAAATGTAACGCTATCAAACGCATCGATGGATGGCTTTTTACATAAATTCCGAACTCATCCCTCACAGCGGCGATTAAATTGTAGCAAAATTCCGTCATTTTAATGATAATTTTTTTAAAAATAACAATCGCGTGCACAAAGTAGCTGTTGTGATGAGTAGCAGACGATGGCGGTTCGTTTCTTACGGAACCGAACGTCATGCCTAAATGTTTCGTTCAAAGACGTACGACCATTTTGGTTATTAAAATTGGTTCACATATGCATGAACTTACTCGTTACATCTCGTCTCGTCTATTTTGGTTGGCCCTTACCTAAAGCGGCCCCGACACATTACTGCATTACTTACATCACACTCATGTGTGTGTGCAGTATCACTGCACCGACACGATACTGCATACTCTTCAATGATTCATTTTTCGTTTACTCTTTCGGTGTGCGGACGACAATGTCAGACGCGGATAAAAAAAGTTTCTCTGAGGTTGAAGTGTGTTTGAAAAAGAATGAAAAGAATGAAAGACAAAAGCAAGGAAAAAAGAATTTGGATGAAAAATTGGTACCGAGAAAGGAATGAGTTTACTCATCAAAATTTACACATAAAAATTTAACGGTAAAATTTCGAATGAATGCAGTTTCAGTCACGCAAATACACATGACTTATTGACTGAACACTTCAAGTATGCAGTAAGCAAAATCCAAATGATTTGGATGTTAAAGTACGTTTTCATTCATGCAATTTGTCTTGTATGAGTACAGGTACCAATTGGATTCGGTACCAATGTGAGTACTTGTATTATGCTTTTGTACATCCCAATTCGCATTATGAAAAAATAAAAACAAAAATACAAAAGTTCAATTTTTGCTACTCGCGTTGCGGTTGCTTAGTGCGCTTCATTCGCAGCGTTTTTTTCCGCGCCCGGCCAGCGTCACTCTGCGGTTTATGTAAACCATCCTTCATTCACTGCAATTTGTATTTTATTGACTGCAATTCCTGGAATTATATACACTTAGCAGTCTACGTTAGTGGTGTGCAAAAAAGAGCAGACTGCTCATTTGTCACTGTGATTGCAAAATCACAGTTGGTCACAGTGATTGAAAGTAGCAAATCACTGCGATTGCTCTTTTGTCTACTAAACCAATGCCACTCTGTTAAAAGAGCAATCTGCTCTTTTTCACTGTGATTGGAAAATCGCAGTATTCGCAGTGAATGACTGTGATTGCTCTTTGCACTACTTCTTACATGCTGCTCTGTTATAATGCGATTCAGTCATATGAGCGACTGAATCACAGGGTGCGCTTTATATTGTGATTGCAGTGAATGACTGCGATTGCTCTTTGCACTACTTCTTAAATGCTGCTCTGTTATAATGCGATTCAGTCATATGAGCGTCATTTTTTTTTTTGCACATATTTAAATTAATTTTTTTTTGTGAAAATTAATTTAAAACGGTTAAAATGCTTTTCTTTTTGAATAACAATTCAAAATATCTAGAATAATATTGAATTTGATCTTTTTTTTTAAACAAATGAATTACAAATATATTTTTTTGTACATATTTAAATCTTATTTTTTGTTTAAGCAAATGAACTTAAAATGTTTTGTAAAGATATACATACAGTGGACGTCCAATAGTACGAATTATATAATGTCAGGCCCTTTCGTACTATTGGAAAATTCGTATTATTGGACTTCACTTGTTTCCTCCTTTTATGTAAAATAAAACACATGCAGATAGTTTAATTTAATTGGTTTTTTAATTAAAACAAAAAAGAGAAAAAAAACTTTAAAAATATTCAAATTCCAGTCAAATCACACATTTGTAAATATGTACATAGCTATGCATGTAAATACATACATTGTTACTTAAAGTATAAAATTTTCCTTTGAGAGTTTTCTGCCAGGTGCAGAATTTTCACCCTGATGTACATACGTTTTGTCCGGCAACATTTTCCAATAAAGTCCGGATTCATCAGCATTAAAAACTGCTTCAAGTGTGAGGCTGTGCTCCTTAATAACAGCAGCTAATTTATTGATGAATGGAGCTACAAGTTCCTTAGCAGACGATAGCTTTTCGCCAGATTCTTTAAGTAATCTTATCCCATAACGTTTTTTGTATTTAGTGAGCCATCCATCACTGGCAATAAAGTGGCCTTCATAAAATTTTTTGTGAAATTCCAGGGCCTTACATTTTAATTGTGTACCCCCTACTGGAATATGCAATTTTCTTTGGCATAAAAACCACTCGTAAAGCGCATCTTCCATTTTTTTAAATCCTCCAGTTGCTATTCTGTAGCGGGATTTTAGTGCACCTGTTGCAGCCTTCTGTTTTTTGATATTGCAAATGGTTGATTTAGATAATCCATACTTCTGACAAATTTCATATAGAGACTTTCCAGATTCACAGTCTTCTATAATTTTTAATTTTTTTTCTAAAGAAATTTGCTTCTTTTTTACTTCTTTTACTTTAAACATTTTACATTAAACATATATAGATCACGCAACACAAGACACGTCTTCTCACTATGTATTAAATTTCGCACCAACTGACCACATAGAAACAAGAAAAGAAACATAAACAACACGCATATTCTCACAAAAAAATACAGTTATTCGTATTATCGAATGGCAAATTTTTTTTCATTCGTACTACTGGATTGGCCATACAAAAAATTTGCCATTCGTACTATTGGACATTCGTAGAAACGAAGGTACGTACTATAGGACGTCCACTGTATTATTATTAATATAATTTAAGGTCTTATATATATAATCCTGTAAAAGACCTCTTATATACCGTTAGCATTATGCGCAACCGTTAACCTTATGATTTTAAATCACAGTTTATAATCACCGTTTAAAATCACTGTGACTGACAAATCGCAATCACAGTTTTCACTGTGATTGACAAATCACAGTTTTGCACACCACTAGTCTACGTACAACATATGAAAATAACAAATTGAAGTTATTTATTCAATTTCGGGATGATTTATGATCATAGTCTTTTAGGTTTACTGTATATTTGAAAAAACAACAACACACAAAAAATAACTGAACTTAAATACAAAAAGAGCGAAATTTAATGCAGAAAAAGTCTACGTAAAAAATATAAATGAAGGAAAGATTAACAACAATTTTCAAAATTAATATAAAAAATAACACTTAATAACTGGTTGGGTAAACCCTTTCTCTTAACCACCTCTGCTAACATATCAGAATTGATTATATATACATATATAAGTTAGCAACAAACGTGTTGCATGTCGTTGGCGCCGTGCGCTTGCGCAGCGGTACCAAGCATTTTACGAAATACGCTGCAACAGCGTCTGCTGCCATCCGCTGCGCAGGGGCACGGTAGACGGTGCTGGTTCTCGGTGCGTGAGAAAACACAAGACGGAGAGCATTGGCGCCATGCGCTAGCGCAGCGATGCAAAGCATTGTACGAAATGTGCTGCAACAGAGTCTGCTACCATCCGCTGCGCAGGGGCACGATAGATGGTGCTGGTTCTCGGTGCGTGAGAAAACACAAGACGGAGAGCATTGGCGCCATGCGCTTGCGCAGCAGTACAAAGCATTGTACAAAATGCGCGGCACAGCCGCTACGCGTAGATGCGGTAAACGGTGATTGTTCTCGGTGCCGGAGGAATTGGCGAGACATGTGTTGTATGTCGGTGCCGCCAAGCCCAGCCGTGAAACGCTGTCGCGCAATGCCGCCTCAAAGCGCAGTCACCATGCGATTGTCGGCGGCGAAAACGTATAAAAAGAACCCGAGTACGAGAGCTCGCGTCTTTTAATTGACAGGAGCTCGAAGGAGAAGGGCGATTAGAATAATAAAATATTAAAATAATTTTAACTCTTTTATAATTATAGATTTTACTCAGGAGAGTATTTAACTTATATACATACATACATATGTACATACATATTTTATAAATCTAAATTCTTTTTTCCATATACTCGTACTAGAGAAATTTGCGACATTATAATAAATTTGGAGTAGAAATTTGGGTAAACACACTGAAAATATCAATCGTTTTATGTTAATATCATTATTGAAGCTTTATTCAAATTCAACACATTCCCAGGCGTACTCCCACAATTACGAGCGTTTTTCCACTATTTTACTCTTTTCTACTCTTAGAGGTTAATTTCTGACTCACTCTTTTATATATAATATAAGATATTTTAGATACATATATAGATATAAACCACTCCAGCGAAAATATACCAAAGAAATATTGTTACTGAATTAAGTGATTCAAAAAGTTTGGTTTTTGTCTTCTATTCTGTTCTACAGTCAAATTTAACTTTAAAAAAAAAATGTTGAACAGAAATGAGGCTATTACAACCATTAGGCAACACATCATCGCTCTGGCAGAGAAAATTAAGCTATTTTGGATACCGGGCCATGCGACATCAGGGGGAATAAATTGGCGGATAAAGCTGGCGATGATGTTACCCTCTCTCCGGTTAAAACATTTATCCCGCGCACTCATTAAATATATAACAAAAAGTGCTCTCGAAAAACACTGGGAATTGCTAACAAGGAAATGGTCTCACTATTACAAAAATATAAATCCTAATATAGTTCCCCGTCATCTCCCCAGAACCACACAATGCCACAAAATTCGATATTTTACTAGGATACCCACTTTGGCACACTCGCACTAACTCAACAAGGAGCACCAACCCACATGCCATTTTTGCAAACACAGCCCGCTAACTGCACCTCACTTCGTGCACATCCCTCGCTTTCATCTACACTACCATATTCAATAGAAACAATCCAATATTCCTCCGGGCCTTAATTTTTCGATGAAAACGGTCTTCCTGTTACGGCCAATGGAGACCGTTACCGAGACAATTCATGCATTCATCAAAATAAGCTTATTTATGCAAGGAAGGGATTACTTCTCTCCATCATTGACTACGGCCTTCATTAAAAAAACTCTAAGGTACAGCGATAGTACATTCCCAACCTCCAATATTCGAATTACTTGCTGAAGCCTGAATGCTTCATACTATGAGCACAGACAACGTAGTCATATAGATTTCCAAATGCTTTGAAAATAAGTGTTCCAAAATTTGTCGACTAAAGTTAGCTTTTGTGGACTTATCGCACAAACACATATGAGCCCCAGAGAAGAAGAGAAACGTGAGAGTGTGCAAAATACACACCAATATAGTAAATCAAGAGAGCAATAACTTTGCGCTCTGGCAAAAGCTTTGCAACCATCACGCGATGTTCGTTTTTCACTTCGTACGCTAAATGTACATGAGGACTTTCGAACAAGCAAGCACGACAATCTCCGATCGTAATAAAAACTTAAAACAGTGGAAAATACGACGAGATTGAATAGCATCAATTCTCATTTTTATACTCACAACTATTTTGATCGTAAGCATAGAACCCAACAGGAAATTTCAAGCGATTGATTTTTATTTGGCTCGAAAAAAGAAAAACGTATCTTATTACATATCTGAATTGGCAAAACTGGAAATTGTTTACAAATAACTTAAAAATAAAGTTAGGTTTTTGGAAACAAAAAATGCGATAAATCTGAAAGCAATACAAAGCCTGAGAAAAATTAAAACAAACAAATTTAAAAATCACTATAAAATAGATAATAATGATTGCAATATTATGAAATATATGAATATAATAAAAGACGATAAACTGGAGTGCTTGTTTATGTTTACTTGTCGAATCACTTGCTTTTTTCCCTACTGGGATGGAGTCTTTGTGTAAATGAGAAATTGGGAGAGAAAACTTGCTTTTTTTGTTACTAGTATGTGTGCCCAGTAAAGCTTTTGATAAAGTGCCACCATTTTTTAAAATCTTTGGAAATCTATATGACTACGTTGTCTGTGCTATGAGAAGCCTGGAACTTAATACTATAAGACTCACACCAAAACTTTCGCACCCAACCCGGTATTACCCAGAGATATACGACTAATCTACAAACGTGACTCTAAAAAACATTCAACATTATACACGATTTTACAAATCACAAACAATATCAATCTTGATATAAAACAATAATATTTGAAACTAAGTAAATTTCCCGCTGGGCTCTTAACTCTTCTTTTCTAGAAGATGAACCAGCTGTTATATATACCAATTTTTACGTACCACGAAAATCAACACAAATCTAAAGACTGGAAATTCATTTACACAGATGGTTCTAAAAATATTGATAACAGATCATATTGTTACGAAATTGGCCTCCTGACCTCAAATAATCGCTGGTTAAATTAAAATAACTAACTTTATTTAATTGCTATTACTATTTACACATTTAATATTAGGCTTAAAGTTTACTTTATTACAATTTCTACTTTATTTCACAATTCATTCATCACTTTCTTTAATAATGAATTTCATCACTTTACAAAATCACAATTTCAAATACTGTTGCTTCTATTTATAATGCTCGATGTACACACTGTTACGATGTCTGCTTAACTGTGTTCGACTTTGAACAGTCTTGGGCTTTTATAGTTTAATTATTCTTACTTATTTGATTATAGAATTGCTCCAAAAACTATTTTCCGTTGATGAAAAGGGTATTTTCACAATATTGCTACGAAATTTCCCTCCTGACAAATTATGCTATCTCTCAATACTCGAATTCGTACCACTGGAGTGTGTAGAAATCAAACAATCGCAGGTTAAATTAAAATAATTAACTTTATCTAATTTACACACTTAATATTAGGCTTAAAGTTTACTTTATTACAATTTGCACTTTATTTAAAAATTCATTTAATCACTTTATTACTTCTTAATACTGTTACTGTTACTATTGAAATTCACGATGTACATACTGTTACGATCACTGTTAAATTGTGTCGACTTTAATTGTGTGGTGGCTTATAGAAGATACCGTAAAAGTATGCAATCATTAATGTTTCAATATATTCCCAGACTCTTCCTTACCGTTTAAAAATGTATATTCTTTCCCTTCTCTTCTCTTCTTCTGATGCGTATCTATGTCTTCATCAGCAGTTTCGAAAACAATATATTGCTTCCAAACTGAATGAGTGTCAGATGATAAATTTTCACACAACATATTTAATTCCTTGTTCTTCATTACTTTTTTCAGATATACACCAACACCCAAAGTGTCAGATGCACCAACTATTTTGTCAATAACAACTATTAACAAGTCAGATGTCAAGAATCAAATTCACGAGATTAAGAAATTGGGCGGGTCAGACATCCCTTTACAAGAAATATAACAGGTCATCAGTCATCAACGCTCTTGTTAATATACTCATCAGGTATGGTCCAGATTAGATTATTAGAGCATTTTACCACGGTTTCTACTTTTAGGTTTTCATTGGGCTAAAACATATTTCGCTTTTTGCGATCAACTGACTGACTCTTGGCATTTAACCCGATACAATCTCGAGACTCTCAAATGCGCTCCACCGACTTCGTTGTAGTATGGTACCAATATCTCATCGGCTTAGGCAACTTGTCGTTACGTTTCCTTGTCATTTTCCCATCATCAATTACTCACATTTGATACAAATAGCTACGAGTATCTTTCAGCGTCGAACCCTGCCCAGTATATCTTTGTTATCGGACTACTACCAGTTATTTGCTTCCAGGAACATCAATTATAATGAATTATGAACCACATGACTCATCAATGCATTCAGAAAAAAAAGAACTTGGAAATATTTTCTTCTAGATTAACATGCACTTAGTCGAATAAGAGCCTATCCTGAGCTTCTTAAAACGCTTCTAAGCATGCTCAATCCTGTTGCAATTTAACCACTGCAAGTGCCTGATAAATGATACTCGTATATGGAGCTTTCTCCGTATATATCTGCATACTTCATCGTTAATATCCCATGCACCTAAATTCATTTCTGAGTCCACGCTGTACAACATGCTGCATTGAGTAAATGAATTCAAAACGAGAAGGCTTCCTATATCTAGTACGACTTTGAACTAAATGTAGCCACATTCAAACAATTCTTATGAATTACACATTGAAGCAGATTTGTAGCAGTCTTGTTTTTTGGGGTAAATCAGTTTTGCTAATAGTTGCATCACTGGATTGTGATAAGTAGTTCAAAGACATTTGTTGGATAAGTTAATTTCAAAGTTATTAAATTTAACTGCAATTATTTAAGCAATAGTTAACAACATTTATTTATTACGCAGTTTAACAAGAGTATATTATTTGTTTATATCAGCTAATTTCTAGGTCATTCCCAGACAATCCAGAACTGAGACCTTCCGTGCCAAAGAGACATTTTAATAGCATTCAGAGAACAAAATACCTTTTAGCTATTCCTTTATAAACAAAAAAAAGGAGACCGCATCAAGGTAGCACCTAAATGACTCTGGAAACACAGTTTCCGACTCGGAACGTATGAAGTATTAAGCAATCTTCTATTTAATAAACCTAAGAGGAAAAGCCCATCAGTCACTGTTTCTCTACAAGTATAGTTTGGTGTTCCAGTCGAAGGATATAAGAAAGTAATTTAAAATACCTGAATTTGCCTTCCAACTTAATTTAGCAAATCAAGAGAAAACAACATGAAGTTCTGGAAGTTGACTTACCGGAGACACACCCAGTTGCTTGGCGAATATGATTTTATTTATTAATGTCTACATAAAATCATTGATTAGTGCCTCGAAAATGTAAGGACCAGTAATTACGATTTCGGAGGGTATTTGCTTATACCCTACTTAAAACCTTATTTTTAAATGGGCGTTATAAAGGGTGTTTTTTAACAGCATGATTAGCAAATTGCCAGCAAATTTGTATTTAATAGTTTATTTTTTGGGATTTAGTATTGGAAGACAATTGTGAATATATGGGACTCGCGAATTATGGAAGTACAATTTTCAACCAATTTTCAATCAGGTGGAGCCATAAATCACCAATTAGCGGCCTACAAATTGACACCAATTCTAGTTGATTAGCACAAAAACAAATATCATTTTGTAGTCAAAACTCGTACAGATCAATGCCACAAATAAACTTCCCTTTGAGGCACATTGGGTAGACTCAAACGATCACTTAATTCTAATTTGATTTTCATCTCCGTATATGACTTTATATTTTTACTCGGGTCTGACTTTATAAAAAAGAAAATTTCGTTCTGTCAAAACACATTTGCTCGAGTTTGATTTCAAGAAGGTGGATTCTACCTATACCTTAAACGTAGGTAGGAGTCTCACATTAATTGTCCTCAATAAATCAAACTAACTAATTCCTTAGTAGAGTATACAACCATGACTTAGGTAACCAAATATTTTAGCGTCCATTCTGGGCTCGTAAGGAATTATCAATAATCCGTAAGTGGGATGTGTACGCCGCACGAAGGCTTCCCTTTATTTCATTTCGCTAACTTCAAACACATCAGCAAAATCTCAATCTCCAGCTGTAAGGTTGAGGTTTAAAAAGGATACAAGTCAAGTTAAATATTAAAATTTGTGCAGAACACCTACCAAAGCCGAGCAAAGTTGAAAGCACAAATAATCCCATAAGAAAGCATTGCATACTAAAGGGCGTAGGAGCACCGAAAATGCTATACAAATATGTGAGTAAACATAAGCGGGAAATTGGAAAGAGTGTCCTACTTGTAATATGAGTGTGAGTGCGCGCCTGTTCCTGTTTACATGTGTGCGTTTGTCTTACGATTAAGTAAACATTAAATAGGATGCGTAGGCGGCAACGAGTCTAGGCAGCACAATCCAAAGTTAAGGATGAGGGAATAATAACAACAAAGCCAAATGAAAACAAAGGGAATTCGAAACGAAATGCCTCAAACGAAAACGATAACACTCGAATTAAATGTTGTTTGATATTGGGTGTGTATTGGGAAACAAGTTAAGGTACGAGCAATAACACAGTGTGGGAAATTCACATATAAATATGCATATACTCGTAACCAGTAAAGAAGGCTGAAGTGTGGTTAGTCCAACTGAGAGATCTACGCACTTTAGAGACAAATCCGGTATGCAAATTAAACGGTGACCATGGATAGCGACCAACTTTAACTCTGAGCTGCCAAAAAGTCACCCAGGCTTTCTTAGGTAGAATCATGGCAGTTTGGCACGACTGTGTGCTTTGTTTCCAACGAACTTCTGAATTTGACAACAGCAAGATTTGAAATAAAATTGAATGAGAGGGGAGGTAGTCAAACTGCCTCGCCGGGTAGAGCATTGCTGTATTCTACATTAAGATGGGCGAGGTAGGTGATACAAGTGTATTACGTCCACATTTAGCACTCAGCTTTACAATCCAATTATATGCCAATATGTAATTTTTGGTTCGCCAAACTTGTAATATAGATCGGGATTTCTACATTTACATAAAAAGTGGGCGTATTTTATAGAGTTTATTTGTTACTCTAAAAACTGGTAGTTTTGGCGGAAGCTGTGGGGCATTAATAGTTTTGTAAAAGAGTTATTTGCCCATCTTTGTTGCTTTTTTAAAGAATAAAACTTCTACCCGTATCTTTTAAGATCTCTCTTATTATTTAAAAGATGTTCTGTCGTTGCACTTTCGACTTTGTCGTCGGCGGGCGTATTACCCAAAATTCCTGTGATTGTTTGATTAATACACAATCCAGTGGTACGAATCCGAGTATGGAGAGTTAGAGTAAATTGTCAGGAGGGCAATTTCGTAACAATATATAACCGGCACACAGCCGCTGTTGGCGTTAAATTATGTGCAAAAATAGCAAACAGATGATGCTGTGCCAAAATTATATTTCTAACAGGATGCACCTATTTCCCTGAAAAGCGTACGATGAGCGCTAATTAGCTGGCTAGTCAGCAGGCCGTCAAGTAAATTTACCATCTTCGTTTACCGGTTCTCCACATAATATATATCAAATTGATTTATTATTATTATTATTATTATTATTTAGGCGCAATGTCTATTGCTCAACATTTTGGGATACCATCATTATTTACTAGTACGATGTGTAATCCGAAAAAGCCAGAAATTGTTAAGAATCTCATTTCCGTCCTCAAATTCTTGTGCGCATTTTCAAAAGTAAGCTTAAAGAGCTTTGTTGCGACCCCTGGCGAAGATCAGTCCCAGGAGACGTCAAAAATTCAGAATAAATAAAGTTAATAGTGAATTACAGATTAATAAGATTCAAAATTTCTTGAATGGTCGTTATGTTGGTTCAATAGAAGCTACATGACGTGTGTGAATTTCCGATGCACTTTCAATCGCACACGATAATTCGACTTGATTGTCACTCGCCTCAACGGCAAAATATGTATTTCAGAGGCGGCCTGGAACAACATGCAATTGATAGCCCATCAAGAACGAAGTTGAAGTCATTTTTCGAATTGAGCAGAACTGATCCATCAGCTCATCAATGTTTATACTGTGACATACCAGTGCGTTTTGTATGGAAAAATCCAGGAAAGATGTTGACAAAGGACAGCAAGGGGCAGGAGAAGTGATTGTTCGGTTATAGGTAGTTTCACAAAAAGATATTGAATTATTTCCATACAAATTGATTTAGAAAGAGAATTGCATTGTATTGCTTATAATTTAAATACAGGGAACGCGTTGGTGAGTGGAACTCGGATGCGTATAAAACGAATGCATAGGAATTGATTGACTGCGAAGTTTTGACTGGAGAATTTTAATTCCACGCATTGACATAATTTATTCTGGTACAATTCTACCATTTACGTTTCAAGGTACACAGTTTCCAATCATTCCTGCGTTTGCAATGACTAAATAAATCACAAGAAGAAACATTCGACAATGTAGGCAGGTATATTGTTACGCCAACCTGTACTTACTCATGGGCAATTGTAGGTTGTTGCCAGTAGAGTTCGATCTTTTGAAGGATTGCGATTCTATATTTCAGATACTTCTGACCAAGGGCATTTATCCAATGATAATAATAGGGTCTTTACGAAGAACATTGTTTATAGAGAAAATTATTCGTCCTTTATTCCAATAACAAGCTATTTTTCAGCAATATATTATATGTAATAATGTTCCCGCAATAGAATAAATTTTAAATTTTTTTCCCCCGTGGATCACTTGAATGAATTTTATAATTACATTTGCTGTAAATGTGAATGTTAATTAATAAATGAGTGCGATCTCATCCATAAGGTATACCTTAACATGGTGGATGGGCTCAATAGATCAAATTTTGATCTAAACCAAATACCATACCGCAAATTTTTGAATTTCCCTAGAGTGCGCTCGAATTTCGACCGCTGGGTTCCACTATATATATTTATTTTGGTATCCATTTATATTCCATTGAATAATTTGTTTAAAAAAAGAGTTGCCTTTTTACTATGAAAGAGTATTCAATTTCCATATGAGCATTTACCTGAGAGTTACATCGCGTGGATGGGGTTTTGAAGGGAGTGAGAAGAGAAAATTGTTTGTAGGGAGTGCATTTGTTTTTGTTGCGTTTTTTGGGATTATTTTTCGAGTATTTTTTGTGTGAATAAAAGTAGAAGCAAAGAGTATACATAAATAGAGCTCGCATGACGAACGAAGTTATTGTTGGTTCGAGGGGTTTTCTAGTAAACCCCTCGAACATAAATATGCGCATTGCATCTCGCTTCCCCTTGCCACTCACCGATTTTTGTGAAATCGCCTTTAATTCCATTTCACAAATTTTTTAGTGATTCAATTTTTTCTATGTTTGTATACTCTTTGGTAGAAGGTGTTGAGAAATGCTTGTTAATCGATTTTCATTAGTGACTTCATAATTGTTTGCTGCAATGTTCGGCGAGAGAGTATTCGAATTTGAGTGTCTTTACAAAAAGAGGGAAAGGAGAGACTGACAGTGTTGTTGTTTTGTGTTCTTGTTATGTTTTTATACTTTTTGTTAATTGCTTCTTCCACCGCTTCGACTTGAGAATTTTCAGTGAATTCGTTGTTGTTTTTCTGATTTATTGCTCCAAATGTACATTTATTAATAGTTTTGCATTTTAGAATAGCAGCTTATTTCAGAAAAGTGGAGCATTCCTTCTTGATGGATCTATGTGGTGGCTGCAAAGACAGTATACTAGATCAGTATATTCTCTTTGGTGGCTGCTGCCAATTACGGCATTCAACCTTGCTGCAGAGAATGTCATACATACATACATATACATATAATGGGATACAGAACAAACATTTAATTAGTTTCTCTTACAAAGGTTTTTTTGTGGCCTTTTAAATGACAGTTGCTACTCACCGCTTTGAGGTAGGATCTACCTTTACCTTTAACCATGCTATATTAATTTCTTCTGGTATCTGATACAGACTAAAAGATAAGATATGTGAAGGAGTTTTGATGATTTTACCATCTTTAAACTTTGTAACCTTTTTGCTTTGCACAACTGAATGATCCTTTAAACTTTTAACAAGTTCCATTTTTGATAAACTATATATGTAATTGTGAGAGTAAGTCACGCTTTTCGCGATGCTTAGTGTGGGGAGTAGCGCGCATGCTATGTCACAGAGATTGGACAATTTGTTTGCTTTGAGGAATTTTGTTGTTTTAATTTTTTGTTAATATGAGGAGGTCACCTTCTCTAGTGAAAGAGATGCTCAAAGTGTTTTCCGTTGTTAACATGCATACATATGTATATATGTGTATGTGTTTTTACGAGGTGTAAAGCAGTCAAAAACCCATGTATGTGTATGTATGTATGTATATTCCATTACTTTTGCTATTAGAAAAACATTGAAGGTGACTATTGGTTTTTCTTTGTTTGGGTTTTTTATTATAACGAATTTCGACCAAGATTGGTTTGTTTAATTTTTGTTAAGTGATTGTGCTTAAATAGCAAAACTCCGGAAAATCATCGATATTGAATTTTCTGCTATTTAAGTGACTATCTCAGAGAAAAATTGAAAATAGTTGTGATCCTCGTCACCTGGGCTGGAATCCATTACTTGTGAGTAGTTTATTATGCATTGTTGAATAATAATAGAGAATATTAAAAGAAAAATAAAATTTTACACACATGGTTGTGTCATGTACACAAATATGTATAAGGAAAACGAGAGAGCAAATGATGGACCGGACTCTATGGGAGATGGTGGGAGACTGACTGGTCTGGTTTATGTCACATAAAGATTCTTATTGAACTAACAATTAATTTATTTCTTAAGTTCTATTTATCTAACAAAGTTATTATGTATATCTTTACCTCTTGTGCAATACCAGTGCAGCAGGCAAGCTACTGTGGGAACTGCAGACGGACGCTTCGCAGACATGTGGTAAGCACAGTTTCATGGGAATGGAATGTACAAATATTCTTAATGAAATAGTTGAATTTATGTGGTGTTGACTTATATCATCAATATAAGCTTAGAGGGGGTAAGATCTATTCGCACTGAAGTTTCTCGTCTGCAAAGAAACCACAAGGTTGCGAAATCAATCCATGCTAGAAAATTGGCAGCACTAGCTACAAATATTTATATTTTTATACGAAAAATGTGCATAAGCCACCAACATTTGGACTTGGCACCTCATTGAAATCGCGCAGTCGCTAAGTTTCAAGTCCATTCATAAAAACTTATTTTGTCATAATGGCTTTTTATAAATTATAAACTGGTAATCTGTCGCGAATACTCTTATTATATGCTGTCTATGGAACACTCATAAATTCAAACTCCCCTACGCTTTCGAAGGATGAAATAGTTTTTTTCCATAATTTGTTTTTATTGAATTATTTTATGAAAAGACTAATATAAATTAGTCAGACAGTCGACTGTCCAGGACTCAATTAGTTTTAAATGATGTACCGATGATTTGTTCGGATTTTTATGTGAGCTCAAATTGGCAGTAACGTCAGCAAATGTTGATGTCGTCAGACGAATAGTGGCCCAGTACACTTCCCTGCGGGACACCACCTTTAATGTCAAGATCAGGAGTAACAAAGCCCTTGTAATTTATTTTTCACAACTTCCGATTGTGTAAATAAGTATCAGAGTATAATGAAAATCTATTAATATCTGATGCACTATTGCACTATTGGAGAAATTTTCATTATTTGTATATAAGACCAGCGTTATTATATTCCCTATCATATGCCTGGGTAACATCAATAGCTGAGCAGTACCTTTCATCCTGGAAAGCGTTTATCTCATTAGTTATGCGAATTACTTGCCCTAATATACCATGTTTTGCGCCAAATCCAAGTAGACAATTTGGAATTAAGCCACTTTCGGACACATCGGGTAAAAAGTTTAATATTTGTAGTCTTCCAGTTGCTTTGACAACGTTGGAAGGAAACTAATACGTGTCTATTGAGTATTATCTTTTCCGGGCTGAGAGATCATTATTACTTGTGATATCTTCTAAGCTGAATTAGCCAATTCGAAATATTCCATTAAACAGCTGTATTAGAATTTGAATAGCTATAACTCAGCTACCATTTTCGCATTAATTAACTCGCTTATCGAGGTTGGCTGACTCGAAGTGGACTTCGGATGTGTTCGTCGAAGGATTTGGTTAAAATAATTGCTCCAAGTGATGAGCAAACGCTACAGCATTACTCAATCTAAGATGATTTTTTTGTTTTTGTTTGCTTTCCATAAGGAATAACTAGATTTATCTCTAGGAACTAATCTGTTCCTTTAGTTCTTAAACTTCAAGCTTTTTCTTTCCACTTGTTAGTGGGATTTTAATTTTTCTGCCTTTTTCTACAGCCCAAGCGCAGTATTTTCGGAGAAGTACCAAGACAACGAAATCCAGTATTTCTAATTTATGGATTGAACAAATATCGCTAAACCATTCTAGGGTTGAGATCTTACACGACTCTATAATTGATATAGATATATATTTGATACCAACTTTTTGTGGCCCAGCTTTGAAAATTGTATGGCTGTATTTCCAAATCTGATCGTTCTTATAGTGTTTAAATAGTTCCTTCGTTGCTGTTAGAACTGTATCCATCTTTCTTAACTCATAAGCACATTTTGCACAATTTATTTTGGAAAGAGGTTGAATACCACGAATCCAACAAAGTATCTCATAAAAACCAGTTTGATTTGAATATCGGCTGAATTATCTAAAAAATAATCTGCATAAATGTGGCTATCAAAATTATCATCCATCGTTGGACTTACGGATGTATCTTCCTGTTCATTGACTAAATTTGTGCTATCAAAATCAACATCAATTCGCATTGTATCGCCCTGTAATTGTGTGCATTTGCAAGAGGAACTCGACTGAACAATGTTAACAACCATCAACTTTATAAAAATGTTATTTAATTCCGCAGTGGTAGGATTATTATTGCTATCTCCATTTTATGGTAAAAGAGAAAAAGTATTTTCTTATTTCTAATTTCTGATTGAATGAATTTGTCATGGCAAAAAATGTACAGCTAAGTATGAGCTGTCTTGGACTAACAAGATTTTTTCTGAAATTCATCAGGGCCAAATAGAGATGGGTTTAGACCTGGGTATTTACCCAACGCTGGGTATTTACCCATTTATACCCACTTTCATACCCGGGTATTTATCTAATTTCTGGTAAATACTCATTTGAATAACAAATACTCGTTGTTACGTAGAGTAACAGAAATGTGAACATTTTCGAATTTATTTTGAACATATTTTCTTTAAGTGTATTTTGTTTATACATTTCTTGATTCGTTTTGCTCAATTTGAAAATGACATGAATTCTTCACTAGAAGGTACTCAAGACGACATCCCTTCAACTTCTACAGGAATCACACACTCTACTCGATATGAGTCTTTATCGGACAGCGACAGCGATTACGATTAAATTTAAAAATTATTTCATTTGTTATTAAAAAATCTAATTCATAATAAAAAATTAAATTCTTTTAATTTATTTAAATTTTTCTTTATTCTGATTTATACCCACATTTTGGGTAAATACCCAGGTGCTTGGGTAAATACCTGGGTATTTACATTTAAATACCCAATTTACCATTTGGGTATTTACCCTTGTCCCATCCCTAGGGCCAAACAAATCTCTCATGACAAAATACAGTTTTTAAGTGGGGAGAAGATGAAGACGCAGCGTTTGAAAGAGGCTCTTTGTAGTGAACCGGTGCTGAAACTTTTTAAACCGGATTCCCTACTCAACTACACACCGATGGATAAGGATGGATATGGCGCTGTGTTAGTTCAAAAGTATGATGGAAAATATCATCCAGTGTTTTAAGCTACAAGAGTACAACTCTTGAAAAGATCTGCATAAGTTATGACTTTGAAGTCTCTAAAAAGGCTGAAAGTGTACCTGCTATGAAAGCCATAACAGACTGTAAAGCATGCCAACTTACGATGGCAATTGCTTTGAGGATCGAATAATTAAGGAAGCACAATGTAAAGACGAAACTTGGCAAGTGATTTCGAAGATACTAGAAAGAGAAAGTTATCTAAACTATCAGCAGCGAAATGGAATAATGCATAAATTTTTGGACGGGTGTTATCTTTTAGTAGTTCCAAAGGAAATGAGAAAAAAATTATTATCAAAACACACGAAAAAGGTCACATTGGGTGGAAGAAGATGAAATCGTAAATCAACCAAGAGTATTTTATTCTTTACTTAAAGCGCCATATTGAAGGCGTTATTTTTAACTGCGTTACATGCATATTATCTGCAAAAAATCTGGTAAGGAAGTAAGGTTATTGAATCCAAGGGACAAAATGAATGTAGAGTTTTTACCTCAATCATCTTGGACCAACGGCGAAATCGTATAAATATTTGCTCGTGATCGTTGACACCTTCACAAAATTAGATATTCCCGGTAAAGACATGCTCTGCAGATATCATTAGAAAGCTAGGCCAGCCGGTGTCGGAAGTTTTCGGAAATCCAAATCGAATCATTACCGACAAGGGAGCAGCATTTATGGCTATTGTGCTTGAAAAATACTTTACGAAGAACAACATTATTCATCACCTGGCCGCTACTGGAGCTCCAAGAGGAAACGGACAAGTCGAACGTATGAATCAACTCATTATAATGTTAACCAAGCTATCCGTTGCAAATCCCTTAAAGTGGTACAAGCATGTAAGTAGTGTACAAATGATAATATATTTTACCGTTTCCAGAAGTACTCAAGGGATACTTTTCGAACCTCTTTTCGAAGTTCGTATGTCATCACCTGAAGATCATGGGCTATGTCATATGTTCGACCAACAAAGCCTCGAGGCTTTTGAGGAACAGCGCCGTAAAATGTGAGCACAAGCTAAACAGCAAATTCTCAAAATTCAGGCAGAAAAGCGCATCCGGTACAATAGAAAGCGAACAGGTACCAAAATGGCCAGGGTTTAAAACTGTTTCCGAAATATCTCGGACCCTATGAAATCACCAAGATGAAATGTAATGACAGCTACGATGTGAGAAAAGGTGGAAGTCACGAGGGTCTAAAAGTCACGTCCATAGCAGCTGATTATATGAAACCTTGGATACGTTATGAAACTGATAGCGAGGCTGAGTCGTCTGAGGCATCCGACAGACAGTGTGGCCGAATGTAGGGTAAATAAGCAGTCAAGCATGCCGGACGGTGAAGAAAGTTTGACATAAAAAAGGCACAGAGTAACTTCGATGGTTCATAAATAAGCAGAAGAGTTAGCGAAGCGAGTGCATGAAGTTGTTCCACGAAAAGCAAGGAAACACAACAATTTGTTAAGAATAAATGAACTTCAACGTATGCATTTTTATAATATTTCTAATTTAATATTGCTATAAATTTGTATATTGGACATAGTTTCTAAATAAATATTTTACGCGGATTGTAAACGAATCTAATTAAAACAAAACCGTCGTGCATATCGATATTTAAACCTCGGATCGAGGACAGCTTCATTAGGTGCAACTATTTGGTGCTCCCTTTTTACCTCTACTACGCACAAATAATATTTCACTTCTCTCCCTCAAGGTTTTGTCAATCGGTAAAGGAACTGAATTCAAGGACAGCTTCATGCTATTTAGAAAAAAACAGATATTTTTTAATCACAAATTCCAGTTCGCACCTTGTTATAATTTCTAAAGAGTTGTATTTGTTCTTGTACTGATTTGCTTACTTGACATACTTTTCAAGTTGCCACAGAAAGGAACTGCAAATGGCATGTTTTTTGTGAGTTTTACAATCCAAATTCATTTCCTTGCTATTTCTCCTCCATTTCATCTAAATCTGTGGTAGGAATAGGATCTGCTTTTAATGTTTCTTTTCCTATGAAAGTAGTTGAAAAATTATATTCGCAACTGAAGCATCTGCCGTAATTGACATGATTTTTAGATTTTCCCCATTTTTATACACAGCATTTTATGCCAGACAGCAAAGCAGTGTTTCATTTATTAAACGCCTGCATCCTATGCATTATGGATGTCCACCATCACGCTCCAGCAACTGCTGCCAACTAATGTGAATGCTACCACAGTATACAATCCACTGAGCCAAAGAAATTTACACAATAGACAGAGTGTTGCAACGCCGTTTCTTGATAGTAGCATGTGAAGTTATATCATAAGAAATAAAAGGTTCTAAATGTATTAATTAGAACCATAAATATATTGAAACATAAATGGTTGCCTACTTTTAGGGTATGCTCTATTCTTCTTTTTCAACCCCTAAATAAACCTGCGCGGAGGCATGCGAAACTGCGTTCGAAATCTAGTGGATATTCTGGTACACGAGAGGTAAATAAGCCGCCACACAATTGACATCGAGACACTGACACAGAGAGAGAGAGAGAGACAGAGAGATCTTGTGAACAATGAGAGAGTGAATATTGAATATTGATACCAGAGTAAAGAAACTTAAACGTCAAACGGCAAAGCAGCGAAATAAAGCAGACGGACGTTGTACAAGAATCCACTGAAAATCGTGTTGTACCCGCTACGGACGCTGGCAGCGAAAAAGAGTTTCTTTTCTCTGTGTTCTCTGATTGATACTATCAATTTGAGAGTGAAAAGTGGAAAGAGGAAGAGTAAATATAAGAAAAAAATTAGTGTAAGAGCAAATAAATTAAAAAAATTAAATTAATATGAGTGATAAGGGTAACTGTAATAACCTGTTTAGTGCACTGAGTGATATGACGGACAATGGTTGTCACAGAATGGCTCGGAATCAACTGAGGAGCCTGTGTTAAAAATGACTAAAATTAACAAAAATAAAAAGAAAAGCAAGAAACGTCACAAGGAAAGCGACTGTTCGGCTAAGTGCGAAAATAGCAGAGATTTCTGTAAGAAAATTATGGTACAAATCCAAGAATTAAAAACAATTAATTCTGAGCTGCGAAGTGAAAAAGAAGCGCAAGATTACCACATCTATGCAGGTTGATGATGTGGATAATTCAGTGGGAATTGATTACAGCTTCCCCCACTTCCTAAAGTTAATCCGCAGCGTGACAACTTAAGCTGCAAAGGGACAGTGGCAACTACTCACGTGCCTATGACATCTGCCTTAAAGAAACAGCAACAAGCTAAATCTGGAGGAATCTGTGCCAAATCCGGAGAGAGAAACGAAAAGGACATGCCGCCGATATTTGTGTGCTATAACATGGATCTGAAGGAGATGACTGGTAAGTTGCACACCTTATTAAATAATAAGAACTTTGCGTTTAACATTATTAGCACGAATGTTACGCATATTAGTGCATTTTTGAAAGCTGACTATATTAAAGCAAGGACTTTTCTAACTGAGAGCGGTGTTAAATGCTACTCATTTAGTTGTGATCAAGAAGCTTTCAAAAGTCTACAGTGAAGAAGAAATCAGAGAATATCTGGAAGACTTAAATCATAGAGTAAAGAAATAAGAGTCACAATCTGAAATGTCACTCATTTTTCGACATAGAAGAGATCGGTCGGGGGTAGTAACCAGAGTGGCGCTGCGATATAAAAATGAGAGTTATTGAGTAATTGGCGCTATTAGCAGCGCCACCATACAAAAAGTTTTTAGTTCGAGATTGTGACTCTTATTTCTTCACTCTATGCTTAAATTTAAAAATTATACAATTTTGAAAATTATCAAGTTGAGGGATGCAAATTGGCTGATTCAGTTAGGTCAAGATTCAAACCCCACAGAATTTAATAATATCGAGTATATTCTAAACTGTAAGGTTAGTCTGGAAAAATTGAGACGAAACTTGGTCTCCCAGTGTAGGAATTCTTAGCGTTACACGCATGTGTCAAGCAATTGCCACATGGTTTATCGGTGCATCAAAAGCCCTGAGCCACATGGTCCGGCAAAGTGCAAAATACCCCCAAACGAGGAAAATAATAAAGAGCACGCTTAGACTGATCCTGACAGTGGTCAATTAGTGAAGCGGGTCGGAGTACCCATTAGTTATGTCAACTGCAATACTACAGTAGGGCACACTGCTAATTCGCTCAACTGTCCGAAACAAATTGAAATCCTTAAACGGTTGTCCGAACGAAAAGCCACAAATGTAGCTCCTAAGTATGTTGTGCCTTTCAAGAAGTTGTCCGTTGCAAATCCTATTCCGATTCCTTCGCCCTTTCGGGGACCACATTCTTATGCTTCTAAAGCTAAGAGCGCCAACCAAAAGAATATATCTTTGTCTGTGCGTTCTGAACCCTAACCTACTCCATTGACCAACTGCACTGACCGTGTGTTAAGTAAACCGGTCAACTCACCACCTCCACCCCAATTTTTGGATGGTGTAAACAATGAGTGCAAAATACTCTTTGGAAGAAATTTGTTCTCTTGTATTTAAAGAGTTGGCGAATGTTCGATATCCTACATTAGACCCGAGAACAACGGCCACTCTAAATCTCCTTATAGATCTGCATTCCAGTCATGGCCATTAAAAAATTTAAATGTTTGTTTATAAATATGAATTCTCTGATATCAAAGCACAAACATCATTATTTTAACTTTTCCTTAAGGACACATAAGCTGGATATAGTGCTGATTGCACAATCGTAGGGACGGCAACTTCAGATGTGCGGATATGTCAGTGCCGTTGGGAGTGTCAGTGTTGGTGCCACCGCAACTGCAATTTGTGTGCGCGAAGACTTCAAATAAGAAGTCGTTAAGATGGAGTGTACTAGTAACCTTGCCATTACGATGTAGTCTGCAGATAGTAGTAAAATCGCCTTTGTGTCTTTGTACAATAGACCTAATAATCAATTCTGCTGATCTGGACAAGATTCCTCACTCAATTGATGCAAATTAAGTTTTTTTGGCAGGAGACTTGAATGCTCGACATAACTAACTGGGGAGACTCCGTTATAAACAGTAGTGGCCGTGTTCTCTCCAATTGGTTGTCAAGAAGACCTGATTTGAATTTCATACCAACCAAATATTCGCAAAGGGTCACTAGTCACTTTTTGGTTTCGCCAACCATTAGCATAGAATTTGAGAGTATAGGCGGTTATGCAGATTGTTCAAGGCCCCATCAATTTGAGTCAGATCACTACGCAGTGGAACTATGTGTCTCCGTGAATGAGAATGTGGTGCACTGCCCAACAGCCAAGTTTCAAAACTATAGCAAAATGAACGTTGAACTGTTCAATCATATTCTCTCTGACACTTTTGGTGGTCATTATCTACCCATTGACCGAAACGTCGGAAAATCAGAAATTGACACTTGCATTTGCTGCTATTGATATGGCTTTGAACTCGGGTGCCGTGCCGAAAGTCAAAGTCAGGAATCGTGGATTTATTGATTTGCCGCAAGAAATCATTAAATTCATTGAGTACAAAACACGTTTACGTCGCCAAGCATTCCGCCGTGTCAACCCAGAGCAAATGTGCACATTGAATGCGATAAACAGAAATCCAAGATCATTGAGGAGCGTATTTAGTTGCATGAAGACGCTTATTGGAAGAAATTCTTTGCTAGTATACGATTAAGCCATAATTGGTAGAAGAAAATTAAAGGATTATGTGGACTAAATCGAAAGACTGAACTGCCTCATATTAAAATACCTGATCGGAGCGAACTTGACTTTGATGTAGATGGCGACGGTAACGATAGTAATGGGATTGTTCCACGTTTTTGAAAAGGTTCATAAACACATCCTTATACTCAGCAGACTTCACGAATTTCGTTGTTGCATTTCTGAGCTAGAGAATTGCAACAACCCTCTCATTCAATTAAGCAATCTGCTCGGATGAAGACTAAATTGAGGTATAATGAATTTACGAACGCTGCGGAAATCGAAATTGACCTAATTCTGCACAGCAACAAAAAAAGTTGTGGAGAAGATTTTAAATTCTGTACTGCGTAGAACTTTTCCCTTTTTCTGGCGGTTTCTAGCAATTCTCTTCAACCATGCGTATAACTTGGGTTATTTCCCCAAGCAATGGAAATGTGCAAGAGTTTTCGCTGTTCGCAAGTTGAATGCGCCACCCAATCCACTGTGCGGCTTTTTCCCCATCTCACTTCTCTCAAACATGAGCAACTTGTTTGAGGGATTCATCCTGCATAAAATCAAAGAACACATCACTGAGCACAGTGTGTTGAAGAATTGCTAGCTTTCGCAACTTCCATTCTACCAGCCATGCATTTGCTAAAACTTGAACAATCGAACGGGCTACAGTAGCAGTTGGATTAGACTATGAAAAGGCCTTTGATACTGCCTAGAATGAGGGTATCATCTACAAGATGTACAAAGAATTTAACTTTGACTCCAATATTTGTGCCTATTGTATATAATTACTTAACTGATGTTTCTATGTTTCCAATGAAGACGACGCTTCATTAATAAGAGACATTGCAGCAGGGGTTCTACAAGGTTCGTTATTAGGTCCCATTATATATAACATATACTTAACAGATTTGCCAAACCCGAATAGTTTAGATAATATCCCAAATCCAAACATACGCACTTATACGAGTATATGCCGACGATATCCAGATCCTTTGTTCAAAAGCCCGAATCGCAGCTAAACACTGCTAAATGTGAGTGCCCAGCTTTCAAGGGTGTTCGCAAATACTTATACAAAAATGCTCGCACTTATGTAAATATGTTCCGAAGATAATGAAACGTGATAGCTCAGTGAAAAGGAATTGCATACTTTTAGGATCCCATCTGGAGTTTGAGAATGAGTGCACCACCCTGTGTGTGCAAGTCAAGACACGAACTATTCGTATAAAAGTTTACTTAAGAACACCCTGTCGGTGGTGTAAAATAATGAAAGCTTCCTTTGAGGTGTATGAAGTTCTAGAAACATCCAGAAAATTCTAGCGTATTGTAGAAGTTTCCACCTCAACCATTCGAAACTATAAAAGCACAAGACTGTGCAAAGTCAAAGACATTCGAACAGAGATCGTAACAGTGTGTACATCGTGCATTTTAAATCGAAGCAGCAGTATTTGTGATTTGCAAAGTGATGAAATTCATTATTCAATAAAGTGATGAAATTACTTATTAAATAAAGTGAAGTAATGGTTTGTGAAATAAAGTGCAAATTGTAACAAAGTAAACTTTAAGCCTAATATTAAGTTTGTAAATAGCAATAATTAAATAAAGTTAGTTATTTTAATTTAACCAGCGATTGTTGATTACTACACGATCCAGTGGTACGAATCCGAGTACAGAGAGTTAGAATAAATTGTCAAGAGGGCAATTTCGTAACAATAAGTTTTAATAATGACGCCATCCAGTATAAAGAGCAAAAAAAAATTTGTGAGTGATTTTGCAGGGCAATTTCAGTTTTCAGCAGCACATGGATTTTGTTTGAAAAAGGCAAAGAAAATGTTCTTCGCCTATTCCACTCTTCTTAGAAGGTCCAGGACCTCAGCTTCGATGTAAAGCTTAATATCTATAAGCAGATTATCAGGTATGCTTTTCACACATGGTTCAATATATCTTCGAAAAAAATGGAGATGTTATGAGTGTTCGAAAGGTATATTTTGCGAATATGCAGTGGCACATATCTTCAGCCTTACATTCCGAATCAGCAATTTCGCAAAAGACTTTCCAATTACACGTTTTATGACACATGCAAAATAAAAGGGATTGGTCGCTTCCTAATTGAACCAGCCATAAAATTTGTCTGCAGAATGCCATATGTAGGTAATGAGCCCATTGAAGGTTAGTTGGTAAAGAAAAGAGAAACGAGCTGCCTATCTCACATACATCTGAAGATTTTAAGTGATAAAGGAAATTTGTTCTCCAATAACAAACTAATGTTCTATCACCGGCGACATAACACACGTGACATTCTGGAGAACCAAGTTTATAGTTCTTGCCAATATGTTAGCATAAGTAACAATAAAGCTTTTTAATACCAATGCAAATTAGTTTATAGTTCGTTAAAGTTCATTAGATTAAGTGAAAGCAGCATAAGTATATAACCTTTTCAGGCCCTTTCCGGGTAAATTTTACTAATTTAATATAAAAAATACATCTACTCTAATTAAACATTGTTAAAATTAAGACAAAAACTGAAAAGGCAAAATACACAAACTGAAAAGGCATAGATACATACATTTGTATGTTAGGAAGACACTATGTTAGTATAAGTATAACTTACCTCTCTAATTAATGATAATTTTGGGTCAATAAAAATGGAAAGATATGAAATCTCTTTGTTCTTGCATCCCTTTCTGTCTAGCCCTTTGCATCAAAAAGAGCTTGCGAAAATTATCAACACGTTTCAAGTCATCATGTGCATTCTATATGATTTATATTCTATGGTCTAACAATGGTTTCGATAAAACCATATTTCAATCTGGTATTTTCCGAGGATCTGAAGGTCAAGATGTTAGATGACCACAGTACACGAAATAAAGTGTAGTCTAACGCTCCAAAAGAACAGAAAATCCTTTTTTTCCTTCGGGATTCATCAGCCGGGAACCCCAGAAGGTGTGCGTCGCATTAACATCTTAATGATGCGATTATGCTCCCAGCTTATAAATCACAGCAACAAAGAATTTGTCTGTATATAATGGTATCTTTTGTAGGATTCTCCCCATACTGAATACGACCTATTTCTTTTAGTCAGAAATTACCTTCTTCGCAAAAGAAAATATTTTTTTATATTTGGGAGCTTCTGTTCTTACTTGCAAAAACATCTAATTTGTCATTTAACTATTTCTAGTGGAACCCAGCGGCCGAAATACGACCGCACGCCAGGGAGATTCAAAAATTTGGGGTAAGGTATTTGGTTTAGATCGACAATAATCGGTCATAGACTTAAATGACCGAACAAAATTACTACAACTGTCTAATTCATTCGCTAATTCACGCTTCAAATTCACATTACATTTAACATTTGCTTCACGCATCCTGTATCTTGCCCTGTATCCAGATCATACAAATACAACTGTGCATAACACGGCTGACGACCAAATTCAGAAGTTAACGCACCAGCACGATGGTAAAATATGTCATGTGCTTTAAAATGATAAACGCCATTCAAAGTTGTACAAGACCTTGGCCTCAGAACTAACCATTGCAAGTGAAGAATTACAATCAAAAATATACTTCTCAATTCAATCCTTTTTTTAAAATCAAATGTATTTACAATCGACTGGTTCTTAACAGTAACAAGCGAATAATGCTCCGTCCCACTCCTATCATAATGTGAATAACGAATTATTTGCCACGGAAATCAATCCAATGAAAGGAAACAAATTCAAAAACTAAACGAATATTGTTTACTCACAACAGCGGCTCTGTGTAATATCGTACGTTTTTCATATAAAGAGAAGCATACTTCTAGGCACATATTTTAGACATGGTGCCATCTGTTTTTTTATTTTTGGAAAGGCAAACATAGATATTGAAACGTGATTGCATATCAGTGAAACGGGATTGCATACTTTTAGGATCCCATCTAGAGATTGAGAATGAGTGCCCCCTGTGAGTCAAGATGCGAACTATTCGAATAAAAGCTTATTCAAGAACCATCTGTCGGTAATGTCAAAAAGAATATTCTCGACTTCTGTCGAAGTGGATAGAAACTTCTAGCAACTTCCAGAACAGCGTGGAATTTTCTACTCCAACCATTCGAATACTATAAAAACGACAAGACCGTTCAAAGTCGAACGCAGTAGATCAGAGATCGTAACAGTGTGTACATGAGGCATTTTAATCGAAGCAGCAGTAATTGTAATTGTGATTTTGCAAAGTGAGTTATGAAATAAAGTGCAAATTGTAACTAAGTAAACTTTAAGCCTAATATTAAATGTGTAAATTGCAATAGTTAAATAAAGCTAATTATTTTAATTTAACCAGCGATTGTTTGATTACTACACAATCCAGTGGCACGAGTCCGAGTACAGAGAGTTAGAGAAATTGTCAGGAGGGCAATTTTGTAACAGAGTAAATTGTCAAGAGGGCAATTTCGTAACAATATATTTTTTACTTAGTTTCACGATTTGATTATGAACAAATTAAATATAAGAAAAATATATATATTCTGCACATCTGCAGCACAGATGCTTTAAGATGATGTAAATTAAAAAAAAGGACCAGTAGTTTTTCTGTAATCGATACGACCAAAAAGCCTTAGCCGATTAATATTGTTACGAAATTGCCCTCTTGACAATTTACTCTGTTACAAAATTGCCCTCCTGACAATTTCTCTAACTCTCTGTACTCGGACTCGTACCACTGGATTGTGTAGTAATCAAACAATCGCTGGTTAAATTAAAATAATTAGCTTTATTTAACTATTGCAATTTACACATTTAATATTAGGCTTAAAGTTTACTTAGTTATTACTTGCACTTTATTTCACAAACCATTAGTCACTTTATTTACTAATGAATTTCACCACTTTGTAAATCACAAATACTGCTGCTTTGATTATAATGCTAGATGTACACACTGTTACGGTCTCTGATCTACTGTATTCGACTTTGAACAGTCTTGTCTCTTTTATAGTTTTCGAAGGTTGGAGTAGAAAATTCCACGCTATTCTCGTACTTTCTAGAAGCTTATATCCACTTCGACAGAAGTCGAGAATATTCTTTTTGATATTACCGACAGATGGTAAACTTTTATCCGAATAGTTCGCATCTTGACTCACAGGGGGCACTCATTCTCCAACTCAGATGGGATCCTGAAAGTATGCAATCACATTCACTGTACTATCACGTTTCAATATAATGATTATATAATATTGAAACATAAATGATTGCATACTTTTAGAAAACCTCTATTAAGTTCAGTTACTACGAAAGTCAAGAAACAATCTATTCGAAAAAAGCTTACTCAAGAACCCCTTTCGAAGTGTAAGATTCGATAATGTTCCAGAAACTTATTTTATAGTGTAGGGAATATTCTAGAATTTTCTACTTCAACCATAAGAAAAGTATATGAGCCACCACACAATTAAAGACGATATGTAGTTTAGTAGCAACCGTAACAGTGTGTACATCGGGCCAATAGAAACAGCAACATTTGTAATTGTGATTGAGAAGTAATAAAGTGATTAATGAATTATTAAGTAAACTGCAAATTGTAATAAAGTAAACTTTAAACCTAATATTAAGTGTGTAAATTACAATATTTAAATAAAGTTCATTATTTTAATTTAACCAGCGATTGTTTGATTACTACACAATCCAGTGGTACGGATCCCAGTATTGAGAGTTAGAATAAATTGTCACGAGGGCAATTTGGTAACAATATAAATTGTCAGGGGGACAAATTCGTAACAAAATATAAATGCTTTTGTTCTTGATGCCACGTAAACTATTTGCAACTCAACTACATAAAATGCAAACGGAACTGGTTTTCTCGATCAACCCCAACTGCTCATACCTAGTTCATTGTTCACTAAAGACTATTGTATCCGTTTATTCTATTGTTGACTTGAGAATAACCTCTGACCTCTAACTTCGTTTCAATAAGCTCGCTGCGAATTTCATTAACAAACAGTCTGTGACTTTGCGATATTCATTATATAAATTTCATATACTCGTATACATTTGTAAGTAACCTTTAGAGAACTGAAGGCGTACGCTGCCATTGTGCCTTCCCTCTTAAATTATAATTTGAACTATATGTTTGGAATTATCGTCACATCTTGGGAACCGCAACGTCAGTCATATATTCTGCTAGCACAAGCATTCGCTTTAATTGAAAACTAATATTAAGCGGATCATCCTGGAGTATGGTAATAAATCCTGTCTTTTAGAATTCTTTGGATTTTCATTTAACTTCAGCGAAACCAAAAAGGGCCAAGTTGCTGGCCCCAACTTTAATGTTTTGGATTACTCTGAGGGGACCTCCTTAACTATACTATATTCTTGAGACATTTGGTTATCTGTAAGTCAAAAGCGGTGCAGTTATTTATAATGTTGTGGACTGCAATTAGAGTGTTAGAGTAGTAGTACCAGCGTTGTTGTGAACCAAAACCTTTTTGAAGATGGCTGTGTATAAAAGATATGTGCCCAGTGTATAGATGAACAACAAGCTTTGCAATATTGCAAGAAATCGCTGCTGGGAATACCACTTTATTTCCATTTGGTTTGAGTTGGAGTAGTCGAACTGTAGCCATTCTATGTCTCTCATATTTACCATAAATATATTTGTCAGGCGGAGTATGTCAATTTGATCCATGTCCATGTGAATATGAAATGGTTCTTATCTTGCAGATTTTGCTATTCTATGCGCCGATTCATTCCCTTGGAATCAAAATGAATGAAAACCCACGTATATTTCATCCCACTACTGTATTCCACTAAAATGTTGCGTATCATTGATATACATTGACTTTTGGTGTTGTTGTGTCTGCCAGTCAATGAATTTGTCTTTCATCTTAGGAGCAATTTTGACTTCTAGGTAACATAGTGAGAACCGTCACAAAATAAAATAATTAAAATGTCTTACGCAGTAAGTCCTCTTTAGCCAGAGATATTGCTGTAATTAAAAAAAAAACATAATCCCATTTGTGACCAGTGGGAAAAAATCCCGCCGTGACAATGTACAAGGTGCAGGACAAAGTAAACAGGTTATCTATTGGAAAGATCCCTCACTGATGTACCGTCATAATTCATTTCATATCAGTTGGACGAATAGAAGCGGAGTTATTGCGTCTGTCCAGTGCCTCACGTTCTGGAAGAGCCTTATATATTGTTACGAAATTGCCCTCTTGACAATTTACTCTGTTACAAAATTGCCCTCCTGACAATTTCTCTAACTCTCTGTATATAGTACCGATGATAAAATTATCAGGTGTAAGCGCTTCGATGTCACTTCGATCGGATGATAGAGGTGAAATCGGGCGAGAGTTAAGTATGGCTTCAATCTCAACCAATGTCGTTGTCAGCTCGTCAAAGTTGAGTCGTGCATTCATCACAGTGCGAGATAGATGACCTTTAGCCGACTTCACTGCGACCTCCCACAAGCCGCCGAAATGTGGTGTCCTTGGGGTATGAAATGAAAGTGGACAAATTTATCATTAGTATAAAAGTTTTTTATAATAGTTTGATTTTAAGCATCAAAAAGGAATTCTTCGAGAAGTGCTAATTTGTTACTAGCACCTGCGAAATTGGTAGCATTAGAGCAGAATATGCCTCTTCTCCAGATCGTACGCTTTAATGCTGCTACTAAAGCATCTGTTGACTGGTCTGAGCCAACTTCAACATGAACAGCTTTCGATGAGTGACATACAAAAATCGCAATATATTGAAACGTGATTGCACAGTGAAACGTGATTGCATACTTTTAGGATCCCATCTGGAGTTTGAGAATGAGTGCACCACCCTGTGCGTCAATTAGTCAAGACACAATCTATTCGAATAAAAGCTTCTTTCGTTGTAGAGATCGTGGTGTAAAGAATTTTCTCGAAAGAAAGAACTTCCTTTGAGGTGTATATAAAATTCTAGAAAGATCCAGAAGATTCTAGAGTATTGTAGAAGTTTCTACCTCAACTATTCGAAGCTATAAAAAGCACTAGGCTGCAAAGTCGAAGTCATTCGAACAGAGATCGTAGCAGTGTGTACATTCTGCATTATAAATCGAAGCAGCAGAATTTGAAATTGTGATTTTGCAAAGTGATGAAATTACTTATTAAATAAAGTGATTCATGAATTGTGAAATAAAGTGCAAATTGTAATTAAGTAAACTTTAAGCCTAATATTAAATGTGTAAATTGCAATAATTAAATAAAGTTAGTTATTTTAATTTAACCAGCGATTGTTTGATTACTACACGATCCATTGGTACGAATCCGAGTACAGAGAGTTAGAGTAAAGCAAAATATACAATTCCTTTTGAATTGTGGGTCCAATTAAGATGTCGTTCAGAGACCTTTGAGACTAAGTTTGGCATGAAGCATCAAAGACTACCCTTAATTTTGTTGATGTGCTTGTTGGCTTTAAAACACAGTCGTTAGGTGTATAGTAATGTTGTTTATCGATTTTTGGGTTTTTGATTAACCTCATACGCCCTAAATATATGTATTCTCTCATAAAAGCCACAAATTGGATTTTTGTATCAGCATCTCGAACCAAGCGTCGCTCAAGTGGCGTGAATCTTCTCAGTGCAGTACCATGTGAAGTGCCTAGAGACGAAGGGTTATGTTTAAATGGCAATCATACAACAGTTCTTCCCTCTGAACTGCGAGATACGGTTTGTGAGTAAAATGTTTCACAACTAGTTTGCTCATCGGTCCAACTGGTTGTTGGAGTCTTAACTGCATCCAATTTCCACGTTTGTTCCAATTGTTTGTCTATTGCGTCTTCATACGAAAGAAAGCAAGTTGGCAGCAGAGTTGAGACAGGAGGAGCTTGAGTTTTATAACGACCAGAAACGACCCAACTCAATAGTGTTTTCTGAAGGGTGGGCAGATTGCTACCAAGTTTATTCTGACCGACAGATCGAAACATGTTTCAGTTTCTAGCAATAAATCTATGCGTTTAGTTTTGAAAATGTGATCATCATCAAGTTGGGTACGAGTAATTGGTGGCAAGTTCCACGACCAGACATCAATTGCCGATTCAGGCTGATACGAAATATGAGATGTTATACAAAATGAAAGAGACAGTTCCAAATTACATTTTATAGAAGTCGATGTTTTTTGTTTAATATTAGAATGTGGATTTTAACGATTTTTCCTGAAATCTTTCCAATTCTTAAAGAAGAAAGTTCAATAAGAAACGAAAAATGTTTAGGCCTGACTGAGAGATGGTCCCATGATGTATAGCTTTTTGCCTGCACGTCACTCACTTCCTTATTCATATTATTGGAAGGAAAAAATTTATCATAATGCTTCAAAAAATATGCCCAGTTGGCTCTGTCTGGGGTAAACTTTGGCAGTAGTATACCCCTGGATGAATGAGGCGAACGTAATTTAATTACTTAAATTGAAGTGAACTTAGTGTAGTACTTGAAAATGTAAGAATTTATGTTAGCCGAAATACAGACAGCGATGGGTTCGAAGGTTTTATATGTGGGGAAATGGGTTCTGGCACCGTCGCTTAGCACTATAATATTATCGGCATAATTCAAGTCTTCCAAAAGTATCCCTTTTTGCTTAACATAGTCAGAGCCTCAAAAGAAGGCTTCACACATTTCAATCCCGAAGCATAAATAATTGGCAGGAGAATATGAATGTTATATTTACCTTGTCTTCGCGCTTAAAAGTCTGATTAGGTGGTATATAGCGCAATGTTATAGTGAATGAAAACCCAAGGTTTATATCGATGATGATGTTGGCACTTGCATAAATATGTGTTACATATTGTTACGAAATTTTCAAACTCTCAATATTCGGATTCGTAACACTGGATTATGTAGTAATCAAACAATCGCTTGATTAAATTAAAATAATTAACTTTATTTAAATATTGCAATTTACACACTTAATATTAGGCTTAAAGTATACTTGATTACAATTGCACTTTATTTAATCAATTTATTACTTCTTAATACTGTAACTTCTACAAGTGAAATGCACGATGTACACACTGTTACGATATCTGCTCAACTGCCTCTAGTTTAATTGTGTGGTGGCTTATATACCTTTCTTATGGTGAAGTAGAGCATTATAGAACATTCCCTATACTTCGGTAGAAATTCGAGAACATTCTCGAATTTTATCTACGCTGCGAAGGAGGGTTATTGAGTAAGTTTTTTTCGAATAGATTGTGTCTTGACTTATATACACATATCTCGTAGTAACTGAACTTAATAGAGGTATCCTAAAAGTATGCAATATATTGCATTCTTTTTATAATTAGTGACATTTTACAAATTTGTTGTCTTAAAATTAAGAGGCTAGACTGAAAAGCGTGCAAGGAATGTTCCCCGTAAAATATCCTCATTTACTTACTTTATTATAAAGATTAATCACACCAATAAATTGTGATGTAATTTTAAGACATCACTTGTGAGATGGTTGTTAAACATATTTCTACGCATTGCCTTTAAGTTGGGGTAGTTTTTGAGTGCAGCAATGCAACGGCTATCCACGCAGTCGATATTCGTGTGAGCATTTGATGTGATGTGTTCACGACGAGAGAAAGTATCGGGGGATAGTGGGGTTTCCGTTCATCTGTGTTGAAAGAATTTCAAGTGGAATAATTCTAAGTATCGTGACATAACTTTATATGTCCCAGCAAGTGCTTAGTTCCTGTGATCGGACAGATGTAATTTGGTGCAGCAGCTACATCCGCAATTTATTTCCTAATATTCCCGAATGTCCGTGAACCCACATCATTTTAATTTTATTGCAATATTTAACACACATACATTGGACATTATTTATAGTACTACTGGTATCAATATTGAAGGTCCAGACGGTTTCAATAGTCGATTTGTTATCCGTGCATATGAGGAAGTTACCGTTATTGATGCTCTAGTAATATTAATCAGTGTTGAAAAGTGAATTAAACTGTGTTTAGATTTTAGGTATTTGATAATATTGAAACATATGTGATTGCATACTTTTAGGATCCCATCTGGAGTTTGAGAATGAGTGCACCACTCTATGTATTTAAGCCAAGGCACAATCCATGCAGATAAAAACCTCTTTCGAGGTGTAGATAATGGTCTAGAGAATGTTCTCGAAAATAAAAGCTTACTCAAGAACCCTCTTTCGAGGTGTAGACAATGGTCTAGAATGTTCTCGAAAATAAAAGCTTACTCAAGAACCCTCTTCCGAGGTGTAGATAAGATTCGAGAATGATCCAGAAACTTCTTTAATAGTGTAGAGAATATTCTAGAATTTTCTACTTGAACCATTCAAAAGGTATATAAGCTACCACACTATGAAACTGCGGACACGGCTGAATTTTAATCGCAACAGTGTGTACATTGTGCATTTCACTTGTAGCAGTTACAGTATTCAGAAGTAATAAATTGATTAAATAAATTATTAAATAAAGTGCAAATTGTAATAAAGTACACTTTAAGCCTAATATAAAGTGTGTAAATAGCAATAATTAAATAAAGTTAGTTTAGTTAGTTTCGTTTTTTTAAATTTAACCAGCGATTGTTTGATTATTACAGAATCCAGTGGTGCGAATCCGAATATAGACAGTTACAGTAAATTGTCAGGAGGGCAACTTCGTAACAATATTAAGGCGGGTAGCAAGACTTCTTCTTAACTTTACACAATGTTCCTTAAAACTAAATGTTCCTTACAAATAAAAATGTACATTATCATAGTTGGGATTAGACCTAGTACATTTGCTTTTCTTACATACATGTAAAATTTTGTATTTATCAATATATAATTGGCACCAGAGAGGTTACCCCCAGTTCCAATTCCGTTAAGGATATCCATCCTTTTGAGGCGTCTTGTAGAGGGAAGCTCTAGTAGCCCTTCGCTAAGCACTTCGGGTGATTTTCTAATTTAAGAGCGTAGGTTTTACAGCTGTTGACTATTTCATTTTCAATCGTGGGCATATTTAGGTCACGATGGATGTTTAAGTTCCTCAAGTACCATGAAGTACCAGTGATCATTCTCAGAATTTTCGATTGGAGGCGTTGGATTTTCTCCTTGTTTGATCGACACGCGGTGCTCCACTATTGAATCCCATATAGGCTTAATGATACTGGTATAAATAAACACCTTGTATTCTAAGGCAAGATTTGAATGCTTATTTAGTAGCCAGTCAAGGTATGGAGTTTGCATTTGATCTGAGTACACTTCGAGTCAATGTGTTTAGTCCAAGTCAATCGTCTGTCTAAGTGGATTCCCCAGGTACTTTATGTCAGAGCATTGTGGACTATTTTGGCCATTGATGCGAAAATGGGGGCACGTGTCCTTCCTTAAGGCAAATGTTAAGTGTGCACATTTAACTTCATTGACCTTTATTCTCCATTTGTTAAGCCACTGTTCAACAGGCAGTAAGTGCCTCTGTAGCCATTGCGAGGACTCAAGATGGGAGCTGCTCAATATAGCGGTATCATCGGGAAATGTGAATATAGCGGTGTGATCGGATGTTGGCATATCAGCTGTAAAACCCAAATACAGCATTGGTCCAAGCACACTGCCTTGAGGTAATCCTGCTTTGATGTGAAATTAGGCAGAAGTAGTGTCACCTTGGCTTACCATGAATTTTCAGTCTTTAATGTAAGCTTTAAATAGTTTGTGGAATTTCTTTGGGAGAATTCCTTTAAGTTTATTTATGAGCCCTTTGTGCCACACCTTATCAGAAGCTAGCATCGTTCTTTTGTTCGAATACTGAGCATATAACTCTCACTATGCGATGAACTTGCTCCATCGTTCCATGCATTTCACGGAAGCCGAACTGGTGTTGAGCAATCACATTGTTTTTATTTAAAAACTGGAAGACCTGCCGATGAACTATTTTTTCGAAGATTTTAGATAAGGTATGCAGTAGACTAATGGGTCTAAATGAACAAACCTGAGTAACATCCTTTCCTGGCTTCGGGATCATAATTATTTTCCAAATTTTCCAGCTTTGAGGATAGTGCCCAGAGCGTAAAATAGAGTTGAATGCTGTGACTTAGGTAATTCTTTTACCATGTTTGCTGTTATCTGATCCATTCCTGGAGCCTTTTTTGATTTAAGTCTTTAATGATGTTATTTACCTCCTTCCTTGTGGTTTTCAGGCGCTCACTGTTTCCACTATTCGGTATTTCAGAAGGTATAACGAAGGGACTTTGACAGAAGACATTACTCAGGTGATCACGAAGGCAGAGCATTTTTCATCATCGCTTTTAGCCCAATTGCCGCTTTTAGGGAGTGGTGACTTGTGCTGTATAGGTCCTTTTTGAAGTTCCTAGCAGCATGCCACAATGAGTGCTCGTTGTCGCCATGAGGAATCTAGATTCCAAAATAGTCTGCAACGGATTTTTGGTGTTTCAATGTGTTATTTAGTTTGCGGGTTGGAATATTTTTATCCCCATATCGGGCTGTATGAGTTCAAATCTCCTACTATTATGTGGGGAGTATCTTTGGAGCGTGTGATGGATAATGCACGAGTTCACTTTTCAATTTTGGTGACCGATGAATTTGCCATTTATAGTTAAATAATAGACAGTGCATCTATTTGTCAGATATGTGGAGTTGGAATCTGATAAGGTTTTCATATGAATGAAGCCTGACGAGTGGTCAAACGAAAGATCAAACGAAGTCTCAGCGGTAAAGTTTCCCTTTTTTATGTTTCTAAACACACCGAAGTCTATGAGGTCTGGCTGTTTGTTGATATCACACGGCCAGTAGGTTGGCTCCCCGGTTGATATAACCTCCCAAGGTACTTATGGCATCATAAAGTTGTCTACCTTTCGGTGAGACAAGGGGTGATCCCCAGAATGATTGTTTTCCATTAAAATCACCGGCTACAATGAACTTCTTCCCAAGTGACTTAAAAAAGAGTTGGAAATTGATCGACTCAATTAAAAATCTTGGTGGACAGTAGATGGCAGATATGGTCATATTTCCTTCTGAGAGTGTGATGTTAGTTGCCTGCAGATAGACTTCGCTGACGTCTTCAAGGACTACATGTTTGATTCTACTACGTATAAGTATTCCACTTCCTCCGCGCCCTATATCGTTTGGATGTTTTGAATCGTAAAAAGTATATCCTGTAATTCTAAAGTGATGTTTTGTTGTTAAATGGGTTTCAGATATTAGCATTATATCCATTTATTGTGCTGTCAGAAAGTCAGCCAGTGTTCCAATTTATGGTTCGTAAGACCGTTTGCGTTCATACCTTGGAAATAATCTTTTGCAGGACGACTGTTGCGTTTTCATCATTTGTTGCATCATAGTCACCATACCTTGCATAGATATCATAAATGTGTTAAGTGTTTGCATTAGGTTCTGTTGCTCAGTATAGTATTCAGCTAACAGTATACAGCTAACACTGTGACATGGTTTTTGTTGGAAAGTGCAGTTATCACGTAATGTTCAAAGTGAAAGAGAACATCGTTTGTGCTTTATTCCTTTATTTCGTTTGAAAACTACCTGTGTATGACAGGCTTCTTTATTTTGGATTATAAACCACATTATTCTTCGTGCTATTGCTCGAGTATTTTCCCTGTGCGTGATAGAAGGGAACCATTAAAGTCGTGCTTAGCTATGTTTGGTTTTGGTATGGGGAGGACATCGGCTTAACGCTTCCTGCAAGTCGTCACAAATTGTCCAAGAACATTTGAAAGCAATGTGTGAAAAAGTTGTGTGGGTAGAAACGTGCGTGGATGATGGTGTTATTCAGAACTATTAAATTGTCACATAGTAGAATTAAGTGTTCAACAACTTTTCCTCGTTGGTTGGAATATTTTTATCCCCATATCGGGCTGTATGAGTTCAAATCTCCTACTATTATTTGGGGAGTATCTTTGGAGCGTGTGATGGATAATGCATTTTGCGTGGAAAAGTTTTGAGAACGGTGACTGCATGTTAACTACTCGTATTTTAAAATGAATTCCAACATTGATTTCAATGATGTGTTTTGCTAGACGAGAATAGGTGACGAGCAATCTTTGGGGATGGGTTTTTCTATAGCAAACCTATGCCTTGCTTAGAGGTAGTGTTGGTAGTCAGGTTATGGAAGTATCCTAAATACGAGATCTGTTCAAAACGTATCGCGAATTTTGAATTTGCGCGGGCTACGGATGTTCGATCTTTTTGTGGCGTTATGTTGGTACTCATGGCCTTCACTTATGTTGACAATCTCGGCCCTTTTGAATGTTCAGTCAGCTATTGTGCGTGGACGTGTTTTAGCTTGTCTTCGATTTTTGTCTATCTCCTCAATCGTGGCGTAGCGTCGTCCTTTCATGGGCCTTTTCAGTTTCGGGAACAAAAAAAACTCACAGGGGGCCAGGTCTGGGGAATACGGTGGCTGCGGCATTATTACAGTGTTTCGCGATACTCTTTGAACATACCTCGTATTGCTTTGAGACAATAGGACTACTTGTCGGAAAGGGAATGTGCGTTTCTTAGATTGCAATTATGTTAGAATTGAAGCCCTTGATTTCCAATTGAAGTGTATGGCAGTTATATGCAAAGCCTTTTATGTTCCTCTGTTAAAATTTGATATTCTTTTATTACGTCCCAAATGCATATAGTTAATATGCAAGCAGACGTGTTATATGCCGGGCTTCGCGTAGGTAGGTAGGTAAGTAAAATGGCTGACGACCTCGGGTCGCCTCAATTAGCAATTGTGCCCTTTTGTTGCCATGTCCTCGCGGGCCTAAAGAAAAAGGATATATACTTTTGTACATTTACAACCATCCGATATTTGATATCACAAGCGAGTGAGAGCTGGGCAGTCACAAAGAAAGTGTACCACTATTTCTTTCTCCTGTGAGTCCTTACAGCTACTGCAAAGAACATTGAACGGAATGTCCATTTTGTCAGCGTGTGCTCCGATAGTCCAACGACCCGTGCAGACAGCTACAAGGTTGCTAATTGGTTGGTCTTGGTTTATTGAGAAGATAGTTAGGGCTTCGAGGGCTGAGCACTGGTTTTTTTTTCTGTAAAATTTCTCCATGTATGTATCTTTTACACGTTGTGGATGAAAATGGGTATTCCTCTGGGCAATTAGCATAGAACGTGTGCAAGGAGCTGGTGGTAAGCAGCAGTTAGCACAGGCAGCGGTTCCTTTACAGCGTTTAGCGGTATGTCCCAGCTTCTGGCATTGAATGAGGAATGTACTCTGTAATTTTCACTGTGTGCCAGGAGATAATAACTTATAAACTGTTACATGTAAAGAGAAAAGTAAGAGAGGATTGTTGTAATTACAATCGCATAGACAAAAATGATGACGTGGGAGATGATTAACAACTGAGATCACATAAATTTAGGGTAATTAAGATTGCGCCGTTTTTTCTTCTTTGCCTCAGGACCGTCCGCCAATAGCGAATCGCTTCGTCGAAGGGGGGCTCGGGGACATAGTTTATGTTTATATGAGTATTTATTATAAATAAACGAGTACGAGTCGTAATAAAGAAAAGGAGCAGTGAGTGGTAAACCACGAACGGTCTGCGAAAGTTTAGAAAAACTCAGAAAGAAACCGGAATATAATCTTGTGTCTGCTCCCCACGAGCGTTAGTCGAAGATTGCTTCCTTATTTAATAATGTTATAGCAGTGTTTTTCTTTTTAGTCTTCTGAATATATTAGATGGTAACATCAAACCTGAGGCAAGATCATTTTAATGAGCCTGAATTCGTCCACTGTATTTTTCAGCTATGCTTTTAACTTCGTCCTTCACTAAGGGAGGAGGTATTGGTTTATGTTTGTTATGTCTATTATTTATTATGTTATGTGTTGGCCATGTACCAAGGCGCATCTTTCATTATTCGTGCATAGATCCTTGGACTAAAATCTTTGAAGAATTTCGATGTTAGAACTAGAAGTTGTACCCCACAGCTAGATCCCATGGTTCCACACTGGCTTGAGAATGCTTGTATCAATAGGATTTTGATTTCCAAACACAAGAAGAATGAAACTGACTCGAAGTCAATTATATTTGTTGTTTTCTGAATGTCGTTAAGAATGTCTGTAGGGTGCTGTGGAGTGATTAAGCTTGAAGAAATTGTTGGAAATTAATTTCAACAAGGTGAGAGTGAATTGTTGTTAATTAAATTAGGTTTTCTATACTAGATGTTTGTTGAATTATTTCCACTGTTTCGTTATTTGTTAATTTTGTAAAATGTTGGGTGGTTGTGATACTATATACATTTTTCTATTGTGTAATATTTCGTTAGTTAGTTTTTTATTGCATATCGTATGTGTACCACTCAAAACAGATGAAGACATTGATACTGCAGTCGAGTATCTTGCGAGCATTATATGAGAATCCGCATGGCGACGAAGTAACTCCCTTGTAGTGATGGACAAAATTGCGTAGAAACGACAAGCGCGCAGATAATGGCAAATTTCAAGATATCCGGATACCAAAGCCGAATTAAACAGGATTATCAGAGAACTCGAGCTTTTGATGAAGAGGGAGAAAGATTCCAGCATTGCTAACACACTCAGGACCTGAGAGGCAACAATCCAAACGGTCTATTCATTATGGAAAATTTTCAGAAGGACATAATAAAATCACACATCATCATCCCCCTTTACTAAGAGCTGATAAAAATTGGGCGAAATCAGACACCGAAAAAGCGTATCTATTCGCAACCCACTTAAGTTCTGTTTTCAAACTAAATAAGATTGAATGTTCCCAGAGACAGATTGACTTAAGAGTGAACAAGTTAAACGAATGTCATCAATTGGAATTGCCTATGAAAAACATCTCCAGAACTGAGTTAATAAGTGTTCTGGGAAACTTGAATGAAAGAAAGTCTTCAGGATATGACTTAATCACAAACAAAGTTCTCAAAGAGTTACCTTTTTCGTGTATAACACTTTTAAGAAACATACCCAATGCTGCACTGCAAAGAAGTTATTTCCCAGCACAATGGAATGTGACAGAAATAAAGATGATCCTAAAGTCTGGGAAAAGCGGTGTCGATCCGACATCTTGTTGTCCCATGAGCGTACTGCCAATGATTTCAAAAGTGTCTGAAATACTTATAGTCAATCATCTAATGCCCATCGTCGAAGGGGGAAAAATCATCCCGAAACATCAATTTGGATTTCGGAAGAATCATGGCACCATTGAACAACTCCATATGCTAGTTGAGAATTTCCACGAAAGCGATGAAAATAAAGAATTTTGTACAGCAGTTTTTCCTGACATATCCCAAGCCTATGATAGGGTATGGCATGAGGGGTTGCTGTATAAGTTATTATATATGCTTCCAATAAATCTTTATCTTCTGTTGAAGTCCTATCCCACTAATAGGCATTTTCACATCGAACATGGTGACGAAGTCTCCACTTTACAAAAAATCAACGCCGGGGTTCCTCAAGGAAGTATCCTCGGACCAATTTTGTACCTTTTATTTATGTCAAACCTGCCCGCACCAAGCAACGTTGTTGTAGGCACTTTCGCAGATGATACAGCTATTCTGTCTTCACACAAAAATGCCTTTACAGCTACTCAAAAATTGCAAGAAAGTCTCGATGACGTCACAAAATAGATGAAGGACTGGCGTATTAAACCGAATGAAAGTAAGTCTGTACACATTACCATTACGCTAAGACGCGACTGTTGCCCTGCACTTAAGATGAACAATTGCACAATTCCCCAAGCGACTAAGGCCAAGGATATAGGTATATATCTGGACCGACGGCTAACATGGAAGCCTCACATACTTGCAAAAAAGAAAACTCTGGGATTAAAATTTCGTTCTTTATACTGGTTGCTCCAGCGTAAGTCAGTCCTATCCACTGAAGACAAGTTACTGATACATGAAAGTATCCTGGAACCGATTTGGACTTACGAGATTCAAGGTTCATCATTGAAATACTACAACATTTCCAAATCGAAAACTCTTTGAACTATTGTCGATTCACCATGATTCGTTACTAATGCTCAACTTTACAGAGAATCATGAGTGCCATTTATAAAAGACGAGGTTAACCTTCAAAGTGCAAGATATAAAAATCGCCTCCAATCGCATCCGAATGAACAGACTTCCAGCCTTATGACTCCAAACACATCATTCACAAGACTGAAGCGCAAGGCACCACGAGATTTGGTAGCCATTTAGTATAGAAAATAAAAATATAATAAAAAAGCCACCCTCTGTGGTCTAGGGGTAAGCATGCTACATAGACTCACACCCCGAAGGTCGCAGGTTCAAATCCTGCCACGGGCTTGGTCTCCAAAATGCTTCTTTCTATAAAATCGATTTCTGTTCGAGTCGAAAGCCTCTGTAGCTACTACTCATTCCCCCAACACCTTGCACTCATAATTAATTATGGTGTAAGATATAATAATAATAATAATAAAAAAAAAACTTATTGTTTTGTTTTTACTCTAAGACAGAATGCAATCAAAATTAATTCATAAAAATATATATATATATTGAATGTATTTAATATTTAATAACGAATTTAAGGCGGGAAGGGATAGTACACTTTTGAAAAGGAGGGGTGTTCTTGTTTGCGATTCGCACACAAAGTATGGAGGCATCTCGTGGTCGCTTTTAACGCAAGCGAGTTGCAACCAATTAGAATGGCTAGGTAGGTAAGTAGGTAGGTTAGCCGCATCACCAAGAAAACAGTGATGCCACTTAGACCACCAGTTGGGTCCCCCTCCAGAATGAACCAACCTGAGCCTTTTATAAAGCGAAGAAGGTTGTTAACACTTGACTGGTATAGATTATCTATACTTGTGGAGAAGTGGGATCCTAGTAAACGCTCCCTATTTCTACCAAAAGCTGGACATGTACAGAAGAGATGCTGGTTCGTTTCGAGTTCTTCTCATTCCTGCAGGTGCGACAGAAATCATGCGTATAAACGCTAATTCTTCTTGCATGATTTCCTATTAGACAATGTCCCGCGAGGGCTCCTATTAGACTCCTGATTTGTAGTCTAGTGAGTCTAATGATATTCAAAGATAGACGCAGATTTAATCTCGCCCAAATTTGCCTGGCGATTTCGCAGGTAGTGGCACAGATCCACCTTTGATTGGTAGAGTTAATTAATGTCTCCCTTATGAGAAGCTTACAAGTTGCGAGAGGTGTACCCATATACCTAATAACATTTGGCATTCAAATGCCGTCACTCGCAAGTTGACCAGCCTTGCAGTTGCCTGGTATATCCCTATGACCTGGCACCCAGCATAAATGGATATGGAATTGTTTAGCCATCTCATTAAGAGATCTGCATCCAAAGCTCTTAGTGCAGCTTGGCTGTCTGATAAAATGCAGATATCCTTACCGGTTACCTCCTTTGATGATTAATTGTAACGATTTATGGACTGCAAAGCATGAATATTTTAATGGCGTTTTTTATCAACCAAGGTGGAGATGGTACCGAAGTTGGGATCTTGAGTATTTGCTTATGGAAGTTTCGATACAACCGTAATTATCAATTTGTTTTTGTTCTTTTGCATTTGGGACTCTAGGTGGGAGAATGAAATGCACGGAATAAAATCAATTGAAAGGAATTCGTTTAGATAAATGAGGAAGGAAGAGAGAAGGTAGGAATTAGCATGATGCCAACGTACGACGATACCGATGCGCGGGATAACCGACCATATGATAAGTGAAAAGCACACCAAACAAAAGCGATAAAAATTGACTAAGCAACTACGATTGCTCACAATGAGTATTAATGTTTTAGAATATTCTCAAAGAACTGTTTTGAACTATTGTAATTAACAAAATTCAGTACTGGAATTATTAGCACATCGAAGGTTTGTAACAAAACTATACTAAAAGTGATCAGACAGCGTGTCAATTATCATTTAAGCCGTGGTAGGCATTAGATTACTTACTTTTCATATGGTGAAATTTGACAGAATTCGTTCAGTCACTTATTTATGATTGTTCGAAGCCCCTTCTTAAGCGGTGAGTAAAGGGTCCTGTTTAATGATACTCACGGACCATGTATTCATTTGCGATGTTGACCAAATTGATCGTGATTTAAATATGAAATTCCTACTGGTTGAGCTTTCATGGCACGAATAAAGGCAGCACTCTATGCTGGAAATTTGTATACCCTTTATCAAGATGGCTGTTTTTGCTGTGGACTACCCGAACACCATCCTGACTAGAAAAGGTCTGACGAGTCTTGAGGAAACGTTGCCTGGAAGGCTGGTTAAGGAGTGGACCAAAGAATTATACTAAGTGTTGACTGCTGTTCGGCGGACTCAGTGGAGTGGCTGAAAAGTGTCGTAACCCAGCTGAAAACAAGGGAGGGTGTCCGTTCCACAATCACACACGGTCTTCCTGTTCCTCCCACGTAGTAGCGGACAAGAGGTAGCTGTGTCACTAAAGTTCCTCTCCAACCATGATAATGGATTAAACACCAATTTCTGGAGAATATGTAGCTGCTTAATCACTTTATTACTTCTCAATCACAATTACAAATTTTGTTGTTTCGATTAAAATACCTGATGTACACACTGTTACGGTTGCTTTTCAACTTTAATTGTGTGGTGGCTCATATACTTTTGTTATGGTTGAAGTAGAAAATTCTAGAATATTCCCTACACTATTAAAGAAGTTTCTGGAACACTCTCGAATCTTATCTACACTTATCGAATCTTACCCTACGTCTCCACGGGCAATTTTTGATGGCATAACATCTGTCAAATTCGATTGCAAAGGTTGGTAATATTTGAATGGTGGGCATTGCGATGTTATGCCATTGTCCTTTTGAAAATGCCGTCAAGCAATCTAGTTCGCTGTACCCACGCTTGAAAATTTTTTTATTTATACGATGAAGAGAAAAAAGAAGGAAACCGAAACTCTGGGTTAATCCTTTATTACAAAGAATGCAAATGCACAGTCTCCATTCATTTTAGCGTTTTTATTAATTTAATAGATGCGGTAAAACGAAAAATTCCGACGATGCTTCCACTGTGAGCGTCACGAAAAAATGAAAAAAGGCTGTCAAACAAACCAAATGACAACTAATTGCAACACAGCACGTTGGCAATTTATGGCATAACATATTTCATAACATAAATTGCCAACTTGAAGCAATTTGGAGTCTCCATTGGCAATTTGCTTGAAATTGCCAATGGCATACCATCAAAAATTGCCCGTGGAGACGTAGGGTTATCTCTCGAATATTATCTACACAATAAAAGAATGTTCTGGAACATTCTCGAATCTTACCTACACTTTGAAAGAGAGTTCTTGAGTAAGCCTTTTTTCGGATAGATTGTGTCTAGGCTTATATACACCTAACTCGTAGTAACTGAACTTAATAGAGGTATCCTAAAAGTATGCAATCATTTATGTTTCAATATATTAGATATGAGCAAGTTTCCTCAACTTGATTCCTTCAAAATACTTGAATTGCTGTCGGAAATTAACGTGACAGAAGATCTGTAGATGAGATTATCCTCATCCTTTAAGAAAAGGGCATCACAATAGATCTTTCATCTCCTGCTTTCGAGATAATTCTCTATTTTCGGGAAGTTTTTCTGTTAGTGTAAACGAGGTAGTAAAACCGTTTAATCCTCGTAGTATGCCAGAAAAAGACAACATCACTAACAATTTATCACTTTTTCTTTAAATGTAACAGAAATTTAATTCCATTTGTTGAGTACTCTCGAATCGTTTGCATTTCATAGAAAATGGATTCTTGAGTTGCAAAGTTCGTTTCATATCCAATATTCAGTTCTCCCTACCCTTCTTCGTCGCTACTCTCAGGTATATTAGGCACTTAAACGAGCAGTATTTGTTCTAATATTCTTCCTGCTATTTCACATGTATTGCTTTATTCTGTGCTTTACGAACCAGATTCATAGGGAAACTTCCTCTATTTGTAATTATTCATCCTTACTTAAACCACAATAACAACTACGCGACAGGGAAAAAGCTGTAGGTCTAAGTTCTACCATATCAGTTAAGATATATTTCATGATGATTTGCTCTTAGATTCCTGATGATAGCGATTTTTCCAAAGCAAATAATCAAGTTGGAAAATGGATTCATTTACTTTGTTGAAAATGCGTCAAACGCGCAGGAGTGTTAATTTAAAATTCTGTTCTCTTTCGTGAAAGAAAAACAAAAATGAAAGGACAATATTGTGAAGGAATCAAATCGAAGCTTATCTAATCCTTTGTTTTATTCTTCATGAATATTGAGTATAGAAACGTTTATGTTAAAAGTTTATAAAGTTGAATTCTTTATAAAACTCTTTATCCTTCTTTCGCATAGAAAATGCGTGTGACTTATTAACTTTCGAGTAGTAAATAAATTTCTGGCATCTAAATTTTTGATTTCACCATCATCATCAATCAATTGTGAAACAATTACAAAAGACTACGTCATAATTTCTATCGTTTTGACAAGCTATAAAATTGAAAAGGATTCATGTCTATTTCACCCCAAAAATAATATGTACTATGTATATCACTTCTTATTAGGCCTGACACCATGATAAATTTAGTGTGATGTGAGAACCAATTGTGTATCGATGCGATTCTGTGGAACGGAAAAATGGTACCAATTTCAAATCCTGACAAGGAAATTCGCTAGCATTTGAATATATTGTTACGAAATGACAATTTACTCTGTTACGAAATTGCCCTCCTGACAATTTACTCTAACTCTCTGTACTCGGATTCGTACCATTGGATCGTGTAGTAATCAAACAATGGCTGGTTAAATTAAAATAACTAACTTTATTTAACTACTGCTATTTACACATTTAATATTAGGCTTAAAGTTTACTTCTTTACAATTTGTACTTTATTTCACAATGAATTTCATCACTTTCCACAATTACAAATACTGCTGCGTCGATTATAATGCTCGATGTACACACTGTCACGATCTCTGTTCCAATGAATTTGACTTTGCGCAGTCTTGTGCTTTTATAGTTTCGAATGGTTGCGGTAGAAAATTCTACAGTAGTGTAGAATTTTCTCGATGTTTCTAGAACTTTATACAGGAAGTTCTTACTTTCGAGATGTTTCTTTACACCACAATCTCTACAACGAAAGAAGCTTTTATTCGAATGGAGTGTGTCTTGACCTACACACACAGGGGGCACTCATTCTCAATTTCAGATGGGATCCTGAAAGTATGCAATCACATTTCACTGATATGCAATCACGTTTCACTGCCCTCCGCTTAATCTTGTTCGTCCCGAACAAGGATAGTACTGCAACCTTTATAAGGAGATAACCTCTCTAAATGAACGACTTTCATTTTGCTCCTGACATTTCTCGCCAACTGGATGCGGTATACTACATCGTTGATCCGCTTTATCACCTTATAAGGCCCTTCCCAGTGTGTTGCAGTTTTGGCGATAATCCCTTTTTCCTTTGCGGATTATGAAGCATAACCGCAAAGGAAATACCTTAGAGTTTGCTCATACATCATATCTGGCTTTTATTTTATCACTCATCAGTTGTGTGCGCTTTCTGATGTTTCCATCAATTTCATTCAACTGTCTTTGTTTGTCAGCTACATAACTGCTACATGAAACTTTCGTAGATGAGTAGGCACCGAATTTCAGATCTGCAGGTAATCTTATGTCATAACCGAAAATAGCCTTAGCTGGTGTTGTAGATGTTGTGTATCGTGAGTTGCCTATCGGTATGCCATTAAGAAGAGGGGTATGTGTTGGTCCCAATCTTTCTGGTTTCTGTCCACGACTTTCCTTAGGTGTTCGTCAAGCGTACGATTAAATCTTACAACCATTCCATCAGCTTGTGGGTGCAAAGGGGTTGTACGAGTTTTGTGTATGCCCATCAATTCACTCATTTCCCTGAATATTGTTGACTCGAAATTTCTGCCTTGATCCGAGTGCAACTCGAGGGGAGCTCCGAATCTGCAGACCCAATTATTGATAAATGCATCTGCAACGGTCTTAGCTTCTTGATCGGGAATGGGGTATACTTCTGGCCATTTACTAAAGTAGTCGATTACGACGAGAACATATTTGTTGCCGGAATCACTAATTGGAAACGGACCTGCTATGTCCATTGCAATACGCTCAAATAGCGCTCCCACGTTGTATAAATGTATCTTTCCCTGACTGCGACGGCTCGGTCCCTTGGCAGCTGTACACTTTTCACAAGCACTAATCCAGTCAACTACCGATTGCTGGCAACCAACCCAATAAAATCGTGTTTTAATTTTCTCGACTGTTTTTGTTATTCCCAAATGTCCTCCGCTTGGCCCACTATGGTATTCCTTGAGAATTTCGCTTATTCTTGTCTTGGGTACCACAATCAAGTTCTTCGTGGTTTTTCCATCTTCGCTCTCCCACAGGCGGAATAGGAATCCATCTTGCAGCTTTAAGCTATTCCATTGAGCCCAATATGCTTTAGTTATGGGACTTTCGGTCGAGATTTCGTTCCAATCAGGCCGTTTTCCTTCATTCTTACTTGATACGATTTTTCTCCAATCTGGGTCATTTCGTTGTTCTTCTTTTATCTTTTCCGCTGTCCACTCATCGTCTGGTAAAACGGCCATTAAGCGCACATCGACTACTCCTTCTTTCCCTTCAGCATTAGAACAGTGCTTACATTCCATACTGCAAGGACGTCGTGATAATGCATCAGCATTCCCGTGGCTTCCACCTCTGCGATGTTCTATTGTGAAATCGTAGCTTTGGAGTCTCTCAATCCATCTCGCAACCTGACCTTCGGGATTTTTGAACTGTAATAGCCAGCGCAGAGCAGCGTGATCTGTTCTCAACAAGAACTTTTGTCCATACACGTACTTGTTAAAGTGCTTCACGCACTGCATAACCGCCAAAAGTTCTCTCCGTGTTCCACAGTAATTCCGCTCTGGCTTTGATAAGATTTTGCTGAAGTAGGCTATTACTCTTTCCTGTCCATCAATAATTTGCGACAGGACACCTCCAATCCCGAAGCCACTTGCATCTGTATCCAAAATAAATTTTTCGCCAGGAATTGGATACGCAAGGATCGGAGCCGTACCCAATAGCTCTTTCAATCTGTTGAATGCCTTCTCCTGTTCGCTTTTCCACTCAAAAGGACAATTTTTCCTCGTTAATGCATGCAGACTACCAGCCACGTCTGCGAAGCTTGGAACAAAGCGTCTGTAATAGGTGCAAAAACCCATGAAGCTGCGTAGCTCATGCAAACTAGTTGGTCTTGGCCACTCCCTTACTGAGTCTATCTTATCTGGATCTGTGTGTACTCCTTCAGGTGTGACTTTATGTCCAAGGTACTTGACTTCTTTCTTGAAGAACGAGCATTTCTTTGCGCTCAGCTTCAACCCTGAAGCTCCTAATCGCATCAATACTTCTTCCAAATTCTTCAAGTGGTCCTCGAAGTCCTTTCCCATAACGATGATGTCATCTAGGTACACCAGGCACGTTTTTCAGTGGAGACCCTTTAGCACATGTTCCATTAAGCGTTCAAATGTAGCTGGAGCATTACACAGTCCGAATGGCATCGCCAAAAATTGCCATAGGCCATCGCCGGCACTGAATGCTGTCTTTTCCTTGTCTTGTTCGTTTGCTGCCACTGCCAATATCCGCTTTGTAAATCCAGCGTTGAGAACCAATTTGAACCAGAAAGTGTGTCCAACGTATCGTCGATGCGAGGTAATGGATAACTGTCTTTCTTCGTTACCTCATTTAGTTTACGATAATCTACACAGAAACGTGTGGAGCCATCCTTCTTCTTGACTAATACCACTGGAGAACTCCAGGGGATCGCTGATGGCTTAATGACGTTGTTCTGATGCATTTCCTTCAGCAATACATTCACCTCTTCTCTCTTTGCCAGGGGTACTCTTCTTGACGCTTGACGAATGGGTTTGGCATCACCAGTGTTGATTGTGTGTTTCACCATCTTTGTTCTGCCTTCGTTTTTACCCTTTTCAGCAAATTCTGACCAATGTCTTGCCAAAAGTCTGCTCTGTGGATAAGTCTTTACTCCATTCTTTCGTCAGATCATCGAGTGCCTTTTAATCAGCTGGTATCTTCATTTTTGTGTCTTGCGGCTGGCTTTCACAGTTTACAATTGCCGAAATTGCCCGGCAATTTCCAATTATCTGTCCTTTCTCTATGGTTTTAGCGGAATTTGCAAGATTGACCACTCTTACTGGCACTATTCTGTTCTGCTGTTCTTCTACGAGGGTTTTTCCAATTATGATGTCATCCAGTGAAAATTTTTCATCAGTCTCCACAACCCACAACTTGTTCTTCTCCACATCTACGTCCATTTTGGCCCATATGACTGCATCTGACTTTGCTGGGATTTTTGTCCGCCGCGATACAATGGCTTGTCGGATACCTCCATACTTATCCTCACCAACGGATAACGGTATTTCGGTGTTCGCATACTTCAACATTCGGCTTTTCAAATCTAGGGTAAATGCATTCCGAATCATAAAATCCACACCTAAGATTAATTCGTCCACAATATCCGCAACTACAAACTAGTGCGCCACTGTTGTGGTGCCGATAGTTATTTTCCGTGTAACTTTTCCCAGTACCGGTGCATCATCTCCAGTTGCCGTACGCAATCTAATTCCCAGAAGCGGCCCCATTCCCCGAACGAGATCCCTTCTAATTATGGAATGTGATGCACCCGTATCCAATGTTACCACGATTTTTCTTCCATTTACTACGCTGTCGACAGTTAGGCTGTTGATTTTCCGTGCCATCTGAGAAACGAAGATTCTGGGACTACATGTTGTGGGAGTCAGATCAAGCCCCTCGAGACAGACTCCATCTAGTTTTCGACGGCTTTTCAACATTTTCTGATTCCCTATTTTGGAATCTGACTTGCTTTGGAGGTCTTACCGGTGAGCGTGATCTAGAACTTTCCGTCTCGATTGGCAATTACGGGCCATGTGTCCGACCTCTCCACAGGTAAAGCATTTGCCCATGAAACTTTGGCCGCTTTCGACTTGTACCTGACGGGCTCTGTATACTGGCTGGCACACCAAGGCTGCTGTCTCTGAAGTTAAAGCGCTAGCTACTATCTCCATATATGTAGCTTTCGGATTAGTTATTGCAGAACGCTTTATCTCCGCATCGCGAATGCCATATACATATGAAGGTGTCCATCATACACCTCTCAGTGATCTCTCCTGGGTAGGCAAGATGAGCCAACCGTTCCACTTCCGCCGCAAACTGTTGAAGTGACTCACCACTCTTCTGTACCCGTGTTCCTGGCTCTACTTGGTACATCTGCTTGCGATGTTCACTACCATACATGCGCTGAACGGCATTCATCAAGCTTTCATAGCAGTCTCGCTCAGTTTCTGAGATAGTTTGCAGCACCTTTCAACGAAACTGTTAATGCAGCCACTTTTTCGCGAGCACTCCAACCATTTGTGCTAGCGGTAGTCTCAAACTGCATTCTGAAGACGCTAAATGTCGTGGTTCCATCATATGTAGGAGGCTTCAGTTTTATTGAGGATAAAGCTGGCACAGGCAATGCACCTTCCTGTAGTAGGTGAATTCTTTGCTCTATTTGTTGCTTAAATTCGTTCTGCTTTTGCTCGTTCGCAATGAATTTTTGTTCTACACATTTTTCGAACGATTCCTGCCGTGTCTGAATATCACAAACCTTCCTGTCTACAATTTCGGACATTTCTTTCATCTGCTGTGAGTTTTGTTCCGCTAATAGAGCAAGTCGTGTTTCACTCTGCTGCAACTGTTCTTTGACATCTTGTTTGACGGATGCAACACTCCTTTCGACGAATGCAACACTCTTTTCGACGGATGCAACACTCTTTTCGACGGATTTAGCATTTTGCTGTAACTGCTGCTGCATCCTCTCTTCGGCTGCTTGAGCATTTTGTTGTAGCTGCATCTGTATTACCCCGATAAGTGCACTCATGTCAAAGTTACCCGTGTTAGTTTCTTGCTGTGTTTCTTCGTGTCGAGATGTCGTTGTCTCTTCACATTGGAATTCATGCTCATCGACATCTATACCCTGCTCCTCTAAAGCGCTTTTTAATCGCACCTGCAGCTCCGCTTTAAGCCCTTGTGTTTGCAAATTTAAACGCTCAAGCTCCTTCTTGAGCTGCTCCAATCTCAGTTTTTCAAATTGAACCATTGTTTATCACAGATACACAATCCCACTTCTGACACCAATTGTTACGAAATTGCCCTCTTGACAATTTACTCTGTTACGAAATTGCCCTCCTGACAATTTACTCTAACTCTCTGTACTCGGATTCGTACCACTGGATCGTGTAGTAATCAAACAATCGCTGGTTAAATTAAAATAACTAACTTTATTTAACTACTGCTATTTACACATTTAATATTAGGCTTAAAGTTTACTTCTTTACAATTTGTACTTTATTTCACAATGAATTTCATCACTTTGCACAATTACAAATACTGCTGCTTCGATTATAATGCTCGATGTACACACTGTCACGATCTCTGTTCGGATGAATTTGACTTTGCGCAGTCTTGTGCTTTTATAGTTTCGAATGGTTGCGGTAGAAAATTCTACAGTAGTGTAGAATTTTCTCGATGTTTCTAGAAATTTATACAGGAAGTTCTTACTTTCGAGATGTTTCTTTACACCACAATCTCTTCAACGAAAGAAGCTTTTATTCGAATGGATTGTGTCTTGACCTACACACACAGGGGGCACTCATTCTCAATTTCAGATGGGATCCTGAAAATATGCAATCACATTTCACTGATATGCAATCACGTTTCAATATTTTCACTGCATTGTTTTGAACTTGAGTGAAAAATATATGCAAGCCTAAAAGTATGCAATACAAATTCCCTATGAAGCTCATAAAAGGTAAAAGTTTAAAATTATATTGAAACGTGATTGCATATCAGTGAAACGGGATTGCATACTTTTAGGATCCCATCTGGAGTTTGAGAATGAGTGCACCACACTGTGTGTGTAAGTCAAGACACAATCTATTCGAATAAAAGCTTCTTTCGTTGTAGAGATCGTGGTGTAAAGAATTATCTCGAAAGTAAGAACTTCCTGAGGTGTGTATAAATTTCTAGAAAGATCCAGAAACTTCTACGCTATTGTAGAATTTTCCACCTCAACCATTCGAAACTATAAAAAGCACAAGACTGTGCAAAGTCGAGGACATTCGAACAGAGATCGTAACAGTGTGTACATCGTGCATTCAAATCGAAGCAGCAGTATTTGTAATTGTGATTTTGTAAAGTGATGAAATTACTTATTAAATAAAGTGTTCATGAATTGTGAGATAAAGTGCAAATTGTAACAAAGTAAACTTTAAGCCCAATAATAATTGTGTAAATTGCAATAATTAAATAAAGTTAGTTATTTTAATTTAGCCAGAGATTGTTTGATTACTACACGATCAAGTGGTACGAATCCGAGTTCAGAGAGTTAAGAGTAAATTGTCAGGAGGGCAATTTCGTAACAATATTTTTAGAATTACGAAAGCAAATTAAAAATAACACTTTAATTAATTATATAATTAAAAATGTACCTAACGGATAAACACACAATGATAAGTCCAAAGAATATACAATGGGATTTTACAATGTTGAACCGCATTGAAAATAATATACATTTTTGGAGAAGTGGTCGAAATGAACATTTGAACATACCAATTTTTTTCAAACCTGCATTTGACATTTTTAACGTATTCATGTGATATCTGTAATTGAAGGAGATTTATATTCACGTTGTAAGTCGTTTTGAATAACTTAGCGGACGAATAAGGCGCATTTGGTTCGTAACCAAAATCTCAGTTAAATGTTTGTACTACATTGGGTTTGACAACAGACCGATTCCCGATTTTCAGTTTTGATTCTGATTTATTTAGAGAAGTTCTCTATGTATATATGCGCAAGTTAGAATCTCTGGAATAATTCCTTCATTTCTTGCCAAACTCTTTGGGAACTGAACGTTGTTGCGCCAAAATTTCTTATGTATTATTACCATGTGAAAAAAGTGAACATATTAAATTACTTAATAATATTTTAAGCAAATCCGTAAATCAATTGAAGTTCACGAAAACGAAGTTAACACAGTTGTTCAAATCTGATAGAATCCATCCAAATGTACAACCCATCACTCAACAAGTGGGCAATTATTTTGACATTGCAGTCAAAGAAACGAGAAAATTGTATTTATATATTTTCAGCACATCCATTTATGGATATTTTTACTTGTTGTTTCTGGCATTTCGAATGGATTGCTATAGTCCGGAAGAAGCCTTCGCTTTACTTTTTCCTCTTTATTTTTATTCTGCTCTATTAAGAGTCCAATAATTACCACCGAACTCATGATTTCGCTTTGCGATTGCAAATTATTTGTAAATAAGTTCAGATTTATTTGAGAGCTAAAAGCAAAAACAGCTGTGTGGAACTTAAGTCCCACTCGATTTTAAGTTCGGTTCCACATGCCTATTCCGATCGATTTACAGAACGCCAAGCGAATTCGACTTCAACCCCGAAATCGAAATGAATCGTTTTGCAGAACAGGCCTGATAATCTAGTAGATGGCATAATGTTTCTACTATTCTGTAGCAAAACCGCACTAGGCACAGTGTATGTATCAGAAATCTTGTTTCCTTATGAAATTTCAAAATATAAACTGATCGCAATAGGCTGCTGAAAATACAAATAATTTCAAAGAAATGTCAATTCATAGACTGAATTTCAAAAATGTAACCGCATTCAATATAAATTCAACTTTGTAGTAGAATCCAATCGGAGAAGAGCGCATCATGTTTGGGGCTTAAAAATGTTTCTCAGAAGTGCAACTCTGTGCGATAAAATGAAACTGTCAAATCGAGTACCGAAAATGTTTGGCAATACTTTTGGTACATCGTTCGGCGCTTCTCATTTATACCTGTGACTTTAATTGCAAATTTTCAGGCTAAATGTCGCAAAACTTATAATAATCCAAAAGTAAATGGGAGTCTGCATTCAGGTGACTTGAAGTTTTATGAAATAATTGCGCCTAGCGCAAGAGAAACTAACTAATACCACCGCAAGAAGTGCGACACTCAAACTGACGGATCGAACAGGCAAGTACAACTGGCTGTTTCGCATGAAAATTTATTTGGAATGGAATGATGTATTAGTGCAAAATATTTAATGGTGTGTGTGAGTATGTTTTGATTAACATGTTGCAGAGTGTCTAGATACATGTTGTAAATAATTGGTTTAGCTCAAAGCACAGTGGCGATTTTAATTATTGCTTGCTTCGAGAAACTTAAACATGGTATGTGAAGATTCCGAGAACTGCCAGTCTGGTTTTTGGTCAAATGGAGTTTTATGGATGCATGGGATATCTTTTTATCGACAATTTTTTGCTTTGAAGTGGTATACAATTTATTTTATTATTACCTGTTTTTGTTTTTAGGAATCTGCTACATTGGAATTTCCGTAGCTAGTCATGACTGCTACAAATGATGCAGGTTTTATGCTAGAGGTGCCTACCAATCTGAAGCAATTAGCACGCCTAGTAGTTCGTGGCTTTTATAGTGTTGAAGATACTTTAATCATTGATATATTAGTACGTAATCCATGTATGAAGGAAGACGACATTGCGGAATTGTTACGATTCGAAAAGAAACAGATGCGTTCACGCATAACCACGCTACGCAATGATAAATTAATTCATATGCGCCTTAAAATGGAGACTGGACCAGACGGCAAAGCACAAAAGGTTAATTACTATTTCATCAACTACAAATCGTTTGTGAATGTAGTGAAATACCGACTAGACCTGATGCGAAAACGTATGGAGACTGAAGAGCGGGATGCCACAAGTCGTGCTAGTTTTAAGTGCACTAGTTGTGAGAAAACTTTCACAGATTTAGAAGCGGATCAGCTGTTCGATATATATACACACGAGTTTCGTTGCACCTATTGTGCTAGTCTCGTAGAAGAAGATAGTGCTGCATTACCAAAGAAAGATTCACGTTTAATGTTGGCACGTTTCAATGACCAGTTGCAGCCACTGTATGACTTGCTACGCGAAGTGGAGGGCATTAAATTAGCACCTGAAATATTGGAACCGGAACCTGTTGATTTAGACACCATTCGAGGGTATATAATATTTCTTAAAATTTATTTACTTACTTTGTTTTTGTTGTTATAAGTTTGTACACTTTTAAATATATTGCAGCATTCAGAAACCAGCACTGTCACGTTCTGATAATCAACAATGGTCTGGCGAGGCGACGCGTAATCAAGGTTTTGCCGTTGAAGAGACACGTGTTGATATCAATTTCGCCGATGATGATGCGCCCGAAGAAGTTGTACAACGAAAAGCTGGTCCTGTATGGATGACAGAGAGCACAATTTACACGGAAAACAGCGGTGGTGATATAGAAGCAAAATTAAATGATTCTGCGCAAATGTCAGCGCAAGCATCAACCTCTGCTGCGAGTTCATCGAATAATCATCGCAATAAAAAGGAAACTGAAGATATCATGGCCGTTCTGTTGCAATACGAGAAGCAGCAATCTGATCAGAAAAATACCGTTGTTAAGAACCACAAAATTGATTATGATGCCTCAAGTGATTCCAGCAATGCCGATGATGGTATTTATATCCCTTCTCTAGCAATGTACACTATATATACATATATGCCTTATTTTGTTCTTAGGAAATTCCAATCACAGTTATAGTGATTCAAATTCAGTGAAGGATGAAATCGATGTACCTACAGTACATGTTGGTGGCCGACCATATCCTATCGATGAAATTAACGATGATCTAATTGCACAGATGTCTCCACAAGAGAAGGAGAACTATATACACATTTATCAGCAGCAATATAGCCACATTTATGATTGAATTAACTATTTAGTTTTTTTATTAAATGTGGCTTTTATAAATGTTCCGCGGTCTATTAATTGAATACTCTCCGTTTATTAAAAGTGTTCAGCATTTCCTTTTTTTTTTTTTTTCTTTGATTTAACTTTGATTGTAATATATTCGTACAACTACGAAGACTGTGTCTTCAAAAATAAGAAAAAAGTGTTCATAATGATTTTTGACAGAAATACTGTAGTTGATTGTAATAAAATAAATCAAAACAATGCATTTTTGACATATTTGTATATTTATATTAAAAATATTCTCGATCTCTGCGCCCAGTTATAAAAGGTAAGGAAAATTTGCGTCATTTTAATTCTCATCCATACTATTTGCAGGAGGTGGGTGATATTAGATATTAACACGTTTAGAAAAAGTGCAACTGTTTTCTTGCTGATAAATGATTCCATGTCAAACGCTCCATTTTTCAACCTTTTTTCTGGTGATAACCTATATTTTGAAGGTTTGTATAATCATATTAGCTTCATAGTGCATAGCATATATCCAGTATAACTGTATATAAAGTAGCATGAGCTGTGGAACCACAGTGACACTTTCAATTCAATTACAATGAAAATGAGAATGAGAATACAAAAGCATCAAATATCGAAATGGAATAAAATTAAGGACATTAAAAAGAAGTACTGTTGGGCAGGGCCGTGCGCACGGGGGGAGGGAATTTTGGGTGTTGAAACCCCCCCCAGAAGGGCTTTTAGCTACAATGAAAGGGCTTTTAGCTACAATAAAAGGGCTTTTAGCTACAATAAAAGGGCTTTTAGCTACAATAAAAGGGCTTTTAGCTACAATAAAAGGGCTTTTAGCTACAATAAAATGTAAATACATATATGTACGTGAATAAAAATTTATGTATGTATATGTAATAATACAATTATATGATATAACATATATTATGTGCATCCACTGGTTGACAGATCTCTTTGAGCTCCTCTCCTTTTTAAATGAAATTTGATTTAAAAAAAAAAATAAAAAAGACCCCACGAGCAAATCCTGCGCACGGCCCTGCTTTTGGGCAGATTAGTAATGTTTCCATTTCACACTAAAAATTAGTTGAACACTGAAAATTTCTCAATGTCAACTTTTAATTTGAAAAGAAAATTTATTTCTAATTCATTTTGCACATCTGACGGCATACTTATAAAGTTAATTCATTCCTAGTTTGGATACCGACACTGGATTTTTAGAAACATTCACAAGCGCCATTTGTTAATATTGCTAGACGCAAGACTTTGCCACATGTTGCTACATCGAATTCTAAGAACATGAAATGACATTTCTAGTTTGACGTTTTTTACTCAAACAGTAACAGGCGGTTGAACAAGAAGAAGAATAGAATCGTTTGTTTTTTTATTTTAATTAATAATTCATTCATATTCAGTGTACATAAATCCAAACACTAAAAGGAAGTTTTGAAGTTCACATTACACATCTGAAAAATATTTCTGAGGCAAAGAGATTGCGTATGCCTGTCACGACTAAACCAGCCCGGTGCGGTATTTACTCATTCCGTACATACTCGTATAACGAACGAAAAGTGAAACCAAAATCGAAAATGCTTACAGCAGTATAATGGAAAAAAATTAAAGTTATTCGAGGAATTCTAGAAAATTACACAACAGAAAAACTTATTATCTAAGCGCAAATAACAGAAAGCAATAGAAAGAAGTTATAAAAAGGCTTTGCTTTGCATAAGCCTAAAGCGATACCAGGCAACTAGCCAGTGATCACATTGCTTAATCGCTTATCGCTGGGCTGTGGTGAGTGGTGGTGCATTCTAGACAAACGAAGTGATTGACTTTCTTTTTAAACTTCAGAAATTGTGATAAAATACGCAGAAGTGGTCGAGCGCTGAGAAGGCGTATACAACACCGGGGGAAGTGTTGACATCAGCCAAAACAAATAATCGTATTTGAAGAATTCAAAGTTTCGCAGAATCTTTCCAAAATGAAAGCAAAAGTGAACAAGGAGCTGCTGCCTATGAAGGCGCATTATTTTCTCTTTAATGCAGGTATGTAGGTAGCTGAAAGCGTGGGTCACACATATGCATATATGTATATAGTATAAGTTACAATTATTTCTTAATTATTATACAAGCAAGCATGAGCAAAGTCTAGCGATATGCGTGTTACATTATAATCGTGTGTTATTTTAACGATTTGGACTCCAATTGTTTTGGATTCCAATTACGTTTATTAGCTACCATTGTAATACAATGAAGACAATTGGAGGCGTTTCTGGCAATGCCACGAAAGCCATGGCAATCATGATGTTTATTACAATTTTTACTTAATTATAAAACAATAATAATTTTTCTTTCTATAGGAACCGCCCCCGTTGTGCCTTTTATGCCTACTTTAGCGCGTCAGTTGGGGTTTTCTACGGTAATTGTAGGCACTATGTACACAATTTTGCCAATTATTGGCATGCTGGCTAAACCATTGTTTGGCTTCATTGCTGATCGGTATGTTATTATTGTAATTGTAATTAAGTAGTATTTAATATTATATCAAAGTTACAAGTCTAAGCTAAATCCATGCATTCGATTTTCAACTCTTTCGATGTATTCTATTTAGTTTAGCGTAGCTTATCTCTAATAATCTATGAAATTCCAAAATCTTTTGTGTGGTAAATCAAATTTTTATGTAAAGGGGACAAGTTAAATTAGATTAGATAAGGATAGATTGCATTCAGTGTGCTATCATGACAATTGAGTGTGTGTTATCAACGAACTGAAGTACATGCATGCATATATTATTACATCTCCGTCATAAATTTTGATGTAGTCGACTTGGGCATCAAATCTTCACAATCCTTTGCAGACAATTACGTACAGGGACTCTTACTGCAATTGTGAATGGAATGTTCGTTAGTCATGTGGATCTTTGTAGTATCTACCTTAAAGTAGTCCCAATAGCTCATTTATATGCATGTACATACTGATAGCAGAAAAGTGAGATGTCTTTTACAGTATTTTTACAGGAGGTCTTCTCACTTCTACGGACTCAATACCCCTTTGTAGCAGTTTACAGTTAAAGCTTTTTAAACCATAGTATGTAGAGTTCTTGATTCATCCACTAAAAATTTGATTTATTTCGAGATTTTCTGTGTAAAATAAAAAAAAAAAATACATATTCATTTCAGTTACCAACGTCATCGTTTACTCTTTCTTACCGCCGAAGTATTAACTGCTGTAGCCTTCTTTATGATTATGTTTATACCTCCCATACCGCAACCGCCACCTGCTATCGAAATTCATTGCCATGCCGGTGTTTCCGATTTGCGCTACTGTTCTGAAATAGATGCGTGTATTGAGAAAAACTTAGAAAAACATTTTGGGAATAAGACAGTGGCGTGCAAATTGAAATGTAAAGCGGAACCGTTTATGTGGGACATCGTATGCCAAGATTGGTTAAAAGGCAGCGATTGCAGTGACAATAATACCAATCCCAATTTGGAATTTACGACATTTTTAAATATGGATGATATAATTATGGAGAAACAGTGTCTTTTCTTTACTATACCGCGCGATCAGGGAGAGATTAATGGAAAAAATGTAACTATGAATTGCCCAAAGGAAAAACAATACTTTTCAACGAACTGTGAAATTGATTGTAATGATGAATATCTGGCAAGTCAGCTCACAGAGAGTCCTGTAATCAAGAACAGTGACGCTATGAAACTATATCAGTTTTGGCTATTCTTTGGCTTTCTGGTACTAAGTTGGATCGGTATGGCTGTGGTTGTGAGCATTGGCGATGCTATTTGCTTTTCCATTTTGGGAGAGCGCCATCACCTCTACGGAAAGCAGCGACTTTGTGGCTCCATAGGTTGGGGCATATTTTCCATAATTGCCGGAGTACTTGTGGATGAAATGTCACACGGAAGTGTTACAAAAGATTACACAATTGTCTTTTGCATGACAGCGGTGATTATTGGTTTTGATGTTTTCGCCTCCTCAAAATTAAAGGTATGCGGATTACGTAAAATGTGTATTGACAAAATTCTAACCAATTAAAATCAATGTTTACTTGCACACACAGCACACACAAACCCATCTCTCACCAAACATACTTAAGGATGTAGGGTCAATGTTTCTATCGGTACGCTGTGTCATCTTCTTTGTTTGGTGTGTTCTGATTGGCCTCTGCACCGCTTTAATTTGGAACTTTCTATTTTGGCATTTAGAGGATTTGGGTGCAAAATTTGAGGGGTGCCAAAATTCAATGAAAACATTGCAAGGTTTGGCCATGGGCATACAATGCTTCGGAGGAGAATTACCTTTCTTTTTTCTGTCTGGCTGGATACTTAAAAAAATTGGCCATGTGAATGCTATGAGCCTGGTCTTATTTGGTTTCGGAGTGCGCTTTATACTATATTCTATGCTACAGGATCCGTGGTTTGTGCTACCAATTGAATTGCTAAATGGTATTACGTTTGGCATTTTCTATGCCACCATGGCATCCTATGCCAGCATAGTAGCACCACCAGGTACAGAAGCCACAATGCAAGTAAGTTGATAGATTTAAAAAATTAGCACAGAAAATGGTGATGCTATCCCAAAGCAAACGTGTGCCGTATGTACAAAATAAATTTTAAGTAAATATCTGAAAAATTATTTTTATATACGGTTCGTTTGCTTTGTAGTTGTACATGTGTACAGATATGTATGTATTTGCAAATATATTTTCAGGGTTTGGTTGGCGCCATTTTCGAAGGAATTGGAGTCTCTACTGGCAGCTTTGTTGGTGGCATGCTGTTCAAAGCCGTTGGTGGTGGGCACACTTTTGAAATATTTGGTGTGTCAGCGTTTATTGCATTTATAATACACGTCTGTGTTCAAATGTACCTGCAAAGAAACTCTACAGGCTCTGGTAACCAAAATGGTAAGAGTTCTAATGTAAATGATGATAAACCAAATAATGCAAATACAAGTACCCCTCAAATCATTGAGTATACCAGTAAAAGTAAATTAGCAACCAATGTCCAAAATGCGGATGGTGCTGATTTTACGGACGTAGATCTAAACTGATTTAATGGATACTACCTGCACATGAAAACTATGTTGTTTTTTAAATTTCTTTTATATGAAGGCCACAGAAATGTTTGCACGGAGAATCTGCATACGCGAAATTTTCTCCTGTCACCGACAAATTATTTTATTTAATAAAATATGAAATACAATTAAAAATATTAATATTACAGAAGGGAGAGCATTAGCTACATTTTGGCTATTGGCTTAAATATATACTGTTAATTGCTGTGCCTTCTTTTGTAGCACCCAGTTTTACGGCCATATTATATATCTACCCTGCGTACGACATACACACTAACCACACCAAGCCAGTGAAACCATTGTGCAGAATGTTGAACGTGAACGTAACACAGTTCCGAAAATACACGTTCAAAAATAAAAACTCATACGAATTTAACGAAATTGAATAATTTCAATTTTTTTTATTTACCTCATACATATGCTCGAAGCATTTCAATCTTCAATAAGAAATTTTAGATTAAGCGCTGGTTAAAAGGGCACTGCGGCAAAAAAGCAGCACCAATTGTTTCATCTTTAAAAGTAGTATTTGTAGAAATAAATCATACTGCACTGCATGCATATATATTCATTGTTTTTGCTAGTGAAACAGTTGTCAGGACATTGCTTGACAATTGTGTAGACATACTAGCATACTATATATTGATGTTAACTCAAAGCTCAGTCAATTATATGTGTAGGAGAAAATGAAGCGCTCACTTTCATGGGCATATATATAATAAGGCCGTCCAGTTGTTAGTTTAACTATTATGAATAATAAAAGTACCAGTGTTTATAGGTCCAATGGTACTCAACTAATTTATATTTTTATACGTATGTGAAAATTAAGAACGATTTTAATAAACTATGAAATCAACATTGATCAAATATAAAAGAAAATCTTAAATCGTAACAGTTTAATTTAAAAAATGTTGTTTTTTATCACAGTTCCAAAAAGCTACTAAAAATATAAATCAATTATTGGTCCAAATTTGGCCCTTAACTATGTTAATAAACATTTATACATTTGTTTATTTATATGATATTACTTTTTTGTGATCTTGTTCTTAATTTTTCCAATTTATGAAATTATTATATATACGCTCTCAAAAAATATAATCTAAATAATAAAAAAATTAATATGAAAAATAATTTATCTGAAAACAGAAAATAAAGAATATTGAAATTATAATCTTATAGAAACCAGATAATACACTTTTTGTGTGAATTAACATATGTGCATATAATTTTTTTATATATAATATTATTAAAATTAGTTTGAAAAACGCTCATATTAAGAAGTGGTTGGATTTGCAGTTCCATCTAGTCATGGTAACACTGGCAGGGAGTTATGCACTCTTTGATATTTGAATGTGAAATGCAAATACTGTTTTATTACTCCGATGCTGCATTAAAATTTACGCATAATTTTTCTCTTGTCCTCTCCCCTAGTTAAAGTTCAGGATCGGGCAGAAAGAATGTATGTGGGTTTGCTCACACTATTGTACTTACAGTTTGTTAAAGCTCTAATTGTATGTGAAAAGAATAAACAATTATAAGAAGAGAGAGTAATTATTTGTTGTTTTGCATACAATATATTCAATTTCGCAACGACCACAAGGGCTCGGAAAGTGTACCTACATACATGCAACCTTGTAGTTCTGTATTATATCTATGTAAAAAGTGCGGGCACAATAGTGTGTGCAAAGCCTCTTTGTATTGAGTTGGTGTTTCCTATACAAAATGCACACAGCGTTCAAACAGTAGTTTACACACGTCCGGATCTACAAAGTGGACTGGTATATGGTAATAAATAGTATACTTTATATTACACTACGATGCCAAGCAGTGAGGTCCTATTGTGAATTTGTAATTGTTTGTGCAAATAGACGTAAGTGGGCGTATTCCTGTGAGGATCGCTGACTTGTTCTTACTACATGGCCTAAATAGACTGTACCTGGAAGTATTGAAAGCCCATTGGCGTTTGCAGGAACATGAATTGATGTGATGTTTTGTATTTATGTTACACACACACAAAGGTTACCTTAAAGCCTCGCAGTATGTAGTTCCGGTTAGAGACGCTTGCAGGAAACTATGTTACGATATCATATGGCATATATGCCATGTATGCTGAATAATGTACATGCATATGTATATTAAGAATACAAACAGAAATTTTACTCTTCGTTTATGGTTCCGTGACATTCGACTCGACATTTCTTAGTTAAATAATAATGTAAATGTATAATTTTTCACTGACGTATCAAATTGCTCGAAACTTAATTAATTCCCATGTAAATAATAAACTTTTAAGAGCACCGGCTCAGCTGGTGTGCGAAATGGCCTACAACACTCCTGCTTGGACTTATCGACATATGTATAAATTAAATAAATAGTCACTAGGGGCTGGCTCAGTAACGCCAAAGATGGATGTGGTTCCACGCGATAGAGAGAGCCCTGCCTATAGCTAGCGAAAACTGTATGAGAGAACAAAAATCTGTATATTTGTGAATTGCGTTATTTTTTGTGCTACTATATAAATAAAACTGTGAAATATGAACATTGATTTTTTAAATATATAACGATATAACGATACGAGCGATTTTAACAGCTAATCTCACCAAGGGTACTTCTTCTCTCGAGTCCACCCCCTAAAGAGCAACATACATACTTTAATATCTGGAATCAGATCCTGCTTCCAAAGTTTTTTTATAGCATTTATGATGAAATTATTCTTTGCTTTCAATATAAAATATAAACACGATCATGGCTGATGTAAGGAGTGCCTCATTTTGATCACTGAGAATAAACGCCACTTAAAGATGGAGAAAAATAAAGTGACTTAAGCACCGGACTTTAAACAAAGGTACTTCACCTTGTGTTGCAGTATGAATCCGTTGAAACTCTTCAGCAAGTTGTTGGAAGCATACGCAAGGAACTCTACTCTAATACATTTTTTTTAAAATTTTGTCGTAGATTCTTTTCAATTTCGTTAGAAATAATTTTAACACCGCACTTGTTACTTAACTCAGTAGTTGTTGCTATTGTTGTTTTAAATTGTAATGCTGCTACTTGATTGTTGTTGTTGTTTATGTCTCTATGCATATATGTTTATACTTGGTTCTCTCTATTTTATACTTTTTTAAATTAGTTTATTCTTATTATTTTTTTGTGTATTTTCCAAGTACCTTACTTAACTTTTTATTTCAATATTTTTAGGCACTGTTAAATACTTAGCGCCGAATGATGCAATGCAAATGCTCAACGAACAGGAATATATAATTGTTTCCTAAAACAAGCGCACAAAAACTACGCACATCAATCGAAAGTTTGGATGTTTGGACAATGTTGTTGTTGTTATTGCCCCATATATCGTTTTGTAGGTGTCAGTGAGCCAAAGAGCTGGTTCTACGCGTGTATGTATAGCTTGTGTGTGACCGTATGCCTGGTGCCTGGTGCGCCTGTCTGCCTCAGTGTCTCCATGCTCCCGTAGTTCTAATGTCTCACTCATATGATGCTCCTACATGAGGATTGCGCTGTGAATGTGAATCTTAAGTGAATTTTTAGTATTGTACTTTTTTAAAATTTGTTTTAAATGTCTTAATTTGTAAGCTTTTCCATTGTAAGTGCTCTTTCCAATATACACACGAAATGTAATTATTACCAAATGTGAAACTTTGCATGGTATGCCGTAGTTCAGTATAAAATTTTATATCTTGTTAACTCTTTAATATTAATACTAAATATAAGGCATGTATGGCTTTACATAGTTTTTATTTTGCTAGATTTAGAAAGTATGTAGTTTTATTTGTGTGTGTAATATGGTCCCTAAGTGTACCACACAAGCTACAACAAATCTTGCCAAATAACAAAGCAAGTCAAAGCATTCAATAGTAGACTTCAACGTAATAGCTATTCTCACAGAGAATGTTTACATTTTTATGAATCTTTGGGCTACTTATTTTGTTGATTGGTAAGACGTAAAGTTGTTATTGCTTTTGACCAATTTAAATTAACTTGTATTCATAGTACTCGTATGTTGTATTTTATTAAGAGGAAATTGTATACGATTGAATCGATTGATTTTGTGCATTAATATGTATTGCGATGTCTCTTCAAAATCCAGCATCTTCTTGCCTTGGTAGCTGTTTTCTATAAAAGGAAGTTAATTAAAAATTATACTAAATTTTCAGATATTCTATAAAATGGCATGTGTTTATTTTTACGTAGTTCATATTAATATACGCAATTTATTTTTATTATTAGTTTTATTACCAACATTTCTTACATCGAATTTCTATGCTTTATTTGTGATTTCAGTTTGTTGCCTTTCCGTAACAATTAATCTGTTAATTCTGCAATTATCTTTAATAAATAAAATGTTTTAATCTTTCCTCACATAGTTGAAACAGTTTGTTGCTTTATTTGTAGCCATATGTACTTTGATACCGATCATCCAAAAACAAATTCAAAATTTTATAATCAAAGCCTTTGATTTTTGATATAATGCTTAATAAAAGTATGAACACGCATGTGAATATCATAAAAGTATTGGTTTTTTTATTTACCAATCTGATTAAAAGATTTACAATATGTTTTAATTTTAGAGTGCGTCCAGGTGTTCATGAAATGCGGCCCTCTAAATCAACACAATGAACAAATGTGGAAAGCAGCAATTCAAAGTCGAAAAGTTAGTGCAAAATATGCACATTCACACAACTATTTTCAACCCTGTAGTGAATGTTCCCTTGGGGATAGGAAAAGGATTCTCGAATTCCATTATAAATGAATAGAGCTCCTTTACAATGAGGGAACTATCTAATAACTTGATTTTTATGATTTGAGATAATCTACTTTTAATTTATTTACTTCCCATTTCTATAACCTAAGGGAAAAAGGCTATAATAAATTTTTGTCGTTGCGCTGAGTAACTCCCAAAAGAGGGATGGACACATGGTAAATCTATATATATATATATATATATATATATATATATATATATATATATATATATATATATATATATATATATATATATAAATATATATATATTTATATATATAAAATATACTCGTATATATATATATTATATTATTAATTCCATGACATTTGACACAATAAAACTATACTTATGCTAACAAAGTTAACTAAAAGGCATAATTATAAAAGAGTCAAATATCGCTCCTAGTCGGAGCATAGGGCGTTCACAACAGTTCTTCAACGGTTTCTATCAGCAGCCAGGTGTCTTAGTTCGTTCCAGGTGGCTCTGTGGTGACTTTCGGCGTGGATAGTGCGTACCCATGTTTGTTGTGGGCGTTCTGCTTTCCGATTACCATGTGGGTTCCATTGAAAGGCCATCTTTGCAATGTTGGTGTCTTCTCTACGCAGAATGTGCCCTATCCAGCTCCACTTGCGTCTTTTAACTTGTGTGTCAATAGGCTCGCTATTGGTGAGGCGCCACAGGTCTTCGTTCATGATCGTTGTCGCCCAGAAAATGCGGCAGATTCTTCGTAGACATTTGTTGACAAAAGTTTGAAGCTGTCGAGTTATTTGTTCTGAGACCAACCATGCTTCAGACCCATACAACAGAATAGGTTTTATGCTGGTGTTAAATATTATATATAATATATATATATATATATATATATATATATATATATATATATATATATATTTGAGCTGATTGTACACTATTATTTCAAACCGACAGAGATGTTTAATGAAACTTCACGTAATCATTTCATGGGCCCTAAGACTGACTCAGATTGTTATATGGAAAAAATCGGACAAACCACATCTACCTCCGTACACATCTATCAATTTCTCAAAAGGCCCACTAATTCCCTCCCAATTCTTTGTATAATGAAAATGTGTTGTACATATACGCTAGGTTCGCACCAGGCTCTATATAAAAAGTGGGAATCATATTACTATAAAACAAAATGAAAACTAGGGTCACCCACTCTCGAGATCTCAGTAGAAATTATCGCAGTTAAGCTTGTATTAATTATATATATAGTGACAAACTTTGCAAGTGATGTGCATTTTGTCGATACTTGTATGTGTCCCATGCAACGATCACAGTTCAGTAAACATGTTCGTGACTGGTGTACTATATAATATTAGTAAAGGAAATTTTACACATTACATCGCCGTGGCACTATGAGACACTATTACATTCTTATCATTCATTTGTCATATAAAGGTGTGGGTACGACTTAGTAGAGAAGAATACCGTAGTGCGCTCGTAGTCTTATAAATAAACATTTTCGATTTCTCGAGTTGAGCGTATTTGGCACCCCATATTCCGATAAATTAGGGATAGAAATATATCAGAGCAAATATCCAGTTCAGTGGTCAATTAAAGACTTTCGATTCAAATTATATCTAGAACAATCGATATGCATTGTTCCAATCTCGTAATTAGTGATATTAGAATATGAGGCAATAACGATCATGCCATCTTATATGGACTAACGGACAACATTCTCGTACTTTCGTTAACGTTATGGTTAGCAGAGTTCGATCATAAACGTGGTAACGTAGAATAACAGTAAATCTAAGGGGCGAAAATAAAGCCGCAATTAATAAGACTGATATAGAATTAAAATTTTAACTTAATAAGCTGTTCAATTAAACTATGTGCATTAAAGCTAAGTCATCACACAAAAAGTATTGTATTACTTGGCACGGTCCGGTGAACGAATTATTAGCAATAAACAAATTTTTTAAACATAATTTAAATGAGTTCCCAATGAATAAAGAAGAATTTAAAGATGCTCAACACTCGACAATAACAATTGTATAAACATTGTATCAAGGTTTCCTTATGACACGATAAGTTTCTTTAAAGTAAATACATACCTAGCAGGAGTTTGGAAACAAGAACATGAAACTATTCCTATTACAAATTCCACAAATCGAATGGTAAAAAATTTGGATACATAACCAGATGGTGCTGTGTGGCATTGTTGCTACAAATATGAGAGTGAAGGATAAATCTATAGCTTTGAACCATATTATAATAGTCTCGCAATCCTCAACATATAAGTCAACTCCACTTTCTGCTGAGTTGGCATTTGTTCAATTTGCTGGTACAAATGTGCATCCGAAACACAATTCAAATTTATTACCGGATGGGCTTGTGTTCCACATTTCTGGCCGCGTCAGCTGCATGAAGAATAATTTTTCATGCAGTAGGAAAAGCTTCCATTAATTTATATGTATCTCAGATGAAGCATACTTTTAGAGAGCTCAACATGGACATGCGTCCAATATTCTGTATCACTCAAATGCTTAGCTTAGATGCACAAATAATAGATCATGAGATTCCGGCTTGAACAGTGCAGCATGTAAAATTGATATCTGTTCTGCTGTATTTTTCGATCAATATTTCAATTCAATCAAGCAATTCTTGTGTGTCGCAGAATATAGTATATGTTTGCAACAAATGATCGCAAAATCTTTTATTCTATCATTCTAGGCCTACATGCTATTGTTCTTTAATATATTAAGATACAAATACTAATATACTACCCGTTGTGATAATCTGCATTTGGAAGTAGAATTGCTAGGCTTGTAGCTACTACCAATTCTACTTTTAAACAGCACACTCAACATTGCCAATTAACACTGCAAAGAGATTGAATAGCGTTATTTTCAATTGCACCCTTTCAATATTTCAGATTTATCTGCGATAACAATTGTGCTTATCAATTGTTTTTAATGGTTTATGGGCGTGTGGATTTTACCTTTTGCTAGTGTTGGTAATAAAAGACAACATTGTCAAATTGTAAAATTAATTTTATTTACACTGAAAATTCTTACGAAATTGAACAGTTCATATTAAATGTATGTACATATCTTTATTATTAAAGTACAGTTTTTTTTATTTATATTGTAGTGTAGCACTGAAGTGTGACTAAACAACCAAGAAAGATTTACCAAGTATCAAAACAAGACAAAGTTTCCGTACACAATATTGTAGGGGGTGTGCAACTTTGGCTAAAGTAAACTAAACTAAAATGATGTAATTATTGTAAGATGTCCTTAATTTAGATAAGATTTTTAATTCACAGGGTTTCCAATAAGTACGACATATTAGTGTAGTCTAACCAAGCGATGGATAAGCTAGGAGCTATTTTACTAATTTCTGTGTGCAATCAAAGTTGGTGGAGCATATGCCATCATAAAATTGCTTCTATTCGTGGTTCACAAATATTCATATCAATTCTTTTTCTAAATGAACCGATTTTAATGCAGATGTTATATGTTATGTGGCTGCATAGGCGCTCGACGCCTGAGCGGTAACTATACTCGGCTTAGGTGGTCAGTACAGCGCCCCATCCGTGGTATCACAATGGACCATTATTTGTGCCTGAGTGTGCTTTTTGCTGCCACTCCAATCTAAACTTATATGTTATTACGGCAGTAGTAACTGTCCCAGTCCTTAAATACTTTCGGAGCCCATCGCTGATCTAGGCTATTATATAAAAACCTTAAATAATCAATAATTAAAACAAAGTGGATAAATTCTCCGAGTTAATCAAGATAGGGAGAGCGTAGCTCCCCCTAATTACTAGATATTGGTTAATTTACTAACTCTCCCACACCTTCATTTTGCAACTTTGCATTGTTTTGTTAATGGGTAAGACAAGCAGATCGATTTCTATATCTTTTAACTCTAATTCTTCTCTTATTCTAACTTCTCCATCGTTTTTTTAAGGTTTAGTTAGTGCTTGCACCAGAACTAAAACTACTTTTATTGCGTTCCAATTAGCGATTCCTCTTGTTGTTGCTTTTGTAATTTGCGCTGCAGCTCCTTTTGCTTGCATGCGTCTATATTAGCCATTCTCTTCTATATATTTATAAGAAAATAATATCAAAAAATTATGTCGTTTTCTATCTTCATTTTCTATAACACGGATTACCTTTAAAACTTTCATACGTTGATGTATTCTTCGCATTTGCTTATTTAATTTGATGAGTTTTTCCTTGTAGACTTTCACACTGTTCATCTGCAGGATAAATTGAAAATATTTTAATTGCCTTACAAAATAAAAGTAAATTACAAATTATGACTTACCATCTCGCTCAACTCAAAAACTTCAGCCTTATCCAATTCGAATTTTGAGGCCGATATGTCGATATAAATTTTATTCTGCTTGCATCTTAAAAACGAAAAAATATTTTGCTTAACAATATTCCTGCAAAAATAGTAGAAGCTATATTTGATGACCCACATAAGCTCCTTCAACTGAATTCGCGATTTAGCTAATGGCGGTTCAAATATTTTTAATAATCCCGTTGCTAATTGCACCGATGCTACGGAGGCGTTGAGATCTTCTTGGGATTGCTCTTGTGCATCACTATTTGATGCGACGTTAGCCGTTATATTATTTTCTGACTGCAGTATATCCAGTGATGTAGGCCGAGCATGTGGCCCACTGTTCAGTATGTCTTTTGCCACAACATCACCAATAATACTGTAAGTATGATAAGCAAATATTAAATTTAATCGTATATAACTGTTTTCAGTTTTCTTCTATTTATAGGAATTATCTAATTAGATTGGTATGTTTTAAGATACGTTTGTAAAGCACTTACCTCTCTAAATTGCTGCTTTTTAGCATTTTTTTGTATTGTAGTTATGGTTTTTAAATTGATAAAATTGAAAACAAAAATCAGCTGTTTTTGACACTTTTGCTCAACCTTCTTTACCACCACACACTTGTATGCATTAAAACGATGTTTCCAGACAAGAAACAGAAGTTGCCAAACATTGAGTCCCTACACACACAGCAGCACGCGTAAGAAAATATGTACAGAGCTGAGATTGTTCACAACTTGTGTACTTTGTCTATTTTCTTCGTAATAAAACACAAAAGACTATGATGCTGGGAGTTTTGCGCAAATCTCTAATAAGAAATTTGGAAAATTGTTACAGCATCGTTCAATTCCCTCACGCACTTGTATGCATTAAAAAATGTTTACAGACAACTAATCAAATGTACCTAAACATTGGTGTATGCACCAGACTCAACTTTAGATACATAAGTTTAACTTATGTTGGCATATTTCTTTTATATTGAGCAGAGTAAATAAACTACGATATTCAGACAAGTTAAATACATAGTGTTATTTGATATTAAACAAACAAAAGGAACCTCGCTAAACAACGCCCTCGTTCCCTTAACAAATAAATATAATAATTATTTATTTACATATATACATAAGAGAACCTCGGTAGGATACGAGCCCATCGATTTTCAACTTTATACATCAGCGATTTGTTTAAAATACTGTGAAAAACACGTTTTCACGTATGTATTTACATACATATATCGGAAGATGGTCGTCACCAGCTGACAGATTGGGGTATTCCGGCGTTCGGTTTATAATACTAAAGAGATGTATTCACATAATTTATAATTGTACTAAAACTTATACCGTGTGATCACTGCTGACACAAAACTCGTATGCATTTATTTATAGCATTTGATTACTTTGATGACCTTTTAAATCCATGTTGTAAATAGGAAATAAGTTTCTAGTCCCCTGAATATCACCTAAAAAAAAACTGATGATATATGTACATTGCGTCTGAAGTTCTAGCACCGTATAATTCATTTTTAAGAAGCATCATACTACTGGGCTCCAAAGAACATGGAGGGCCTCATATTTATCTATTTACGGAAATAAAAACGAATGATTCAATGAGTATCATTTATTAAGCACAACATTCACAAAAATATTTTAATATTTCGGCTTGACGACATTTTTATTGTCGTTAATTTTTAATTGATCAAGTTTACAAGCATTTTCATCTTAATACATATGTACATATATAAAAACATATGTACACACGCACCAACTAAATAAATATAAAAATTATTATATTAATGGTTAAAAAAAATTAACCAAATTATTTAAATATACATACTAGTGATAGATCACTATCCAAACAAATTTAACTATATTTAAAACTAAAGTTGAGAGCATGCAAGTCTTTAATTGTTAATTAAGTTTGTAAATAAATACATTTCCAGCCCTCCAAACAATACAAAATAATATTGAAAAATCAACGAAAATGTTCAAAATTGCTCCATCATTACAACAAAATGAAAAAAAACAAACTAAAAAAAGATAAGCATGCTTTGTTCTAAACTAGTCACTAACTCTAGCATCAGGTCTTTAAGACGATTGGGTATTTTATTTAGCCTTTCTTGTAGTCGAGAATGTCAGGAATGACAACCAAACCATCTTCATCTTTCTCCAATTCGGCACGTGTACAGCGGCCACAACACGCAGCGGAGGGTTTATTATCACATTCCCCCAATGCTGGTGGTTTAAAGTTTGGTGTCCACGGACCTAAACTGCCAGTAGCATAGAAGTCCATGGGGTATGCATTATTTTTCGGCTCAATATTGTGTGGAGTCCATTCGATATCGCCTAAAACCACAGACAACTCGTAGGGATTCAATAATGGCTTCGCAAAGGCGGAGCCCCAATCAATAGATAAACGAGGACAAGCTATTTGCACAAAAGCATCGATATCTTGGAACAATTCCAACTTCTGTGGAAAGATTTCTGACAGTAAAATTGTAGTAGTTTCAAATCCTTTGGCATGCAAGCGTTTCTCTAGAAATTTGTGAACACGAGCGCTGCCCTGACGACCAAGAGTACCCAGTATGATGCCGATTATCTTCGCCTTTTTAGCGACTTCAATCTGGGCGAGTCGTATCTTTTGCATAGTGACGTGATCGTACTCTTCGATTGTGAATTTCTTCTCATAGGGATCGTACTTGTAAGCCTATGTAAAATAAAATAATTTTAAAATGATTAATTATGAAGACGTATATATGTAATTAATTATTAAGTAAACTGACCTTCAACTTGGGGTTGGCAATCATAGCTGATTCCAAATGGAAACGTCCGTCACCCAAGTAAATGATCATTTTTGTGCTTGCAGGTAAATCTGGTGAAGTGCAACCAAGTATTTCGCCAGGACTCAGTGGCTTTGCTTGTGGTACTATGACGTCATATCCAGCAGATTTTAATTCCGTTGCAGCCGATTGTAATGTAGTTACAAATTGGATAGTGCTAACCAATGCCATTTCACCATCTTCCGGCTTAAAATTCAATTTTACGGAATCCAAAAAATGCAATGGATCAATTTTGATATCGACGAATATGTACAGTACTTTAATGCCACCAGTCTGATCTACTGGTATAAGACAGCTGTGACCGTAGTGCACTAGCAAATCAGCACGCAATGCTTTCGCAGTGTAATCGTCGACGCAACAGGCGCCATAGGTAACATCGCCCATGATTACTGTATCAGCGGGCGAGAAGTGTTCAATAATGTCACTGATAACCATAGCATACATAAGAAGACCTTCTGGGAATTGTAGTGCAACGCGTTTTGCCTTCATCTCACGTATGCGCCAAATGGTTTTGTATATCTCAAAGTTATAGTTCCCCGGTAAAAGTTCGACAGCCTTCTGCAGTGCTGGATCATCTAGTATCGCCTGTGGTATTCGGTTAATACGAGGTTTTGGTTTAAAAACTTTCTTTGGCTTGGCTCGCACCACTACCATCTCCGAAGAGGTAGTAGGCAATTCATCCATAATTGGGGTAGTCATGGATGCTGTATTTGGTTATAATGCTTCCCAGCAGCTAGCAATTCAAGTTTTTCTACAAATAAAAATAGTTTATAAGAGTGTTGAAATGGTATGAATATTTAGGTTTGGAAATGCTCGACACATAAAAGAACCAAAACTGATGTCATAACTTATTAACAAAAAGTATCAACTAATAATTAATTTGCTTTTCGCATATAAACCAAAGGTATTGATATTAAATTTAAATATTAAGATCACTGAAGTATAGTTCTAGAACTCATAATATTCTTTGGCAGTATAAGAAGAGTTATAGTATGTTCTGGAATTATACCCCCAATGAATTTACATAATTGTGCACTTCAATAATGCGCAGGCTCCAAAAACCACATTCACAAACATGTGTGAGAATTTAAATAAAATATTTCTTAATAGAAGCCTAAAATAATTAACCAAGAAAATATGATAAATTAATTATCCTATGTAAATATGTGAAGAAAAGCAGTAGGGATATAGCTCCCCAGAGCTGCAAGTAATTTCTATTGATGAAGATAACTGAGATATTCTATTAATAGGAAGAATCAATCTGAGGGGAGATGAGTGTCTGATTAAATACCGATAAACTAGTGGAGGAGGGGGAGAAAGGTTATTACCATATGTCTGGTGCTATGCACTCAATGCAATGCACATAGAAAAATATATATGTATGGATGTGTGCATAAATGAACGTACCTAAAAAATGCTCGCCCAGGTTGGTAAAAAGAACTTTCTAGCACAGTCTATTAACAATATAATTAAAAGTTTTATTTTATATGCAATTGCTTGGAGCAACACATTCTCTGCTTATATTCTCACCTTCGCTAGCGTGTAATGTTTACAACAAAAACGGCGCCTGCGGGTTGGCTGCTAACTTCCTTTAGACTGGAGTAGACGGCTTTCAAATTTGAATTCTTTATTTATATTTTTTGTTATTTACATGAATTTTAGGTGCGGTTTTTGCATGGTTTTTATTTTAAAGTTAATATTTTTAAAACATTTACTTATTTTTCGCGAAAAAATATTTAATCACACAATAAATCAATTACATTCACTTTCAAAATAATTCTTCACATGCAAATTGAATGCAAACACAAAATCACGTTTTGTTCCAGAAATTTTAAATGTGTAGTTCGATTTTGTTCATTCCAATTGTATTAAATGAAATTTTCTAATTTTTGCACTAAATTGCCGAACATTTAGATGTATCGAAAGGGTTGAAGCGGTCGTTGGAAATGGCACGTCTGACCAATCGTCCACCGTTGTAACTTCTTGGTTGCTGTTGCTGCAGTGTTTATGCTTCTTCTTTATCTTCGTCTGTATGCTGTGTGGCCATTAACACTTGTTCGTGAGTCACGTAGGCACGCGAGTTTCTCGTGCATTTTCTGCTACCAACGGGGTCGAGGTAAAGTGAGTAGTATACACATAAACACTTGTGGCATACAAAATTCAATGCTATACTTTCAATTCAAACCTTTTTAACACAAATGAATATAATTCTGCACTTATTTATTTGTATAATATATCGTTTCTCTTCATTGTCAATTGTATATTACGTTTAATTGCGACGATCTAATTTAATATTAGCAAACTAGGTTAACTTTATAAACGCGTGCCACAAATAAAGTATCTTCAGCCAATACTAGAATCTATACAGCGCATGAGAACGCGTGATACCAAATGTGACAAGGTGTGAATATGTTTCTGCCTTGCTTATCACCAGAGAACACAGAGAAGCGACACTTAAACGTCACATTTTCAAACGCTTAAAAAAATGCTTTGTTTATCATTAGTTGGAAATCTGTATAGGTTTGTTTATCATTGATTCTGAATAAAATCTGCCACACTGCACTACAGTTTTGCGCATTTGTAAGTGTGCGCAAAACGAGAGACGTTTCTCTGTATTCTCTGGTATTTCTTCGTAATCAGCTGCAAACAGCTGTTCCTTTGTTTCTATCAGAAAAGAGCAAAACGATTGGAAGAATTATTTGTTGTGATTCTATCAGAAAAAGTAGTCATCAGTCGAACAAATGCCATGCCCACCAGCACCTATTAAACTATGTCAGAGTGGAGAAGACGCAAATATCATACCAATAATAACTTTGTTTATCACATATATGTATGTAATAAGGCAGTAATGTAGAACAATTATTCTATTTTGATACGAAGTTGGCTGCGATTGCTGATTTTTTAATTTTTATCGATAGATAAATATCATAAAAAACCTATTAGGGCTTGTTTACACTTTCTTGTTGTTTTTTTTTTTGTGTTTAAAGATGCCCATAGACACATCATGCACTGCAAACTGCAATAAGTGTGTTTAGTGAAATTGAGAGTGTGTGAGTCACACGGACAATGCAGTATGAAATATCAAAACTGCTTTGATATTTTTCGATGAACATACTGCAGCCGATGAACTTGTTCATTTTTTATGTGTTATTTTGTGGTTTTCTGTCAATTTGTTCATTTTTTGACGTTTCCTTTTTTTATTTCATAACATCCTGTTTCACTTTTTGAAAACTACGTTATTTTTTTGTGGTTTGGTGTGTATTTTATTAATAAAATCAGCCGATACCCCCGCTGCTAGTGCTACTGTTTATTTTTTTTCCCCAAATTATAGTAATATAGTTATTAATAATTGTATTTCTAATTATTAATAAAAAATAAATTATTAATAAAATAGAAAAAATTATTGAAAAAAGATTAATTTTGGTGTTAATTGAAATCTACAGGAGTTTGCCTGCATTATGGGATATAATAAGCGCTGAATAGCGACGGCAATTTATTTTCTTGTTCGCGCACGCATGATGTTCACACTAGCACGATGCAGTACAGAATGATGCATGACGAGTGTGTACGCAGTTCGTCAATCTCACACGTACACGAGTGTTCATCGGCAGTTTGCAGTGCATGATGTGTCTATGGGCACCTTAATAGAGGCGCACAATAAAATATTTACCTAATGGGAGTTATCCTAATAGGGTTCACAGTTGTGAAAATCGACAAAGATTGTGCATTATCAACGGCAGCACTAGAGCTATAAAATACTTAATACTATCAGTATTTTAATATAAAAACTCAGTATCTAAAGTAAATGCTAACATATGAATATTTCTATTTGAAATCGTCTAATTGTATGTTAACTCTGAACTTTTGAAAGGGCCGGCTAGCGTATCATAGTTCTCATTAGGGCGTCCTGTACCTCGGTCCTGTAACTTAGTGGATAATTTCTCTACTGCTGATAACGTACTTATCAACCACCAAGTTTTTGTCAATCGTTGAGACTTTAGTGTTCTATAACTCAAAAACTCATCAATAGAGAAATTCGTGTTGAATTGAGAATGAACAGTGAATCTGACAGTTTTGACATTTATTGTTGAGACGTGTGTATACTACACCAAGTTGTGTAAAGCAGCAAATAATAAATAAACAAACAAAACAATAAAGTTTAGAGACAAATAAACAGATTCGTGTGATCCATTTCATATCTCTGAGGCTCAATTCATAGAACTTTTTCGGCTAAATAATTCGCTTGCATTAATCTTTTAGAAGAAATAAGTCCTTTTATGAAGAGTGGAGTTAGACATACCTCATTTCTTCGGGATATTGGGCAGGATTTCGTTTGTCATTTAAGCAAAACCATGATATCACGCATAATACACAAATTAACGGATGTCATTGTGAGAAAATTAAGGAACAAATATGTGAAATTTCCAAGTACAAGCACAGAGTTCAGCACCACTCAGCAAAGGTATTTTCTAGTATAAAGCACATGGAACACTCATTCACAAATGACTAATCGTATGTAAACTCATTGTTCGCAGTTAAAAATTCCTTTATTTTTATTTTTATGTGCACATAACAGATTTTTAACTAAAACCATCACTTACCACATTCATTCTCAACTGGTTGTGTCCGTTCTTTCTTGCTAAAGAGCAGTTGACAATATCTCTACTAGTAGAGAATTCAAAACTCTACTCACCACACTTACAGAAACACAATAGTATAGAATGACGTCACGCTGACGTCACATTCTCTACCAGTAGAGAAATAATCGGTGGAGAAGCGTTACAGAAACGAGCTACTGAAGGATAACTAAATTTTACACTGAATTCCATACTGAATTCCAAAGGGAATGTATCTAAACATTTCTTAATTCCAGTTCCTATTTGATCTATCAATGCCTATATATCAGTATATATTTATATTTCCTACTCTTTGTTTTGAGAATTCACATAGGATATATTTCCTGATATCATAAGCTTTGTACTCACACTCTGCCCACTGGTTGTTCTCAATTGTTTGTATTGACATATTTAAAATTAATTTCAAGCTAAAGAGATTAAATTTCAATCGGGCTCACTTGGCTCTCTCCTTTGCTATTTGGATTTGGAGCGTCATGTAACAGTTAGCCAGTTACGAAACTTACCCCACGACTTGGCAAATTGACAATCGTGACAGCAAATTGAATCAAGTTGGCAATGAGTTGCCATTTTGTTTGTTTGACAGAAATTTTTCATTTCTTCGTGACGCTCACAGTGGCAGCATCGTAGGACATTTCCGTTTTACCGCATCTATTAAATTCATAAAAACGCTAAAATGAATGGAGACTGTGCATTTCCCTTCTTTGTAAAAAAAGATTCACCCAGAATGTCGGATTCCTTCTTTTTTCCTCTTCATCGCATAAATCAAGCAATTTTTTTAATGCATCAAGAGCGCGGGCACAGCGAACTAGTTTGATTGACGACATTTTCAAAATGACGATGACATAACATCGGAATGTCCACCATTAAAATATTGCCAACCTTTGCAATCAAATTTGACAGTTGTTATTCCATAAAAAATTGCCCGTGGAGACGTAGGGTAACATGGCAATGCCCACCATTAAAATATTGCCATATTTTTCAATGAAATTTGACAGCTGTTATGCAATAAAAAATTGCTTGTTGAGACGTGGGGTTATGGTCTTTGACAAACCTGTCAGAAACACCGCCCTTGCACCACTATATACATTTATTCTTCACAGCATGTTTTGAGTTTTTAGATAAAAAATATCACGTTATGTTTATCTTTCGAAAACGATTCACTATCGTTACGTTGCCGAACAGACAGCAAGCCACCAGTGGCATAATGAGGAGTTAATAGCAGAATATACAGAGGATGGAATTCTTCCACCTTTTGCGCTGCTTGAAATATGTCATCGTTTTTAGTAGTGAGTCTTACTTCCGTTAATTTCAGCACATTCACCTTCAATATGAGTTGATCCACCTTTTTCGGATATACACTGAATGATTTCAATGTAAAATAAAGATAATCCGTTCTTTGCCCACAATTGTGAGACTAGTATGCTTGGCACTAGACCACAAATCACATATTACGCATTGAGCATATACATACGTCAGGCAGCGATTCGTGACATGTGTTGTTGCAACACAAATTTTTATTTTTAAGTAAGCTTTTTATCGTGAAAACATTTTTTAATCAGCTGCTAAAAAAAATACTTCAGCCAATCAGTGCTGGAAATGCTGATGACGTAATAGGGATGTATTAATTGCGTAATCTTGTACATATATGGGATTTGTTGGTCCCGACCAAAGATTATCTACATAATTATTAATAATAATTATGGATAATCTTTGATCCCGAATGCAGAACAAAAAAACACGCATGCGAGACGCACAATAAAAATGCAAACTCTGCTTTGGACATGCGGATCGAAATCTGCATATTCTTTAACCTAATTAATCCCTAAAATGATTAATTTCTGTGATAATTTTTAAAATTCACAGTGGAAGGTAATTAGTTAAAATTAGTTGATGCTACACCTACACTATATCAATATAAATAATAAAAGAAATATGTATAATGCTGCATACACACGAGGCAACCGTTGATGCAACCAACGCATTTTGCTTCGTCTGTTGCCACGTATCAGAGGCCACAGAGACGCGACACTTGAACGTCTCTCGTTTTGCGCACACTTACAAATCCGCAAAACTGTAGTAGTTTGGCTGATTTTCTTCAGAACCAATGATAAACAAACCTATCCATATATCAACTAATGATAAACAAAGATAGTTTTTTTAAACGTCAGAAAATTTGACGTTTAAGTGTCCCGTCTCTATGGTCTTTGGAATTACGTAGGTCTGCTCGTGTCGCATAAACTCGTGCGTTCAGATGAACTCGCGACGCGAACACAGCTCAGGGCAGAAAGAGTGCAGATAATTCTTGCGACACGAACATACCTTACATGTTATAAATTAAACGTTATCATCAATCTTGCAAATAGCTAAATAACCATACGCCCTCATTGGGAACACTGATATTCTTTGACGCATCCAAAGCAAATTTTAAATAAATCCATTTAAAACTTTTAAGTTGCAATTTGTGATGTTATCAAAATTGATTGAGTTAATTTTATTTTTAGGATAGAAAACCAAATTTTGGAAATTTCACATCAAGATTTTATTCTCTTTGTAATTCTCTTCATTCATATATACATATATGTACATACATCTATAGTTGTTTTTGTAACTTTTCTTGCCTGCATATTTTCTCACTTGAGTATAAATATAGTTGTTGGTAAGATAGAGCTATACATTTTGCGCCTATATCTAATGTAAAAATTAAGGCATATATGTGGAACAGCAATCTGGATCCAAACAGGGCGTAATATAAAATCATGCAGAATGGTGAACGCGAGAGAAAAAGGGACCACAGGATGACTTAAACATTAGGTTTGTCGCAGGGAGCACTAAGAAGGTGGCTGCAAGGCTACAACAGGTCTACAAGAACAACAATTTCCCGAAATTGGCTTGTCAATTGGGTGAAAACAGCTTTCGCTTTTGACAACCTAAAATCCAATTTTAGATTTGAGCAGGGAATTGAGAAACTGAGATTTAAATAAAACCTAATAAATGTAAGAGAACTATTGTAAATAAAATATCTGGGATTTGAGGATATAAAAGAGCCCTCAACCATAGAATAAAATTAGAATTGAACAGAACTTTAACTCGTTCTTTTCTCCTCGCGGAAATCGGTTCGCGATTAACAACAAAAGTGCTTTGGACTATCTGCCAAAGTTAGCATTTGCGCAGAGGGCAAAATACTGCCGGTGTCGCTATCCACCTAAAGGCGTGTCTAAGAAATACCAATTATGGAATCACATGACGATCCTGCCAGATCATTCCTTTGATCTTTTGTTAATACAGCAGATAATATCGTATTGATTCTGCGTAGTCATTCCTGATCCTGCTTGCTCATCCAGATTGATTGTGAAATCCTGCAGATGGAAGAAGAGTATTTATAATCCTGGTCCCATCTAATCCAACGCGCAGGTGTACGTACCAACTACGACAAAGAAGGAACTGTCCATAGAACAGTACCACAAGAGGCAAGCTGCAAAGCAAGAAGAAGGTCTCACGAAGATCCCGAAAGTTCAGCTACCACCACCAACAAAGAAACGTGGTGGAAAGCGAGCAAAGCTGCAAAACCGCCTGGGCTGCTTGTTGCGTGTGTTACGAGACACAAGGAAATGAGTGAGGCGTTGTTTGGTCTTACGGATGAAGATCTGCACGGTGCTGAAAAAGTTGCATCAGCGGTATTCAAATATAAATCACCAAAAAAATAGAGGACCTAACGGAGCAACAGATAGTTGCGTGCGTGCGAAGCATTTGGGCTGTCATAGGAGTTCAACAGTAGCGGATTATTTCGATCAGGCCATTATAGAAAGGGACATTATGCTAATGATGGACAGATTTGTGAGGCATTAGGTACTTGGTTATGTAAAAATTTGTATTAAATCTTTGAATGTGTTAATTGATGAAAATTTTATAATTAATTTTTCAAATAATTGAAGTTAAAATTTATAATGGGTAATACGAAATCCCAAGAAACGATATATTATTGGTATTAACGATATTTTAGGTGAGACAGCAATTGCTTTGTTAGATGTGCATAAGCAAGTCAACAAGATATCAGCTTCTACTCAAACAATTGTTTGTTGGATACAAATATATATACTTGATATTTCAAAATTTATTTTATGGAAGAGTCACAAATATCTTTACTGTGTATCCTGGTCAATTTGCGAATATCGGCAAATACAGGAACACTTTAGATACATATATATATATATATATATATATATATATATATATATATATATATATATATATGTATATATATATATATATATATATATATATATATATATATATATATATATATATATATATATATATATATATATATATATATATATATATATATATATATATATATATATATATACATTCCATGCTAAGTTATCCAACAATGTTAGAACGGCAATACTTGAGGAACCAGAAACCGTCGATGCGCTCGTTACTAGCCTTAGGTGTAGATATAAAGACATGCAAACGGTGTCACAGTCACACAGCACTTGCATCAATGACTCAGAGACAGTTACCTACATCAATTTTCAAATACAAAATCCTAGGCATTATTGCAGAATTAAAATAGATTACAGGCTAGTGGACTTGGTGTTTCAGCAACTTCAGCTGAAAAGAATCTGGTAACAAATTTGAATGATGTTACAGCATTAAACGTGTTTAAAAGAGGTCTGCGTGAGGATATAAAACCTACAGTTTTCGCGGCCCAGCCAGACACGTTTGCCAAGGCAGCTGAAATAACTGGACTTTGAGAAATTCCAAGACTCCAAAAATGTATTCAAATACAGACGGACAGAAATGCAGCGTTCAAACCAAATACGTAGAGGCCAGCGTCATTTTACAAGTGATCCACCGTTTTCTACAAACCGTAATTTTACAAGTGATCCTCCGTTTTCTTCGATCCGAAATTTGAATGTTGGACGTTACAATAACACATACAAAAAGTTCAGTACAAGACGCTATGGCAATCATTTTAATAGGAGGCCACAATTCCAAACAAAGAAACGACAGAACTCGAATTTCAATAACACGCTAAATCAGAACGCGCATAGGCAACAAACATACCGACCTACTTAAAGATTATCCATAATTATGTAGATAATTTTTAGACCTACTTCAAATAGAAACGTTGGGCAAAGAAACAACGGAAACAGCGTACGAATGTATGAAGCATCAAATAAAGGATTGTGAACCGGCAAGGCGAGGAGTGCGATAGCCACACTCCAGAGCGCCGAAACAATTTCAGATAGTAACATAATCATGTTACTATAAAGCTCAAATCAATGGAAATGACTTTCTTAATCGACACAGGTGCGGAATTTTCATTGTGTAAGACTAGGTTAGGTTAACCTGGCTGGCATAAAGCCACGCATAGACCGATTGGTCCCTAGCGATACCAGATGGGGTCTGACCTATATGCAGATTTCCAGTAGACATCTCGTAGGATGTCAACGCTTTTTGCGAACTTAAGCAGCGCTGTCAGCTCCATTCCTGAGATGTCTTCCAATCTCCCAAATTATGGGGCTCCTAAGCATTTTAAGCGCGTTTTCGATAACGCTGGACATATACAAAGGAGATGTTCTAGAGTTTCCCTTACTCCAACCTCCCTACATTCGTCATTGTCCGTAATTCCTATCTTGTGTGCATGTGCCGCCAGTAAATTACGACCTGTCATTGTACCTATGATAGTTCCACAGTCTTTTCGTGAGAGCGAGAGTATAAATCGCGTTTGCTTCCTATTGTTGACCTTACACATAATTTTCACAAATTTGCAGGTGTTTAAACTGTGCCACCTTGCTTTCACCTGCCCACTCATGTGTTCGTCCGTTTCATTGAATAGTTCTTTAAGAGGTTTCCGTATGTTGTTTTCTTGTTCAAGTGGTAAATAGACAGCGTTTTTTGCAATCTCATCTGCTATTTCATTCCCTTCTATGCCCTTATGACCAGGTACCCAATAGATATGCAGTCTTCTTTTTGCGACTAGCCTTTCTATGGCTTCCCTGCTCTGTAGGACATTTTTAGATTTTATACTATATGAGTTAATCGCCTCTATCGCTGCCTGGCTGTCCACGTATATGTTTATTTTTTAGTAATTTCCTGTCTTGGTGTAGCTCTGCGGCTTTGCTAGCAGCGAAGACTTCCGCTTGAAAGATACTGCTCTGGTCAGACAGCTTTATAGGCTGCCTAATTCCCAACTAATTGTGTAAAATCACAAAAAATTAGAAGACGAGGCATATTATAAAGACAAAAGAATACAATTTTCGGGCATAGCCCAAGAGCAGGTGTGCTCTTTAGGTGAACTCATTTTGGAGTTAGAATTAAACGAATTTAATATTATACATCCATTTCAGTTGGCAGAGGATAATTTCCCAATTGAAACCGATGGAATAATTGGAAGAGATTTCTTACTTCGATTTATGTTTGTCGCTACATTAACGTGTTACGTTGATGAGACGTTAAAATAATAATCCCAATGCATGCAAAGTCATTAGCACTTCTACAACCTCGGATGGAAGTAAGAAGACCGGTGAGTCTAACATTGACAGAGGACACTCTGATTTTAAATGATGAAATTGAGGAAGGGGTGTACTCGTATAAGTAACTCAATTGTACCAAAATCAGGTGTTTCGAATTTGCGTATAATGAATACTAATGACAAATACGTAATCTTAAGCAATATAAAATAGAAAACAGAACCTCTGAACAAGTATGAAATTTTGACTTACAGTAGACAGAATGATACAGACCGATCAAATAAGGTACTTGAAAAAGTGCAAATTAACTCAGACGACCCGACAGCAGCTAAGTCGATTTCCGATATATTTCGTGAGTTTCATGAAGTACTGCATCCTGACGAGGAACCGCTCACAACAAATAACTTCTATAAGCAGAGGATAGAGTAAGCAGACAAGACGCCAGTCTATATAAGAAACTACAGACTTCCAGAATCTCATACTGACTCTATTAAGCAGTAAACAAATACAGTGCAATGGATGTCTTGTGGTCTGAGTGCTACATTCGACTAGTTGTTCCGAGAAAAAGAAAGAAAAAAAGTGAACAAAATTCTTGCTGATGACTTAATTGAATGTTCAGTCAGTCTGTACAATGCATCGTTGCTGCTTGTACCGAAGAAGGGTACAGGAGACAAAAAAATGGAGAGTGGTTGTAGTCTTTAGACGACTAAACGACAGAATAGTGAATGATAAATTTCCTCTCACTCGCCTGGAAGGCGTTCTAGACAAGTTAGGAAGAGCGAAATGGTTTTCCATACTAGATATGACGAGTTCTTCTCATCAGATTGAACTGAACAAAACTTCACGCCCACTGACAGCTTTCTCGACAAGTAATGGTCATTGTCAGTTTAATCGGTTATCTTTTGGCTTAAAAACTTCGTCGAACAGTTTCCAAAAATTGTTAATAATAGCATTAACAGGTTTGGAATCTGAGGCATTTTTGTATGTTGACCACATAATTGTGTACGGATGTAGCTCACAGCACCACAATGACGACCTGATAAAAGTACTCAGTAGATTAAGAAAATGTAATTTGAAGCTTAATGCACAAAATTTCTTAAGACCAGAAGTATTTTATCTAGATCACTTAATTACAAGAGACGGTGTAAAAACAGCTGAGCGCAAAGTTTTGAGAGACTAGCCAGTCCCCACAAATGTCGATGAGGTACGAAGATTGGTTGCGTTTTGCAATTATTATCGACGTTTCATTCCAGATTTTGCAGATATTGCACGATGTTTAAACGCACCACTTAAAAAGAATACGAAGTTTATTTGGACAGAAGACTGTCAGACGGCATTTCACACTCTTAAAGACAAATTAATCAATCCACCTGTATTGCAATATCCTGACTTCAATAGACCTATTGTTGTAACGACTGAAGCATCAAATTATAGGTTAGGAACGGTGTTGGCGCAAGGCGATATTGGGGATGATTTGCCAATATCGTACGCCAGCAAAACACTTCGGAAGCATGACATGCATAATTCAGTTATTGAAAAGGAGCTGTTAGCATTTTAGACCATATTCATACGGACGTAAATTCACAGTAGAGACAGACCATATACCGTTAGTTTCAATATTGTCACACAAATATCCATCTTCTAGGATATTCGATTAGATTTGTGTGATTATGATTTTGAAATTGTATACAAGAAAGCACGGACGAATACTAATGCAGATGCACTTTCACGCATCAATTTGAACTGAAAGATATTGAAAGAAAAGATACCTAAAGGCAGTGCCGGATTAGCCACGTAGCAAGAGTAGCAAATGCTACGGGCCCCGCGAATTTGGAGGCCCCGCGCTCCAACGCCTGTCTGACCGTAATAAAAAAATATTAATTTAGATAGGAGCGTAAAATATCTTGCATGCCTTAAACGCGGAGCGCTTAGGCTATGTTTCACTTCCACTTGAAAATCTAAAACTCGATTTCGTCACGTTAAATCGTAAAAATATGTAGGTATTTTACGAACTTTTTAACGTTAATGTTCTAATGTTTAATTATAATCGATATATTTAGCATCTATACCACGTTTCTACCCTTCAAGCGGTCAGATTTTTATTTTTTTATATAGGTATACATTTATTTTGCGAGTTTACGTAGCTGAGATTGTACTTTTTTAATCGATTTTAATATAATATCGACGATTATAAATATTTCGAGAAAACAGGCGAACTATTTAATTTTATTAACTCAGTCACGATCCAATCTACTGTGGTTGGTTGATTTATTATAAAATATAGATTCATTTTATGAGTGAATATTGCTGATTTTTTTTTGAATCGATTATCATATCGATCAAGTTTCGAAATTATTGAAAGCTAGTGACGGTAGATTAAGAGCAAGGTGTTTCAGAGTCTCAAGTAAAAAGGCGGGTAATTTAAAAAAGAATTATTCAAATTATAAACCAAAAGTTATTCAATTAAAAATTACACATTTTATGTGTTCGTCGACATTTAATTTACTTGAATATCTTTACTATAAAATAAGTGCTTAAGGTATGCACATTTGGATATTTTGGATTTTAAACTTTTTTTCAATTACTATAGGCATAGAATATACCAAGAAGGTAAACGAACCAAAAATTGCTGCTTGTATGTGTTAGTCTGACAGCAGCTAAGCCATTGTCAGTTTGTGTTTTTATATGCAAATATCAATTCTCCCCCATTGTCTGCCATATTGCGGCGAATTCATGTTTGTATGAGCGTTTACCTTATTGGTGTTATTCTATGGGTGTAGGTATAATACCTACCACGAGAAACGTTGGTATCAAAATCTACAACAATAATTTTAAATTGTACCACATTTCTAAAATTGAGCGCTGGCCACACCACAAGTTATGTGTTGTACTACTTGCACTGCACTACACGCAAGTTGGCAGCACTGCAAAACTAATAGGGGAATTCCCTGACATTGTCATCGATCGAGCTAGTCGTAAATCGAATAAATAAAATAGGATTCTATTGACTATCAAACAATAAGAAATTGCTTTACATTTACCTTTGGCACAACATAAAAAACTTTTAAAAGCACTTTAGATGTCAGCCATTCTTGAGAAAAGTTGTTTTGACATTGCTTCGAGTACTTTCGTGCGTGACGTAGCGCTATGTGCAACTCATTCAATTATCTTTTTTAAAACACAATAGAAGAGTTTTTGTATGTACAAAGGCAAAAATATCAACGAGAATAACTTCACTTAAGATAAGATATTTGTCTGACTATAGGTAACATGAGCAGCAGATCTAGAAATACGGGTCGGCACTACGCTGAAGTGCTAAGCGTAAAGCAAAAGATGAGAAGGAAAAAATGAACGAAGCTGTTCTATCAAAAACACGTAAGCTGATCGAGTATTTTAATGTTCAGAGGGATGTTGCTGAATCTACAGAAAGTAAATCAGAAAAGACAGAAGTTGCATCTCATTGTACATATGATAGTAGTACTACTACCATTTTTGATGAAGCTACATTTTCTATAAGTGATGCTGTAGGTGAAGAGACAGCAATTCCTCCTAATTTAGCTATATCATGTTCTAACCAAAGAGAAGTTAAAAGCACAGCCAGTCCTCTCGATCTCGAGTCGTCGTATTCTAACCAAAAAGTAGTCGATGGCATATTATTACTTGATTCTAATGTCACTACAGTTTCAAGTCAAAAACAAAACGAAAGTAAAATATACTCCAACGATATTGGTGAATGGCCGAGCAACTTTGATAGAGATTATTGGATTGAAAAAGGAAGCAGCGAACTGCAACATATGAATAGTGGTTTTTTTGTCTTCAAAGAAAATTTACGAAAACGAAAATAAGCCACGATTCTGCCATAAGTCATTTTTCACCTATAAACATAAACTAACGAATAAAACTCACGTCAGAGACTGGTTGTGTTATTCGGAAACCAAAGGACGACTTTTCTGTTTTGTTTGCAAAGTTACGAATTCAGATAGTTCGTCACCACGGTTTACAAAAGACGGATTAGATGACTGGAAGAATGCGCACAATTTCTTGACAAGACATGAAGAAAGCACTCCGCATAGACAAGCCATAATTTCGTTGTTAAACCTCAAAAACAAGAATACGCGTGTTGATTCTCAACTTGTGAGCCAAATTGAGACTGAGCAAAAGTATTGGAGGCTACTCTTAAAACGAATCATTGCAGTAATTAAGTTCTTAGCAGAACGAGGTCTTGCGTTTCGGGGTAGTGACGAAATTGTTGGTTCACCTCACAATGGAAATTATTTAGGCTTGTTAGAATTAATAGCCCAATTTGACGCTTTTATGGCTCAACATATACAAAATCATGCTAATAAAGGAAAGGGACATACGTCATATTTATCAAAAACAACTTGTGAGGAATTTACTCATCTAATTGCATTAAGCATACTGGATCAAATTATTTGCGAAATTAAGAAATGCAAATACAACTCAGTTTCATTGGATTCTACTCCAGATATATCGCATGTAGACCAACTGACTCTGATAGAGCGCTATGTTCTGCCATCTGGACCAGTGGAAAGATTTGTTAAGTTCTTGGACATGGAAGGTCATACTGCAGAACAACTCACTCAAAGTTTACTAGATTTCTTAAGTGAGAGTGGCATTGATATCAAAGATTGTCGTGGGCAAAGCTACGACAATGCCAGCACCATGAGTGGGAAATACACCGGCTTACAAGCCCGAATTGAGGAAATAAATAAGTACGCCGAATACATTCCCTGTCTTGCACATTCATTAAATTTGGTTGCTAAGTGCGCTGCAGACTGCTGTAGCATTACTTTTCTTCGATTTCATTGAAAACCTCTATACATTTTTTTCCGCTTCTACCTATCGATGGGGTCGTCTTACGAACGCACTTAAAGATTCTACTTCAAAAATTCCGATTTTGAAACGCTTATCGGACACTAGGTGGTCAGCCCGAGCTGATGCTACGAAGCACTTTTATGTGGTTTTATCACTATTAAGCAAGTTTTGGAAGACATTTTCAATAACGTGGATCAAAAAGCGGAGTGCCGTAATAAAGCTTACGGACTAGTTTCAACGATGAATAAGTTAGAAACGGGAATAATGACAATTACGTGGAACGGAATCCTAGAACGCTTGCAAGCGACTAGTGCTTCGCTGCAGTCGTCTGATCAAGACCTTAATACGGGATACGCCCTTTATGAATCATTATATGGCTACGTCCAAGCAATGCGATCCACATTTTCAGATATTGAGGCAAGAGCCAAAGATCTGACAAACTGTGAAGAATACCAGCAACAGACATCAAGACGAATCAAGCGAAATACAAAGTACGACCATTTCAGCGGCTCTACTACACTCGACGACTTTGTTGAAAATCAAACACCTGGACAACGTTTCGAAGTTCAGGTGTTTATTGTCATTATTGATAACGTACTGTCTGCTTTAACTAAACGTATGAAAGCATATCATAAGATTACTAGTGTTTTTGAAGTATTTCGACAGCGAAAATCTCTTACAACAGAAGAGATTTTGGAAAAATCCTCAAGTGTGGTCAGTGCTTACGAAGATGATTTGGAGAACAGCCTAGGTGGCGAATTAGTGCAGTTCGCAGAGCTGCTGAAAACAGATGTGGCTACTGATATTGACAGCAAGAAACAGGAGCCTCTGGAACAGCAATTTTATAAACTTTTATTAAATAATTCTTTAGAATCGTGTTTCCCAAACTTAGAAATTGCATTGCGCATTTACTTGTCTCTCATGATCACTAACTGCAGTAGCGAACGTTCTTTTTCAACACTAAAACGTATTAAAAATGAATTAAGGAACACGATGGGCCAAGAAAGTCTTAATCATCTCACTTTGTTGAATATAGAGCATCATTTGCTTAGAGAAGAAAGTGTTATCTCTAAATTTGCCCATATTAAATCTAGAAAAGTTTATTTATAACAGTTTTGTTTTATTTAATACCCTACACTTGAGAACCTAAAGCAAACCAAGGGCCCCTTGACAGAATTTGCTACAGGCCCCCTGCTGGGTTAATACGGCACTGCCTAAAGGGGATGATAGTACAGCGAAAAGGGCATTTGTAATAACAAGGGGCATGGCACAAAAGATTGACAAAGATAAAGAGCAATGCATTGAACCCACGGGGTCTGATCAACTTCATATTTGGGAATGTGACTCCATAAAGACGTCAAGAATATAAGAAATTAGACGTTTTATGTCGATAGCGACATGCGTGGAATTATGCGGTCCGTAGACGATCATACTCAATGGTGTACGTGTTGATTGAAGCTCCGCCACAGAGCATAGTCGTCGTTGAGTGAGGTCGTCATGTCGCTGTCGGACGATGAAGTTTTGTGTGCGCTAGCGCTTGTACTGTGCAAGGAAAAATTTTAAAGAAAAGAATAAAACGATTTTGGATGAAAGAATGGCACAAAAAAATTTAGCAGTAGCATTCAACGGACTCCAGCAGAAACATATTTTCATTATTTTTATCCGCACACATTGGCAGTCAATTGCCCACAAACCACGATCATCCATACATCATAATCAAAATCATAATAAAATTTCCCCTTAAAATCAAAATGATTTTGATTTTCGACGATCAATCAGTGATCACAGCGAGATCATGTCTGTGTGACACTCTCTCCGCGGAATGGCAACAGAGGTGGGAGCAATCCGAAAAGGGTCGATGGACATTTATGCTGATCCCTCACATCACACCATGGGTAACAAGGACGCACGGGGAACTAAACAATTACGTCACACAGTTGCTAACTGGTCACGGCTGCTTTAAGCAGTACCTCCATGAGAGAAAGTATGAGGAAGACCCGTACTGTCCGTACTGCCCTGGGGTGCACCAGAACTCACAGCACGTGCTTTTCGACTGCCCACACTTCAAAAGCACCCGGGATGAACTGAGTGCTGTCCTCGATGAACCACCAACAATGGACAACCTCTGTGAGCATATGTGCGATACGCTCGTCAAGTGGGAAGCAGTTTGCTCGGCAGCGGCCACCATCATGAAGGCGCTGCGAATCTCAGAACGAGCGCGTTACGCTGAACGCAGCCACCAGCGCCTCTCCGATACTGAGACACACAGGACTGACATAATGACAGACCGAATACTGACGTGTGAGCAGTAAATGCTCTTACGGCCTCCCGACGTAAAAGCTAATCAGTGTCTCCAAGGGGAATCGCCGTAATGATGAGAGGAGGTTTTAGCGGACTTATAGTCCCGCACTGACGGGGTTGTGACTTTAGATATTTTCCTCCTCGTTAAATATTAAAAAAAAAATTAAAAAAACTCTCTCCTTTTCACACATACTATTATATATAAGTATGATCATGATATATCGTCTATGGGCCGCTTTACAGTTCACTGCAAGTGTCCCTGACCGTCGCACTTTACAGAGTATGAAACTGTACGCTACCAATTAATGTAGCCATTGGTCGCTAAATTTGTTACAAAGTAAAATAAAAATTATACATAATTATTTTGTACATGCCCATTGTACTAATTAATGAGTGTATATATATATGAGTGTATATAAACCTGAATAAATGTCGATTTCAAATGATGAATGGTTTTTGTCAACACTAAATATGGACTATTGATTATATGGACGGACCCTTTTTGATTATATGATCTTACATTTACACGTACATATTTAGTGCTGTGAATAAAGTATATAAAGGGTCATCCATTTTCTGCTTACAGATATCCTTAAGTAATAAAATATATATATCGATATTGCATGACATCACATCATATTGCTCTATAATTATTTCACAACTTCAGTCAACATTGAATTATTTTCGTCCTTTTTAGAATGATTTTCATTATTTATCAAACGAAACAAAGATGCGTCAGTGGAAAGTGGTGTAGCCAAAAGGAAGGGTACAAAATATAGGGTTAATCAACTCACTGAAAATATCGAAAACCTTAATTTTAAATTGATTGTTGACGTTTAATTTGTACGATTCGAAAACAGTGGACAGAGATTTCTATTGTAACACAGCGGGGTGCAAATTACCCCAACTGCCCAGCTCCCAAAACATATATAACAATGCCATTTGTGATATGAATTGAATAAGTAAAAACAATCGATAAGAACGCATTTGGGAGTTGCCTTCCGGCTCGTGAAATGATCTATGCTAAGCCCTCAAAGTAGCTATCGTGCGTTTCTTTTTCCAGTGTGGTTGGGATAATTAACATAAATTCTGTAAAATGTTCATTAAATTGACACTCGCTTTTATACTTTTTTTTATTTAACGTAAAGGAAAAACAAAACAATTAAAGAAAACAGTGGTCGGTGACGTTGAGTAGCAATATTTATGGATATATGTACCAGAGATGTTCAGTGAATGTATTCACGAGCCTTTTTTGTACTTCTCTGCACTTTGTGCAGGTGAATTTTATATATAAAGGGTGAGGTACATTTAAAGACGTCTCAATAATAAGCTTGAAAGACTAACGAATATATTCACTGCATATCTTTGATATGTACATATATGTCCATAACTGCAACGTGTCATTCTGGAAAGTATATATAACGAACTTAATACACCATTTCGTCAAACATTAGTTTGATACTTTTGTGCTGTCCGCTTCAGACACCTCAGCTTCCTCCAAATCCTCTGTAAGAAAGGTAATTTTTATTAAATTTTCAAATTTTGACTTATCCATATATACGCATCACCTACGCTTGCCACCGGGTATGCGTCTCAGACGTTCCTGTTCGACTGCAGCAAAATACTCGATTTCGGCCTGCTCACAAGCATTCTTGAATGGTGCCACATTCACTTTGCCATTTAGCATTGTCAAATCGCCCTGCTCCTGGCCATGTGATGTTTTTACCTTAAGCTTAATCTCACGTGATTTGGCTTCCAGAATTTTCTCGCGTCGATTTTCCCGTTCAAACATCTGAAAATCACGTACAATACTTTAAATATCGGACAAACTTTAAAGTGGCTGGTTAACTGTGCTTTTACCGCTGTTAGCAGAGGTTTATCATTTTTGGCTGATATGACCATGTTGTCCGATACTTCAATTAGAAATGTGGCACCCAGTTGGCTGCCACAACTGACGAATTTTCCATTCTCATTGGTGCGCACACAGTATAACGGCTCATCACAGACCTTCACAGTTAATACAGGCTCATTTTGTTGCTGCAGCAAATCCCAAGTATCGAGAACTCCATCCATACGCGTTATGAAGAATTGTGAGACTCTATGCAAAAACATATAATTTTAGTTCATAACAAAAAATTAAGTAAATGTCAATGTAACTTCGTATAACTCCAGGCACCATCCGTCAACATGGCTGCACTGCTTTTAGTCCATATGATTGAACTTTCCCGACAGTCCTCGGACCATATGCGTGCGCACCAATCACCTACTGTCAGAAAGTTCTTAACAAAGGCTGGATTCCGGGTTATGGCATAGACAGGACCCAAGTGGCACATCATCTACGCAGTTTGAAGAGAAAGGAAAATTGGTTTTTTATTAGGAAATATGCTTGTTATATAAGATTGCGATGACGTTTACGATTGCGATTATCAATCAAGTTTTTAAACTTGCTGCCTACGATTATTGACTTCAACCGATTAACTTAAACACATAAAAATATGTTTATATGGCATGCATTTTGGTAAGCGTCCTTTTTGAGCTTATGCAACATACATACGTTATGCTGTTGGACATAGCAGGACACTCCTGCAGTTGCATCGATGCCTCAAACTAAAAATTAGTTATCAACATATTAATTAATAAATTTTTGGCTATATTATTGGGTTCTTTTAGTTAAGGAATGAAGCTAATTTTCCCTCTTGTGAATTCTGCTTTTACCTCTATCTGCTTATGGTTTCTGTGACGAGCAACGCAAACAGAAACAGAATTTACTCCACAAATAAAAATTTTCTGTTATGTTTCTGTTTCTGTTTCCGCTTCTGTTTTATATCTCTCTGCACCTTAAGTTCACTTGCAGACAAAGTGTGCATCTTTTTAAGGAAGTCTCTTAATATCTAATTTTACGTGAAATGACTTTACACTAACATTTTGTTTCTGTTCGGCTTTCATTGACAGGTGGATTTGCAATTAATGGTAATAATTGTTCACTTTTTATGATCAAAATTTATTTTTTATTTCGGTTTTTCTATTCGAGTTTATTAACAATGTAAGCGCGATGTGGTTATACCACTAAAATAATATTAGATGGAAAATTGGTGAAATACTATGTAGATCTTATAGCTATTTCAGACACGCCACTGTCCTCTTTCAGAGATTTTTCAACGAAAGACAATTTTTCCCAGCCTGGACGGACATACGCCTAACTAGAGATGTCCAGGTTTGATTTCTGGCAGGGTCTTAGAAATGGGGTAGGCTGGATAACCGCCGAAGAAGGAGGCAGGGTCTTAATTACTGTGTTGTTGTTTTCACATGCGAAATATCTACTGAGAAAAGGTCTCTGAAGAGGACAGAGGCGTGTCCTAAACAGCTACAAGGTCTGCTAAGTCTTTCACTATTCTTTCTTCTAGCCCCAAAAAAATTCATTTAAGATATGTTAAGGATTTCCGGAAAAACCACAACTCCAATAAAATATTTTAAGTTTGAAACGTCAAAAGTTGGCGTGGGCAGTTTTTGGTGAATGATGAACAAAATATTGATATCCCGAAATAAATCTTCTGAGTCCATACATTTCGGGATGCCAATATATATAGCCGCCGACATTTTGGTATCCTTTCCTCGAATATAAAAATAGTAAATTGATTGGCAATATTTTGATATGACACTCTACGCTACTATATACATACATGAACATATTTTTTCCTTGCATACCCTAATTTGTATCTTCTCCAGTGGTGTCTTTCCTTTACGGTTACACAAGAAGAGCATACCCATTTCGGTGCCAGCCATAAATCTGGTAGGGATTGTTGTCTCATACTCCAGTACAGATATGCCATATGAACGCGATAGATCCTGATCATCCGTGCGTATGGGATCCATAAGCAATTTGTCTAAAGGTTCACTTAATTTGCGTGTATCCCACCACAAAACCTGACCATCTGAAGCACCGGAAAAGAATTCGGTACCGCTTTTCGAATTATTCCAAAGTACTGAATTCACAGGATCCCGATGACAAACTTCGCGTTCACTTATCATAACTGGATATTTGCCATGCCTTGTATCCCATGCAGCCACTTGACCGTTGTACATACCGCTCACCAGACTTGTGGGATCCTTTTGATTATATTCCAAGCAAACGCACGGAACCTTCGGTTCCAATGTCAGGAACGGTTCATTTGGATTCTCAATTTCCCATATATATGAATTGCATCGCTGTCCCGTTTTATCGCCCTGAAATTTCATATCACAATGGCTGACGGCTATTTTGATGCCGCCATCTGGTGACCAGGATAAATGAGTTACAGGCACTTTTATTATATTGGGATCACGATACACATTTACCGTGCGTGATTTACATGGTTCGGGCAGAGGTGCTGGATCCAAATCCTCAAAGTAATTCTCATAAATATTGACGGCGTTATTTTGATGTATATAATGCTCCATAGGCTTGGTCAAATTCATGACTTGCGTTATGTAATTCTCATCCTTTTCAATTTTGCGTTTATAACGCACTGTTTGTTCGGGATCCTGCATATTAATATCCTTTGGCCAACCACCCTCATTATGTGTGATACCAGTGTGTTTGTATGTGGCGCGTTCGGTATTCGCCACACTAAGCGACATTTGACCCGCATATTGTGTAACTCTGTCCACAGGATTTTGAAGTATGTAGTCTTTGATTAAATCCCGGTTTGAATGTTCTGTGAATATGACAGCATCCTTATCCTCGAAGGATACGTGTGAGCCAAACGTGCGACGTTCCTTTTTGAAAATATACTCCATTTTTATATTAAAACAATATTACTGCATAACTAACTATATATGTGTAAATTTAAATAATTGTTGAATCAATAGCGTTGTTGGATTCCCCACCCTAGTTACTGGCTTGCATAAAAAACAACAACGAAGTCGATTAGTCTTCGCTTGCTAGAAAGCTGGCAGCGCTGCCAAAGATGTTCTTTCAATAGATATTTCCAGTGTGCACTAAGGTGTGCCCTGGATATTTCTATAAGAAAAAGTGTTATTCTATGCACAAACCGCGCCCAAAATCTGAAGTGTTAGCAGAGTTCTAACTCGTATAAGCGAGACATTCACGATTAATCGACTTAGTAATAATATAAAGAAATACAGGTTGTGTTATTAGGAGTGCAAATAACACACAAGGGGTTCTTGAAACAGCCCTGCATCTACAAAAATGCACAGTGTGGTTCTCATTGGACGATGGTGGTGTGTGTCATCATTCGACACAATTTCTGGAGTTCACATTATTGTCAATATAAAAAATTACTGTAGATATTTTTGGCTTCGAAATTTGCCTGGCATGCCATTCTGCCATTTATTTATTGTGGGAATATTCTAAGTCACAACTATATTCCGACAAATCAAAAACGATAACGGTTTGGAAATCAATATTACGCGAGTTATTGGTGAAAAAGTATGCTTTCACCGGAAATAGTAGTTCAAAATAGCGCCACATTTTGGGTTAAATGTCAAAATCGACGTAACGAGTGCAGACATTCGTCCAATCGCTATCGTTACGTCTCGTCTATTTTGGTTCTACCTTTATAGAACACAACGTCATGTCTAAATGTTTCGTTCAGTTTCGGTCAAATACGTATGACCACTTTGGTTACTAACATTGGTTCACATATGCTTGAACTTACTCGTCTCGTCTATTTTGGTTGGCTCTTAAGCAAGGTGAATTTACTTACATGGTGCCTGCAAGGTAAATTTCGTACCTCCGGAATTTTCAAACATAAGCAATGTGCGATCAAAATAAACGAAATTGAGAATAATGGAGAAATGCATAAGAGCTGCTTAAAGCGGTACACAATTTATATAAAAAATATTTAATCGTTAAATAGACTCATAATTTCTTCATAATATTGAGACTTCACAAAAATAACAATTGTTGCGATCGTGGTTTTTGGCGTCAACCGTCTGTATGTTCGTTTTGTTTGATTTGCTTCTCTCCTTCTCTTCTTGCTTCCACTTGTCCACTTTTCTCGTGAATGCGGCCAGTCAAAAACGTACCTGACGATTCTGAGGTAGAGATGGCGCTGCCTCAGAATAGTAAAAATTCGAAAGAGAGGTAACTGACCGACTTGACCGCTGGAGCGGTCAATGATGGAATAGCGGAAGAGGCCGAGGAAATGGAAAATACGGTTTTAAGAGAAAAGGGAGAAAAACATAGAAAGCAATGGTAGGGAAAAAACGGTCTCTGTGCATTTTTTTTGCCTTTTTACTGTTGATGTTTTCTGATTATTTGTTGATTGTGTGACTGTGCACTGAAGTTAGAAAAAAATAATATAAATTGAATTTGAGTGTTTTATTAGAACTACATATTTCAATTAGGCTCATTTGAGAGAGAAAAATAATCTTACTTACATTCGTGTGCTGGAAATATTCAAATCACCACAAAGTCCGGCTTTTGCTGTTTGGAAGTATCAAATCAAAAGCAAAACTTAAAGATACTGGAGGCAAAATATAAGAAAATAAAGTGTAAATAAGTGCAGCGTGTATAGAAAAAAGTGGAAGTAATAGAAAGGTCAAGGCAATCTAGTGCGGATATTCGTTGGTGCAGGTCTGATTTTGTGTGGATAGTTATTTGTTCTAATACATTTAAGTTTTGATACCGGAGGAGAAAGGAGGCTGCCGCCCGCACCCTAGAAATAAGGGTAAGCTAAGTATATATGTATATATGTGGCGATACCACTACCCCCACCCAGTTGTCGGGTACGCCAACGCAAGCAGGCGTTAGTTCCGCGCGCCATCTATTAACACGCTGTCGCTGTCGCACAGCGTGTTTATGGGAAAACCGGAACTAGCCTGTGTTGGTACGCCGCCAACTCGTCGCCGATAGCCACATACGGGCAGCTCACGCTGAAGCTGAACCTCGCCCTGCGGCGGGATTTTATTTGGGCGTTCACTGTGGCCTATGTGTAAACCGCCATTCTCGGGGCGGACTTTCTGGCATACTATGGGCTCCTGGTAGACTTGAGGGGACGACGCATCGTAGACCCCCTTACCAATATCGCGGCAACGGGCCGCATGAACTCGGCTCGAATCTACGGCATCTCCATAGTGGCTCGCATTGATGCACCTGTGGGACCACACGGCGACCGGTATAGAGAGCTCGTCCAGTGCTTCCTGCAACTCGCTTCACCAGCAGGGGTCATGGCCACTGTACCAGACTTGCCGGTACAACACATCATCGTCACGGAGGGCCCTCCCGTTTTCGAGCGCCCCCGTAGACTCGTCGGTGAACGACTCGCTGCTGCCAAAGAAGAGTTCGCTGACCTCCTCGACAAGGGGGTGGTACGCCCATCATCGAGCCCAAGGGCCAGTCCGCTACACATGGTACCAAAGCCGAATGGAAGCTGGCGAGCCACTGGCGACTACCGCCGCCTCAACGCGTGTACCTTGCCAGACCGATATCCTCTGCCGATCATCGAGGACCTGATCCAGGAGAGCCGGGGAAAAGTATTCTCTGTAATCGATCTGCAGAAAGCCTTCTACCAAATCCCGGTTGCCAAAGCTGACATCCCGAAAACGGCAGTGACAACACCTTTCGGCCTCTTCGAGTTCGTGGGTATGCCATTAGGCCTGCGTAACTCCGCGCAAACGCTTCAGCGGGTAATTAATCACCTACTGAGGAAACTCCCCTTCCTGAAGGGCTACGTAGACGACCTGCTCATCGCATCCGAGACGCATGACGAGCACCTGCATCATTTGAGCTAATTGTTGGAGACGCTGAGAGCGGCGAACCTACGCGTCAACTTGGACAAATGCCAACTCGGTGCCCAGGAAGTTACATTCGCTGGGTATCGAGTCTCGAAAGAGGGGTTCAGGCCCCCGCGCCCAAAGATCGAGGCGATCGACGCCTTTCCAAGCCCGACAGACTCTACCCAGCTGAGGCGTTTCCTGGGTATGGTTAATTACTACCGCAGGTGTATACCGCACGCCGCGGAACTACAGGCAGTATCTTTAGAAGATTAACCCCCCTTGGCCGCAGCCTAAAAAAAAAAACCCCCCCCCACACACACACACACACACACACACACATATATATATATACATATATATATATATATATATATATATATATATATATATATATATATATATATATATATATATATATATATATATATATATATATATATATATATATATGTGGCGACACCACTACCCCCACCCAGTTGTCGGGTACGCCAACGCAAGCAGGCGCTAGTTCCGCGCGCCATCTATTAACGCGCTGTCGCTGTCGCACAGCGTGTTTATGGGCAACCGGAACTAGCCTGTGTTGGCTGCTGAACAACACACTTCTTGTTTCCGGCCTTTCAATCAACCCTTTTTCTTTTCTGCGCTGGAGCTGGTGTGAGCGTTTCGTGCGATTCAAAAATATCTCGTTCAAAATCTGGAAACTCGAGGAAATACACTTGTTTCTTACACTACATATTGTATACTTGTTTCTTACACTACATATTATATACTCGTTTCTTGCACTATATATTATATAATTGTTTCTTACACTACATATTGTATAATTGTTTCTTACATTACATATAATACCCTTATTTCATTTCTTATATTACTGTTTTTATTGGATACGCTACTCCCGAGCGTAACCCAAATATATGTTATTTATTTAAATTATTAAGTTAGCGTTTTATATATTGTTGCGATCGTTGTTTTTGGCGTCTATCGTCTATATGTTTGTTTTGCTTCTCTCCTTCTTTTGTTCCTTCCACTTGTCCGCTTTACTAGTGAATGCGGCCAGGCTAAAACCTACCAGACGATTCTGAGGTACAGATGGCGCTGCCTCAGAATAGTAAAAATTCCAAAGAAAGGTAACTGACCGACTCGACCGCTGGAGCGGTCAATGATGGAATAGCGGAAGAGGCCGAGAAAATGGAAAAGATACGGTTTCAGGAGAGAAGAGAAAAAAATCATTTAAGGCAGTCTAGTGCAGATGTTCGTTGGTGCAGGTCTGATTTTGTGTGGATAGTCTCTCGGCTCGTCCGTGGTCCTGTTATTTATTCGGATATATTTAAAGTGTGAAAGATTCCAAAAAATTTTTGAATTCAATTACAATGTACATGTCTAGAAAATAAACGTTAAAATTTTGAATCAATTTAAAGTGTTAGTTTAGTTTAAAGAGTTGACGTTAGGAAGTTTACCTTGATTATTGATTGTGCTGAATAGATCCATAACCGCTTGTTTCCGGCCCATCCCATAAGAGGGATAACTGTTTGTTTCCGGCCCATCCCATTCGAGAATCGGAGGAAAAAGGAGGCTGCCGCCCGCCCCCTAGAGATAAGTATATATTTATTTAAGTTATTAAGTATACGCGTATATGTATGTTATTTATTTAAGTGCAAGTAGAATGTTTAGTTATGTTTATTTTTATGTTGAAAATGTTAGGCTAAGGCGGCAAATATGGGGCGGGCTCGCATGTCGTCGTAGAAGAGGATGCCCGGCAAAATGGTGAGTTGAAGTTCTTTTTTTTTGTAGTGTTATGGGGCGGGCTCGCTTCTCGTCGAGGAGGTGGATGCCCAGCTGAGAACCGGCAAAATGGTGAGTTGAATGCTTTATTTTTGTAGTGTTGCCCCACCCGATGCAGTGTGGCGGGTTAAGAACCACGACCATTGCTGTGAGCTAGCCGCGGCCACCGCACTGTATCATACTAGTGGTGCGGTAACACAATTAAAAAACTCTATTCACTCAAATCAAAGCTGTTTGCAATTGTTTGCATATTTGTTTTGATCGCATTTTTCTATAATTTCAAATTTGACAACTACTGAGGGAAAGTTGGTTCAAAAAAATTTGTTCTTGCAGCCACCATGTAAGTAAATAAATCTTGCTCTTAAGGGTGATCCACTTGCACTAAAACTTTCACACCACAGCGATCTCATATCTCTTTCTTTTTATTTCTTTCATACTTACCTGGCAATGCTGGCTCATTCCTGAGTTCCAAGGTGAATTTACTTACATGGTGGCTGCAAGAACAAATTTTTTTGAACCAACTTTCCCTCAGTAGTTATCAAATTTGAAATTATAGAAAAATGCGATCAAAACAAATATGCAAACAATTGCAAATAGAGTTTTGATTCGAGTGAAAAGGGTTTTTTAATTGTTATTTTTGTAAAGTGTGAACATTATGAAGAAATTAGGATACTATTTAACCATTATATATATTTTATATGAATTGTATGCCACTTTAAGCAGCTCTTATGTATTCCTCCATTCCTCTCAATTTCGTTTATTTTGATTGCACATTGTTTATGTTTGACAATTCCGGAGGTACGAAATTCACCTTGCAGCCACCTTGTAAGTAAATTCACCTTGCTGAGTTCCAATTACTCGCACTCACTCGCCAACTGCGCATTTGCAGTTGCGTTGATATTTGAATTCGCTTTTTTGTAACCGTCGGCATTTGTGACGGTGACTTCGTGCCTTAACAGTCGTTTTTCCAACTACTTTAATCAATTGATGCTAGAAAGATTAGATACGAAGAAATATCAAGTTTCGCAATAATGGCTGGAGTTGTACGAATGAAGCTGAGTGAACTTAAAACGGAGTTGAGCAATGGATTAATAATTGCTTTGGTATGGACATGCTCGTTACGTTTATGTGGCTGTTTCTTAATACCAGCTATGAATGTACATACATACATAGATGCATACACACACACTTTCATGGATATTTTTTAAAATGCAGGTGACGTCAAAATCGGAGCCGCACTTTTTTCTGGCCAAAGACTCACACGAATATCGCGGCGTGGTCACTTACACAGTGCGTGATTCGTTATGTCACTTGGTTAATTGCAAATTCTGGGGTTCTAAGGAAAAGGTAGCAGAGTACAGCAGGAAAATCAAAATAGGTGATATTGTTGACATAATTTGCCCAACGGTCATCGCCGATATTAGCATAGCCATATACGCTACGAACCAGCTTGCAGCAATTGAACGTTTTCAGCCATTACCAACACTACCATACACCTTAGTGCTGAATGAGGGTCGGGGATTTCTAAGTAAGCATGATTATCGGGATGTGCACTCTATAAATCATTTACAAAATTTATTGAACGTGTCGCATAAGCCGCTTAGCAGTGTACTTAATCTGGCTGATGTACATGGAAGCACAGTCGAAGGGCAGACGCAAGCACAATTTGTGGATCTGTTGGTGGCAGTTGCTCTCGTGCGTCCTATTAAAGAAATAAAAAACTCACGTACTGGACACATGTACAATTGTTTGGAATTGGTTGTATTCGATCGCAGTTTCACTGGTGGTATGATTTTGACGATTTGGAATTCAGATTGGATTAATCGTGCCCAACAGTATTGGGTCGCCATGAAGACAGTGCTACACTTAATCGATGTAAGGGTTAACTATTCGGATTTTCATAAAAACTCAGTGCTAAGTTTTGCTGCACGTACTTTGGCCTATGAGAATCCAAGCGGCATGGAGACGCAATCTTTAGCAAAATTTGCAGCAATGGCGCCGTCCAAAGATTTTGACATATTCGCTCAGGCCGGAATTGGAAATTTGCCACAACGTAAATTTGCTAAGAGTGGAGGGGTTGTTTGCCGGATTGAAATATAATTTAAATTTTAATATGTATTTTTTTATACATTTTAGCCGATCAAATTCGTACTCAAATGACGGTCAAACAAATTTATGCACGTGCCGAAGGTAATCTGAAAGACAACTCGGAGCAATTCACGGTAGTACTGTATGCTATGGTCACGAAATTTGACATCGACGGGCAAAGTCTCATTATAAGCAGGAAATGGCAAGTTTCTAGATATTCGTACTCCACCGTCCATAAACATGTAATATCATTTTTTCAGCAAAAATTGCCAACACCTGGTGATGAAGGATCAAATCATCTGCCCTTTGGAACAGTGTCAATTAGCGTTTTCGATGAATTACAGTGCAGATAAATACGATCAGTTTTTCAATATAAATGTTCATTTCAGTGATCACACCGGCACACTAGTGGAGGCCCGTCTTAGCAGCACCGTTGCAGAACGCATACTTGATGTAAAAGTGGATAAATATTTACAAATGACCGACCATCAGAAGGAGCAACTCAAATGGCGCTATTTAATGAATCACTTTGAGAGCAAACTGTTAGTGAAGAAGCCAACGGCGGTGCGCAGGAATTTGGCTGTTATAGTTGTTGATATGAGAGAAATTCAGTTGGATGAGCTTTCGGAGAAAATGTCGGCTTTTTAATATTATTCATATGTATATACAAAAATACAAATGTATATCATCATAAATATATGCATACTTATTTGAAATCATTTGTAAACATATAATATGTTTAAAGAAGTAGACGATCCTTGGATCAGAGTCTGATGGAACAATATTACATGTATATTATATCATTCCGGTTCTTGAAAAGTTTTCTCAAATACATATCAAGTGCATTGAAAATATGTGAAGCATTCTTGAACGTAATCATCTTCAACAATTTCTAGAATTAATACCGACACGGACTGCCTCAAATTAAATTGCTACAATATTAAGAGCAATTTATTTTAGTCTAATTTTAGTAAATAAAAGATTTTAGAAAATTTCTGGTTGACCATGAATATTTTATGCTTAAAAACTAGTAGAACGAGGGGTATTTCCATTGTGATATCCAACAAGTAGATCAGTCAAACTGAACACACGTCTTTTAATTTCGGCTAACGCTGGATAGCAAACTGGACAGGGCTCCATGACATGTCATAACCTCTGAAAATCTTAACACCAAGTTCAAGACTATCGGATTTCGAAGAATCTTGTCGCTTAAAATATAGTAAAACACTTTTCCTCCATGGTAGACTAAGGGACTATCAGAACAGGCCCATTCAACTGTGAATTGGCAATTGCATAAGCATAGGCAGAGGTAATACAAGAAAGCTGAGGGACGGCAAGAAGAATAGCAGGGAAAACTTTTGTTCGATGATCGAAACCACAAAAGATTCAACGAGATTTAGCAAAAATTCAAACCAAGGACCATATGGGTCTTTTCTGCACCAGAAAATCTGATAGAACTTGGAAGGAAACAGCTGAGAAGGAGCACTGCTTTTAAACACTCATTTTCCCGGTTGTAAAACCATCTGCGAAGAAGTTGATCTAATGGAGCAATCTGCTACTGAATTTACACAGCTCATTGATAAAATGATTACCAAGGTTAAGATCGCATGGGCGATTAAGAGTTTTGCAGCTTTTCTTCGTCTCCAGGCCCTGATGGCATCATACCAATTATATTACAGGAAACAGACATTTAAGTCGTGTATAAATTAGACCATATTCCCGCCAGCGGGAAGCAAGTAAGGGTTATCTTTATACCAAAGTTGGAAATCAATAATATGCAAAGGACTTTAGGCTTCGTACGGAAAACGCTTGAAGGGCTACCTTCGGAATTCTCTGGAAAACTCTAAACTATATCTAACTTTGTACAGCATGCTTATCTCAAGTGGAAGTGAACTGAAACGGCCCCTAATGACGTGGAACAAGCAGCAGAAATATAATTGGAAGCATGCGATCGCTGCTTTTCTGGATATTGAAGGGGCCTTAATAACGTTTGTGGCGAACCAATCCAGCAATCTTTAGCAAATATAGGAGTGAACTGTTTCATTACAAATTGGATCAATTCTATGCTAAGGACTATGGTAACCAGAGCGAATCTAGGAAATTGTATTCTTGTAAATGCTATTTCCTCTCTTCTCTGGCTGTGCGTAATGAATAGTATCCAGATCAGATTGACCAATGGAGGAGTTAAAGAAGTGGAGTACGGTGATGATTTGACACTGATCGTATCAGGACTGTGTCCTAGCATAATCAGTGGGATCGTGGAAACGGCGCTGGATGACCTCAACTCCTGGACCAGCGGTTGTGGGCTGGGGCTGAATCCAACCAAAACAGAACTGAAGCTGTTGTTTACCAATATAATCAAAATACCCAGTTTTAACCTTCCCACACCGCAATGGAGAAATGTTGACCCTCTCATCTAACGCCAGATACCTGGATACGCCTATTATACGTCCTCTACTAATTTACGGCGCCATTGTCCATGAGTCATAGACCCATGGGCATTGACTGGACCAGAGCTAGGAAAATATTCTGTGAGGGAAGAATAAAGTAGACAATAGGCACCTTTCTTCCTTACAAATCTCCGGGAGCAGATGGATTATTCCAGCATTCTCCCTCTATCTGCTATCTCGTTCTTCCTAATGCTATTTGCATTAGTGATAAGTCGTTAGTCATGATGATGAAACACAAATAACGCTGCTATATCATTGGCACTAATGGACAAACTTTTCATATGGACACTTATATTCTAGAAAGCAGAACTATAAAACTTGAAGTTTAAACCCTTGTATTAAAATAAACTAGTTCAACTATTTCTTCAGTGAAATTTTGTTAATTTAACTATTTTTATTAAATCCAAATAATCAAACAAAAGGTTATTACGAGATTACTTGATGTGGCAACGCTAACTATATGGGAAAAATACTAAACATGTGGCAAGCTTTGGTATTGGAGTAAGAGCAGCTGATCACAAACAAAGAAAAATAATAAAAATTAAGATATTATAAAATTAAAATATTTGTTTGATTTGTTACGGCTCTGAGTACTATAAATTTAGAGTAATTATCGAGTTATTACATTGGCGACGAGGATGGGATCGCGTGGAGCTCGAGACTACATATAGCAAAGGCATCACATTAAATTGTGATATTTTGGAAACACATTAAATTGTGTAAAGAGTTGGTACATTAAATTGTACAGAAATATCAAATTGTCAAGAACCACTAAAGTTCTTGGAAAACACATTTAATTGTGAATGAGTGGAGACACATTAAATTATGGACAAAATTTAAAGCAAAGGTGAGAAGGAATTCATTAAATTGAATGTGATTTAACATTAAATTGTTTATTATAGACAACATAATATTGAGATTTTCGGAAAGCACATTTAATTGTGATAGCATTTTGAAATGAAGACATCACGGTTAAATAACGTGTTGCGATCGTTGTTTTTGGCGTCTACCGTCTGTATGTTTGTTTTGCTTCTCTCCTTCGGTTCTTACTTCCACTTGTCCGCTTTTCTAGTGAATGCGGCCAGTCAAAAACGTACCTGACGATTCTGAGGTAGAGATGGCGCTGCCTCAGAATAGTAAAAATTCGAAAGAGAGGTAACTGACCGACTTGACCGCTGGAGCGGTCAATGATGGAATAGCGGAAGAGGCCGAGGAAATGGAAAAAATACGGTTTCAAGAGAAAAGGGAAAAAAACATTTAAGGCAGTGGTAGGGAAAAAACGGTCTCTGTGCAGTTTTAAGTGTTTGGGAAGAAAGTTGTTTCGAATTAATTTTGTTGCCGCGCGCGTTCTAAATTTGTGTTTTACTGTGGAGGCTCATTTGAGAGAGAAAAATAACCTTATTTGCATTCGTGTACTGAAAATATTCAAATTGCCACAAAGTTCTGATTTCGCTGTTTAGAAACGTGTATAGAAAAAGTCTAGTGCGGATATTCGTTGGTGCAGGTCTGATTTTGTGGGGATAGTCTCTCGTCTCGTCGGTTGTTCCTGTTATTTGTTCTGATACAGTAAAATGATTGTGCTGAATAGAGTGATAGCTGCTTGTTTCCGGCCCATCCCATTCGAGAATCGGAGTTGAGTCGTGATACCGGAGGAAAAAGGAGGCTGCCGCCCGCCCCCTAGTGATAAGGATAAAGATAAGTATATATGGTATTTATTTAAGTTATTAAGTATATATGTATGTTATTTATTTAAATGTAAAGTAACATGTTTAGTTATGTGTAAATTTATGTTGAAAATGTTAGGCTAAGGCGGCAAATATGGGGCGGGCTCGCTTGTCGTCGTGGAGGAGGATGCCCGGCAAAATGGTGAGTTGAAGTTTATTTTTGTAGTGTTGTCCCACCCGATGCAGTGTGGCGGGTTAAGGACCACGACCATTGCTGTGAGCTAGCCGCGGCCACCACACTGCATCATTCTAGTGGTGCGGTAACAAACGATTACTGAAATAAAGCCATTCCTATGTGACGTCATTGACAAATCACTGTTGCGTCATGAATGGGAGAAATGGCTGCGATCGTTTAACTAGTATCTGGCAGCTGAGGAAATTAGCGATAATGTTAAAAAGAAAAACAAATTGTTGCATTTGGGTGGATCCCAAGTGCAGGAAGTAATATATAACCTTCCGGGGGCTTTGATTTAATTGGACAAGGAAAAACAAAGTGATGTTTTTCATGTATTGGTTGAGAAATTAAGCAAATATTTTTCGCCAAAGCGGAATTCAACATTTGAACGACACTTGTTCAGAACTTTGGCACCTTTAGAAGGCGAAAATTTCAGCAAGTTTCTCATTCGATTAAGAAAGCAAGTTACTAAATGCTCTTTTGGGGAACCTAAAGCAGAAATTGAAGAAATTTGTATTAAAGACAAAATAATAGACTCATGGGCTCCAATAGAGTTGAGAAAAAAGCTTTTGGAAAAGGAAATGAATCTGTCTGAGGTTGTTGAAACTTGCCAAATACATGAGCAAATTGATAAGCAATCGCACAGCTTTATCACTGATACAACTTCACAACCAGTCAATAAAGTGATACGACAGCCTCGATTTCCTACAAGTTTAGACTCGGAGTGTGGCCGATGTGGACGTAAAAGTCATTTAAGTAATTCTCCCAATTGTCCAGCACGGAATGCTAGATGCAATAAATGCCAGTTGATAGGACATTTTGCTGCAAAGTGTAAAACTAAAACATTCAAGCGGAAAATGGTGGGGCAAGACGAAAGGAACTTTAAGAAACCACGATTTTCGGATTCAAATGTCAAATGTGTTGAAGAAGTTTCGCACCATGAAACTGTAAAATCAAATTGTTTTAAAATTAAAACCGGTTCAGAATATAACGATACCATTAATTGCACAATTGGTGGCAAAGCTGTAACGATGATTATAGACTCTGGTTCGAGATTCAATCTTCTAAGTGAGTGCGATTGGAACAGTTTGCTAAATAATAACGCTGTTATTTGGAACATTCGGTCTGATTCTTCAATTCAATTCAGGGCATACGCTGCAAATAATATTTTGAAAGTTCTACGCGTATTTGATGCTCCAATATCAGTAGGAAAAGACCCAGAATGTGATTGCTACATTTTACGTGATTAAAAATGGAAGCCAGTCTTTGCTGGGATGTGATTCTGCAATAAAACTGAACGTTTTGCGATTAGGTTTGGAAGTTCGCAATGTTAAAAGCTTGTTACCATTTCCAAAAATAAAAGGTGTTGAGGTCAGCCTTGCCATTAATCATGATGTGAAGCCTGTACAGCAGCCATTGAGGAAAGTCTCAATTGCTTTGGAAGAAAAGGTCACTGATAAATTGAATGAAGCTCTACATAGAGATATAATTGAACCAATATATGGGCCAAGCAAGTGGATATCTCCGTTAGTAATAGCGTTTAAGGAAAATGGTGATCTAAGACTATGTGTTGACATGCGGCAAGCCAACAGAGCCATTTCTCGCGAAAATTTTCCATTGCCAACGTTTGAATCATTTATGGCAAAAATAAGAGAGGCGAAGATTTTCTCACGTTTAGATCTTGAATCCGCATACCATCAGGTTGAATTACATGAATCGAGCCGTGAAATCACCACCTTTATCACGCACAAAGGTCTCTTTAGATATAAACGGCTGATGTTTGGAATAAACTCAGCACCAGAGATATTTCAGCGTATAATTGAAGAGATGTTATCCTCTTGTAGTAATACCCTAAATTACATTGACGATATAATTATATTTGGTAAAACAGCGGACGATCACGATAAGTCCTTAAACCAAGTCTTGGAAGTTCTAAGACAATATGATGTTACCTTGACTGAGAGCAAGTGTGTGTAGAGAACTACAAAATTTAAATTTTTAGGACACATCTTATCAAAGGATGGTTTCTTTGCTGACCCTGAAAAAGTCAAAGTTATTCAAGATTTCAGACAACCAAACACAAAGGAAGAGACAAGAAGTTTTCTTGGTTTGGTGACCTACGTGGGAAAATTTATTCCCGATTTGGCTACAAATATAGATCCTTTGAGAGTTCTCTTAAAGCAGGGAACTAAATTTGTATGGGGATTAGATCAGGAGAAATCCTTTCAGATTCTGAAAGCAAAGTTGTCAGACATAGCAAGGTTGGCTTATTTTGACCCTAAACTAAAGACACGTCTAGTTGCGGATGCAAGTCCTGTAGCTCTGGGAGCGGTGTTATTACAGTTTGATTCTTTGGGTCAACCTAAGCTTATTTCATATGCTAGCGAAGCCTTATCTGATTTGGAGAAACGATACTCTCAAACTGAGAAAGAAAGGTTGGCTCTGGTGTGGTCAGTGGAGAAATTTCACTATTATTTGGCGGGTTTGGAATTTGAACTCGTGACCGATCATAAACCATTAGAAACTATTTTCAAACCAACTTCAAAACCACCGGCTAGGATTGAGCGTTGGATGTTGCGATTGCAAGGGTATAAATATAAAGTAATATACCGTTCTGGCAAAGAAAACATTGCAGACCCTGTGTCAAGATTATGCAAGCTGAGTCAAACTGACCCCTGGGACCCAATGAGTGAAGAAAATTTATTTCGAATCGTCAGTAGCGCAACTCCCAGTGCGTTGACTATATCATTAATCAGTTTGAAAAGTGCCACAGATAAAAATATTGCAGCTGCCATAAACCATATGAAAAATGGTTCTTGGGAAAATGAAACTGGAAATTGTTATTATCCATTCCATTTGAGCTGACAGTTGTGGGTAGTATCCTTCTTCGACATTCACGAATTGTTATTCCAGAATCATTAAGACAAAAAATATTGGAATTGGCACACGAAGGCCATCCTGGTGAATCGGCAATGAAAAGACGGCTGCGTCTGAAAGTATGGTGGCCTCAATGTGATAAGGAAACCGAGAGATTTGTAAAAGGATGTCTAGATTGCTTGATAGTCTCGCAACCGACATGTCGGCTCAGAGTTTAATGATTTCTACAAAATTCACAATATTAAACAAATAAAAACACCATCATATTGGCCACAGGCCAATGGAGAAGTCGAAATACGAATCGATCACAAAATTGCACATGCAAATAATAGCAATTACGAAGAAGAAATCCTGAAATTCATCCTAATGTATAATGTGACTCCACATGGAACTACAGGTTCCCCACCTTCCCAGTTAATGTTTAACCGAATAATTCGAGATAAAATACCAGGAATACAAGATATAACTGAGGATATGATTGATTCATCTGCTAGAGACATGGACTTAATAAATAAACAGAAAGGGAAGAAGAGGGCAGATGAGAAGCGCCGAGCAAAAGACAATGACATTGAAGTTGGCGATAAAGTGTTACTTAAAAATGTTATTTTTCCACACAAGCCTACTCCCAACTTTGACCCTACTGAGTATGAAGTGGTTGAAAGACATGGAAATGAAGTACTTGTGGAGGCAAACGGGAAAAGATTTAACAGAAATGTAGCACATCTTAAAAAGATCCCTAAAGGAAAAATAGTTCTAAATGCGAGCGAAAATTCAATAACTCAGACATTATCACAGTCTTCATCTTGGATTCCTGCATCTGGACCAACAATATTTCCACACCGAATATCACCTGTATACCCTATTCCTGACCATCCTCAATCATCGGGACAACCTGGCAAGGCCGAGCACCATTTTCCTAAGGAACCCTTGAAGTTGAAATTGAAAAACGTGGGAGGGATATGGCAACGCTAACTATATGGGAAAAATACTAAACATGTGGCAAGCTTTGGTATTGGAGTAAGAGCAGCTGATCACAAACAAAGAAAAATAATAAAAATTAAGATATTATAAAATTAAAATATTTGTTTGATTTGTTACGGCTCTGAGTACTATAAATTAAGAGTAATTATCGAGTTATTACACTTGATATAACCCAATGATTCGTGGAAAATAAAATTTTTGTAATAATATCAATTGCTATCGTATCTGTTTATGTTTGATCGCGATTAGTTTCCAATCTGCAGTTGGAAGCAGTAAAGTGCGTTCAACTGCCAGCTCTGCCAGTAGAACACATTTTCCGACTTCGAAGGTGTTTTGGAAGGTAGTCTGAACCCTGTGTAAATTTGGATGTTACCGATAGTTGGGAGGTCTAAACTCTGTACTCAGTAAACTATTTCATGTTAACTCTGAATACCAATTCCGGTCAAACTGAATTCGGAGCAATGTGAATGCCCATATAATGGGCCTTTTTTCAGTTTCCCTGTGATTGTGTATTTGGCAGTGTTCGGAAAAGTAATTCTTTGAGAGCCAATATTAGGCTCTTGCACTCAAGTTCGGGGCTCAATACGAAATCGCAACACCAGCTCGGCACAGTGCAGGGGCTCTTCTTAAAAATATCACTGCGGCCACACGATCAATTTCTTCCCCAGTACTCACATGTATTGTTTGTCAAAACCTGTTCAAGTCTCGTCTGTGACGTAGGCTCCATTTAACTTGATGGGCAAGATGGTATTCAATTTATTTTCAAAATGCCGTCGTCACATATGCATGTATAATAAAATATTTTATTTTATCTATATTTTTATTTTATTTCATGTATTTTAAAAAAAGGTTCACGATGGTATTAAGAACAATAATAAAGTCATGCGTGATGCTATAACTCTGCGCTTGAAATTATGTATCACGAAGGGGGAATTCCTACAAATCTCATTTCTTTCTTTTTTATTTGTTGATACATTTTTTTAAATTTAATTTGGTTTTCCGTTATTTTTCACTTATTCCTCAGTACCCACACGAAACAGCTGACGGATAATTGAAAGCCAAATTAATTCTCCGCTTGAAACATAAATTGATAATCAAGTCGACGGCCAAGTCCTAAAAATATGTATGTATGTGTTTGTAAAAAGTGCGACTTGATGGGCAAGAAATTGATCGTGTGGCCGCAGTGCAAATCAAAAGTGCCCATACTCTCGTGCTAGTGCAAGGGCGGGCGAGCTTATCTGAACTTTGGTATTTGGTATTACTGTTCCCAACGCACCTGTCAGACGATAACAGAACATCTTTCCGGTGGTGTATGTATTTTTCAACTGTAGTGAGCCATTAAAAATAGGAAAAATAGTATTAGTTGAAATGTATTGTTATATAAAATAGCCGCCGATTGCAGCTTCCCTGGATGCTGAAGAAGGGTTTGTTGTGTATTATATTATATAGCGACAAATTCCAGTTCCGCTCTTTCTGTAATTTCAATTTTTCCAAGTGCCAAATATGAGAATTTCCAGCAAATGTTGTTGGCAGCATTGGTCACAGCTCCACTGAAAAAGTTTGTAATGGATTTTACTATAGAGTAAAGAAATAAGAGTCACAATCTGAATTCTTCACTCTATGATTTTACACAACAAACCACACTTCGGTCGGCTCACAACTCAACATAGTCGAGTTAAAAGCCGATGGACATAGATTAGTGACATGCTTACTGATCTATGCCGAAGGAGGAGAATATTAAAACGTTGAATGCAGTTTTGAAGCAGCTCATTCAACAAATTTGTTCCAAAGACAATATACTACAAAGATACTACGTCGTTCTCTTCACTCAGCGAAATGAGTTAAAATTGCGTGGCTGACTATGGCATAATTATTTAACTCAAGGCCCGAAGTTGCTCGGCAATGCAAGGGCAAAACCTGTAGACATACATATGTATATTCTTGTTCTGCTACGAGCTATATATGTGTATGTGTGTTTACTACTTTGTGCGAATGTTTGTATGCTTGCTTACAGGTTTACGGCATGCATATGTATGTATATGAATGTGGGTATGTTTTACTTTTATTTCTTTATTTCTGCATTTGAAATGAAAACGAATTTCGATCATAGCAATTGAAGACGAGGCATTAGTAAAGACAAAATGAACAGCGGACCGGTTGTAGTGTGTATTGGTGTCTACATGCATTTTGAGTGGCTGTAGGCAAATAAACAATCAGCCAAGTCATCTTTGTTAATCCCTGCATAAATGTGATTAAGATATACATATATTAATACAAATGTTCTTATGCGGCAGTGTAAAATATTAAATGTATTCAGGAATCGTAGATTGTATTTGAATGTATTTAATTTATTTCATTTTATAAATGTACTCGTATATTTGTAATTATTAATAACTATTATTATTATCTATAACAATCGTCAGTCATTCTTATTGAATACTAACTGCAACGATGCTCTTGATACTAATCTGGACTGGAACATCTCCCTGACGTCGGATGCTAATACTGTATCGTATGACCAAATTATTGATAAATTATGCATACATACTTCCGGACAATTTAGATAATTCTAAGGCACAAACTGCAACCTGACTTTGGCGAATGGGGGCTCTTTGCACTTGTATACAAAAATATTCATTAAGGAAGGAAACTACACACCAAATCTTCTCTGCCAAATACATTTTAAAGTATTTGGAGACATATTTCCATCCATCTGTCACACAAGACATTTAAAACAACAAACAGTTGTCTCTTGTGTAACCGAAACTAATAAAAAATACCTATACTGGTTTTCGCAGGGAATATGCAAAACCACAAATGCTTTGTTTTAAGCCGCACTTTCCGTATAAAAAAGCTTTGCCTTATAAAAAATTCATTCCTGTGTACACAAATCAGAAAATAAAAATTTGATTTCAAATCATCGCTTCTGCAGAGAGCGCACACAAACACTAATATTATTCATACGAATGGGCAAACAACAACCAGAAACATAAATGACGAACGAAATCGCAGGGAGGAAAGACTTGTTACTGATACTTGTATACATGTTCCTTGGAACTTAAATCAACATTTTTCGTATACATTTATGATCAATTTTGTATACGCAACATTATAATTATATATGTATGTACGATTATGTATGCTTATAAAAAACCAGTTGTTGTGGAATATTATCAATTATGTTATGGTATATTAATATAAATATGAATATATGCATGCACGTGTCATTTGTAGGTGTGTTACAATTTTTAGTTGAAATATATTTTAATATGTAAATTATATTTCATATACATATAATAAATACTTCATAACTACTACGGTACCAAAATTGAAATGAAAGCCAAATATGTGTTCCTGTGATCTATGGGTAAGCTATCAGCAAGACTCCTGAGGTAGTTTCGAATCCTTAACAAAAACATTAAATTTTATTTTTGAATTAATATTTCTTGTGATTTTTTGCTAAAAAGTTTACTACGGCAAATATCTCATAATTTATATTTCTGCTGTATATATGCTTATTTGATTTTATACCATATTAGAGATGGATGGTGAGTGGTTGCTATCCATATAAAAAAAAAATTCAAAATAAAACTTTTTATGTAATCAGCGCAATTGCATTAAATTAATTGTTTTATACAAATATGTAGAGAAACTAAACATTGATTAGAAACACTTCGTGTATCCAAACAAGTTGTGCCAACTTTGTATCTTTCATTCCAAAAAGTTTTCTTCCCTGCGATTTTTGTATACAAGCTTAACAGAGGGAAATTGGATGTCTCTATCATTTATGTTTCTGCAACAACAATTGCCATGTGTGTGGCTTACGATTGATACATATTCACGACTGCTTCCTGAAATTGCCAATGATTTTTCCAATGTGGTTGCCATGCACTTCAATATGTTGATTTTCGCTCAAGAGAGCAATGAAAGGTCTTTCAGTAAATTGTCTTTGTTTGTTCTACATAAACATTCAAAAAAGAAAGCGTTTTCGATATTCACGTAACATTTAAATTTATTTGCAATATATTATATTTATTTATTCAATTTCAATTTATTTTGTTTTTTTTTTACATAACTGGTTTATCTTATTTCTTAGCTGCACTACAATTTAGCTTACTTTTTGGCCATTTTTTAATTATTTTGCTCATTTGTTTCAAACATATTTTTTTTCTATTTTATTCTTGGACATATTTTTTATGTACCCGATAGACAAGACGCGAAAATTTTAGCAGTTTTTCAAAAATAGTGTTTATTTTGTTGTAGTTTCATGTGTTTTTAGTTTTTATTTTCAATATACATACATACATACAATAATATAATTTCAAAACTAAAGTTGTTATATTGAAATTATTTAGTCCGATATTCTCTTATAATAGTTAACACACATACATACATACATACATATGTGCATGCAGAGGCGCATCTAAGCAGTATGGGGTGGGGCCGGGCTGTGTTTGGAATTTGCGAGCTTTTTCAATATGGGTATGTATGTATTTGTGTGTAAATTGCAGTAGAATTGGCCCAATTTAAAATAAATGTGCAGAAAGCCTACTTTGCCAGCCGAATGAGTAGCCACGCCCTTCGTGTGCAGCTTTATATGTATGTATGCGCTTTACATGCCGTTTCTTTGCTCCGATATTTTACGCTTACACTATACAAAAACTTTGATTCCAATAATTTCAAATACAGCTCATCGATCTGGTTGGGTTGGGTTGGGTTGGGTAGAAGTGGTTGATTTGGTGTCCTTGTTTTAGTTTTAGTTTTAGTTTTAATTTTTATTTCTAATTTTCACTTCGATTTGTATAGACATATACATCATATTTAGACAATTTTAAATCACATTCTTTTTATTTTGCTCGTTTAATTTTTATGTACAGCGGGACTCAAAAGTCACAGAAAGCTTTAAACACGTTCACGTTTCGAACACAATCATTATATTTTAGAACTGTGTGAAGGAATCGATGCAAAATCACACGCAAAATTATTTAACAATTCTTTTAAATCTCTTAGTGACTTTTGCGCCACCCTGTATGTAGTTGTAAAATGATTAGTACTTAAGTAATAATAACAGCGAAATTTTTATCATAATTAGTAATTACGTAAATAAAGTTAAAATTGCACAAATTTCTAAAATCAACAGCAAACAAATAAAAAGACAAACAAATATTTATATTCGTAGTTAATAGTAAGCGAAATAATTTAAATAAAACTCTCGAATATTTTGTTCGTTTGAATTACTTACGAATTAAGTTTAAAATTTTTTTTCATTTTTTCTTTTCTTGTTTGCAACAATTCTAAAATAGTTTTTGTAATGGTAAAAAGAGAATGAGTTCTAGTTTCGTTTCTCAGCACTACGATATACGTGAGTAAAAAGTTGACGTCCTTAAAAAGTCCTACGTAGTGGCAGTTTTAATTGCAATTTTTAAAAGTAATTCTATTAATGTATCATCAAATTTAATTAACAATATTGGCGATGTTTGTTTATTTAAAAATAATTCTGTTGTTTTTCATAGTTTGCAAGTGTTCAAATTTAGCACATATTAACTAACATATTTGGACAATTACAATACTTATTAATTTCATTATTTTAGTGTAATGAAGTACTAGAACAATTCAAGCAAGAGCCAATAAAATTAAAGTATACAGTACGTTTTTACTTGAAGTTTATATCAAATACTTGTATATGTATATATATATATAAAAATGCAGACAACAATCAAATAAAATAATTAAAGCAAACACTTTTGAATAGTTTTCAATGCAAAGAAAATATCAATTGTATAATTTGGCAATAAATGCACGTCGAAAGGAGATGGAGATATGGAATGTTTTACTAAACATTTGGAAACGGCAATCATTTTTCGCTCCAGCATCTCTGGGGGTATATATCATATAATTGTGGTTGAACTAATGTAGATTTTTCTCTGTGGAAAACCGAAGAGAAAATCGTAAACGGTAAAAGGCATCTATAAGTAATCTAACTTTTTCATGGAGTGTATGACGAAAATAAAACAGAACCAGTTTGAAATCTTAGAAAAAACTCGAAGTTAAAAATGCATGCAGAACAGGGCGAACGGGACGTCGAAATTTGACAAACACTCGAATCCGATTTTTTTTAAAGATTTCAGTACTATTTAAATTATGTGGTGTGCTATTGAATTTACTTGAAAAAACGATGAAATGAAAAACATCGACTTCACAATTTATCACCCCCTTTAAATAAAAACTCACTCTGAACTGAATCCTTCCGAAATGGAATAATTAACTCATATAAGTTGCATTATGGTGGATTTGTAATTTGGCAGCCTTGCCACGAGTGACTTCCTTCGACCCATGTTTTTCGTTGGATAAGACAACCTTAAACAGAGATCCACTTACAAAAAGCGAAGTAGTTCGAATTTCTGGGCGGTTTCGAAGTTTCGTATTTGGTTGGCTTTCGCTTTGCATTTTTATGCAACCCTTAGGAACGAATGGAATTGAAATTCCCGACAGAACGGTTTGCATTGAAACAAGCGATTCTTGTTTTTTAAACGGGTTCAGGGTTCAATAATTGTGATAGGATTTCGTAAATACTTTCATTCTGTTAGAGATCTGTTAGTTTACCATCACTTGTCTCATGGTCGAAATCAGATGTTCCTGTACCCAAAAGCGTTTAGTATTGATTTTTCAATTTCAAGTGTAATAACTATTTGGGAACTAAATTGAGGTGTCTTAGGAACGAGGCATATGTATGCAATATTCAGAAAAGCGTGGGAAATGCGTTATTAATTTATACAATTTTACCTCCACTCTCACTGCTAAGTTATACATTGACAAAGCGTTGTTTTAAGTTTTAAATAAGAAAAAAAGTATAAAACATTTGCTTTAAAATATAAAATTCATTATTTTATCAGTGCCTATTGCCATAATAAAACAAACAATTTAAAACAATATAAAAATTGTGAAGTAAAAAAATAGCACAAAAGTTAATTAAATAAATAAATAACTAAAATCGATTATTTCATAAAAACAAATTCAAACAGTAAACAACTCATACAAAGTTTAAAAGTTTTTTCTTTGTCTTAAAAGAAACCATAAACTATAATCAGGACAGGAAAATATACTTATACGGTAATAAAAAAAAACGAAACTCTATGCTAATAACTCCAGAAGTTTAGATCATGTATTAAATGTTCCAAATATATGTTTAATTGAATAGTAAAATCATTTGCTGTTTTGCTGTTTTGACATAATGCAATAAAACATCTCTTATAAATTATCACTCTTCTTTGCTTTCGTTTTCTTTTTAAATAGTTAGTTTTTTTACATAAATATATCGAATCCGTTGTTCTCTTTTTTGTTTCTTTGATAAACATATTGTTTTAAATCCTAATGAATATATCAAGCATAGTCTCTCCCTTCCCCCAATACTGCATAATTTGGAAATGGATTATACCCGTATCGTACGATATATTTACAATGAGAAGAACTTCAAGAACTGCTCTGGTGGTACTGGCTGCGACAATACCAACTGGCTACCGGCACTTTGCAAACGTTCCTTAAAGTCTGGACTCTGATCCACAATGCAGGGATGTCCATCCGAGGGCCAAAACAGGCAGCAACAATAACGGCACAATGAGAGCACCTCGGCAAATTGATAATCATCGCTAACACCATAGGTGCGACGCAACTGATGATAGACCTTTTTCCAGTCTTTTACATCGACCCAGGCATCGTACTTGTTGAGCTCGAGAATAGCTTTGATTTGATTCTTACTGAAATGAAAGCGTGTCAATTCGCGCCAAATTCGTTGTTCGGATACCAAAGCTGCCATTAGGGGGCATGCATTGGCAGACGCCTGAAAAAGTAACAAATAAATGTTAATTCCATACGAGAGTACCATCCATTTAGCAATGGAACAGCGAAATTATTGCAGAAGTATACCCACCTCTAAATCACGGTGATCTGCGATCCGCAGCATTATCTCGCGAATGCACTCCTCTGGCAACTCATGTAGTTTTGGACGTATTTCTGGGCCGGGCTGCAAAGAAGATAGCATATAAATAAACTTTATTTCTATAAAGATTTCTGAAATTTAGGATCCTGAGAATTTAAATGTCTGTGTACTTTTGGGAGTTTCAATATTATTATAAATCGTTACAGAGTGCACCATCAGATTTATGTATTTGTCCTATAGACATATTCGTTCTCATTCTGTAAAACTCCGATGAGGCATCTGAAGCGAATAATGAGCTTCAGTTGCTCTTTCACCTTTTTGAGATGTGTTCTTCTCCAGAAAATAGGTGTATAGAAAGTGGGATAAATACCCACATAGCCCATTCGATTGCACTAATACGATTATACCGCAAATACCAGGCCGATATCTGTTATGGCTTTCAATTAGTGTGTTCATATAGACCAAAGGGATGGCTTTCAATAAGTGTGTTCATATAGACCAAAGGGACTTAGGCAGTAACATTGACAAAGAACACACACAGACACATTGTGCTAAAATAAGCAAGTGAGAACACATAAATGAACGTTGAATTCAAATGATGAACTATTATCCTTTGATATGCCATTTCTCCGTAATGTTGTATGTCATTAGTGATATTATATATTTTTATCTTGCTACAAGAGAAATTCCCTGACTTCTCTTAATAAAATAATTAAATAAATAGCTCGCTCTTAGATCCAAATATAGATCGCTCTTAGATCCAAATTTTATATAAGATCCATAACAATCTGTTTTTTTGCCCAATAAGAGAACTGACTCAATAATCTTGGGTATCCAAACTATAAATTTATTTCCTAATATCCGTCACTAAGTAGATTAAAATGATCGAACAGATCTGCAACTGCTTTTGCTTTAGCAGCCACATTAGAAACAAAAAAAGGGTTTAAATAGCAGCATTTCGATACCATTCTCTGGATGGAATTTGAACCAGGCGAACGTCTCGGAAGCCTAAATAAGGTCACAACATCAACAATTATGGAAGAAAGAAACTTCACTTATCGAACCGGCTGCCCGACCATTGTAGTGTTTTATAAAGTGAATGAACTGCAATCAGTCGACCAGCTTAAGTGTAACGATACCCTATAAGGAGATCATTATTTACATCGATACAGGCGCTACCAAGTGGACATCCACATTAAAAAAATGCTCTACACTGCAGAACATATCTCAATGAGAATTCGGAGCACTATGACATGCACTTGTGCTAGGCCCCTGGGCATAGATTCATTGGGAAAACCTATGTAGGCTCTGAATTAGTCAGAGCAGACACCGAGCTATAAAACAGAAGTATAGAACAAGAAGAAGGGATACCAATAGTCCAATATATGAAGAAGGTCAGTGTTAGATGGCTATTGGAACTGACATGCAACAATATAAGGCAAATCTGGCCTAAAATTGCTCCAAGCAGGTCCTGATAGAACTCATGCTAATATACAGACCGTTTATCGGATTATTAGTAGGCATGGGACACGAGACACTGCCTTACTGCAACACATACGAGTACAGCGTAGAGACTTGGACTCTCAGGCGACTTCTGAAGAAGGATATGGGGAGGAGCAAGAAAGTGTAGAACACCTTTTATCTAAATACACAGAGCTGGCAAAGAGGCGCTTCCACTACTTCAGCCACCTTTCGGAGTAGGGTAGAGTTCCTCATGGTAGAATAATGGGCCTAAGACCTAAGTGATGACCAACTGGACAGCCACATTTACCTAAACTTATCTAAACTAACGAAAGATTAGACATTGAAAGTGCGCAAGATAGCTGAGGGCAGCTTTATCGAACGGATGCAGAAAGGTTTGAAAGATTGGGGTATAGGAAAGCCTTCTGCCGATTGCGTATAATTGCTCATAAACATAGGAAAACACAATCCGAAGGACTTCTGGCTCCATTGCATAAGAGAGGCTGAAATATGGAGCCATTGAAGGGCACCAGAGATCAGTCATAGTTTTTTGGATTGCAACAGGCAATAATCCACATCGATTAACTTGAGAGAGAAACTTTGGATGACAGCCATTAATAAACAAATATCAGATATCACTAAAACTAATTTTGTCTTTGGAAATGAGACAAGAGACTTAAGGACGGGAGATTTTGTGGATTGTAATCTCCGACAATTAATAGCAACATACTCTTTATGGGTGTACAACTTAGATAATAAGAAGTACTCTGCGTGACAGATATAAATGAATGGCATTAACATAAGCACACAATATCTCAGAAATGTCCTAAGAATCGAGCTCCAGAATAAATCGGTTTAAGTTCTAAAATGGCATTTGCTACCTTGACACGTTGCATTCGATCACCTACGTAGTTTCCTCGTCAGCTTCAAAGTATTGTTTTAAAACCCAAAATACAGCTTTAGTTTATCACAAATCATTGCAGTTGCAGGGTTTACACTATCAGAAATTTTAGAAAATTCGAATATATGAAGAAGATTCGCCAGAGTAAGATCATAAAATAGTCGCAGACCATCAGCAACCTTCCACATAGTCGTCGATCAACTGCTCAGATGTCGTCTACGAAAACTGCGAGTAGTTTGTAGTGGTAATATTCGTATTAAATTGAAATTATCCAAGCTTTGAGGGCATTTATGAGTCATACATAAGTGTCTCCAGCACTTCGGAGGGCACGATAGCAGGGCAATAATAATAAAAGGCCTAAATAACCTCATTGTTGGAACACAGAGTAATTAATACAATGATTTATAATGTCCACATAAAAGGCAGTAGTGATTGAATAAACTCAATGGAACTCTGTCAGCTCCCTTCGCTTGTGATGTTATCCCCGTAATTCATCGGAGTACCACACATTTCACGCATCTTCCACAAAAGGGGAGGCATTGTTCAGAAAGTAATTCTTTACCTCATTCACCTTATCAATTTTTATTACCTCTAAGTTGTTGAAGGCTGTTCCATCATTATTTCGCACGAAAGGAATTTGCAGTTTGGACACCCAATAAAGGATCATTGCGAGCCAGTCTATAAGAATCCAAATTGGTACTAGTTGGAATCTTTTTCAAATTTTTTTATACTCAATATTTTTTGGTTTCTGGACAAGGAGTAGGAACAGTCAGACGGACGGACTGGGGAATTGAACCATTTTAGGAATATATCCACTGAACCTTTTGCATATGAGAGACGAGTAGCCTTAAACTAAAATGCAGTATAAGTATCTCCTCATGCTGGAAGGTCCAATCCCTAATGGCGTTCTGGCAACTGAATCACTATTTGAATTGTGTAAAATGAAAAAATCACAGGTTCCCAGAAAACTAGAAAATCACAAGAATTTGGTTACTAAATACGTTTCGTTTAAGTACAAATTTCTATGCATATTTATTTCAGGGATTGCAAAGTTCCGGTATTTTTCCAGATCGGCTTTCCAAAATTAATTTCAGGATTGAATGATTTTGACAATTTTTTTCCTGGATCTTAGATCTGTGAATTTGGGAATAAGGGTACCGCGTACCCCTAGGCGCTACGACGAAATATGAAAATCACATCGACACGCTTTTATCAAGAGCAAACTATGCCAACTTAAATCTACTTTTTCACACTCACAAGCAAAATGTTGTTTCTATATATCCAATTTGCCAGAAGCATTTGTCTCAGATTTGTATAGTAGACTCTTGTACTGGTTTTGACTCATCTAGGCTATTGTCAGTTACAGCAACTGCGGCTGGTGCTGGCATGTTTGTTTGAGTAGCAACACAAAGCCGGGCGGGAATGGACTTCGGGGTGTGCCACTCACTGAACAGATAAAATACTTGAAACACTGCAGCTAAAATTTGCAGGCAGCAGGTGCCACTAATGCCGCCACTACATCAAAGTGCCAAAATAACCTTCGAATTAAAAAATGCATATTCCCGGGGCAACACCGGGTACTCTGGTAGTATGTATGCTTGTGAATATATTGTTTAGTTGTGCGATAAGTGCCACACCCACCCATGTAAAAATATGCTACAAGTTTTCCGATTCCATTTCCAATTGCCACTCGCTGCAATTAGTTTCCTTATTTGAATTTGTAAACTTGCAACTTACCTCTTTGATTTCGATTTGACTGGCGACAGTTTGAATACGCTTAATTGTCTCTACGTGCTCCTGCCACAAATTCGTGCTTCCCAATGGCTTGCCCCAGCATTTTTGATTTTCCTGATAGACAATGTTTTGGAGCTGCATGGTCAGGCCGCGCAACACATTCAAATGCTGCTGATTTTCATTGACTGCGAGTTGGAGTTGGCAGAGCACCAGAGCGGCGGAGTAGGAGAAGGAGTTGCCAATGTTTTGGTAGCGTGCAATGAGGGGAAAGCGAAAAATACATGTAATTAGATTAAAAGCGCAAAAATGAAAATATGAAACAGGTTTGCTTGCAGCTTTGCCACAAAGCATTGACAACATTTGCAATTGCTTTCGATTAGCAATGACTGCAGTTGCAATTTTTATTTTTCTTTTACGAGTATTTGATTTTAGTTTTCAATTTCCCAATTTCAAGTGCTGACAAAACGGAAGTGAATGCCGTCGGAGCGACCTCAACTGGACTTACCGTGCATGGCCACCTCTTCGACCATTTGCAAGAGTTGCCGCTGAGCGCTGCCTGGTAAATTGGCGATGCCTTTGTGCGTCACCAGCAAACGCAACAAAGCGCAAATGTAGTGGAAACGACGGCGATCACGCACCGAACTACGGAAATCAAGACGCCTAACCGCTTCGCCCAGTCTGTTGAAACCAGCAATCTCGCGCGTACAACGCATTGTAATGTGGCAGTGCGGCGGTATGGTATCCTCGTTTTCATCGTCATAGTCATCCGAAGCAGTGCTACACAAAAGACATAATAAAAACATAAAAAAAACCAAAGTCAGTACAAATTATGAGTAATTGCAGAAAATTTGAGACAATGCACCAGACAATGTTGATAAATGTAACAATGTTGGATACACAAATTGATGGGTGGATCTGGTTGCATTGTCACCTATTGCGACTTTCTTCGTACAAATATTTTGCAATTTTTTCACAGGTGCTGATTCACACCCAGTTGCCAAATCTCATCAGATTCAGTGAGAGGCGAACGAATGTGTACCAACGATGATGCCATTGAGGAATTTGGGATGTCTGTAGTCTTTCATATCTAAACGTGTTCATACCTAAAGATCTTCCATGAGTCCTGTTTCACACCCTGGAAGGTGATTTGTAAGTAGATAGTAGCAATTGATTAATAAATGGAGGACGATGGAGGAAATAATGCACAAAATCTCTGTGGCAGCTCAGTTATATAACCAGATATGACACCAGTAAAACAATCAGATAAGATACCAGTAATGCAACCAGATACCAGTAATATAAACAAATACGAGACCGGTAATATAACCAGATATGGGACCAGTAATATAACCAGATACGAGTCCTGTAATGCAACCAGACACGAGTCCTGTAATGCAACCAGACACGAGACCAGTAATGCAACCAGATACGACACCAGTAAAGCAACCAGATGAGATACCAGTAAGCAACCAGATACCAGTAATATAAACAAATACGAGACCGGTAATATAACCAGATATGGGACCAGTAATATAACCAGATACGAGTCCTGTAATGCAACCAGACATGAGACCAGTAATGCAACCAGATACGACACCAGTAAAGCAACCAGATGAGATACCAGTACTGCAACCAGATACCAGTAATATAAACAGATACGAGACCAGTAATATATCCAGATAAGAGTCCTGTAATGCAACCAGACAAGAGACCAGTAATATAACCAAATACGATATAACTGAACATAGATATTTCGGTCTGGCCTAACTTGACATCAAAGCCACAACCCAAGATAAGCAAAGAAGATTTTGTGCAATATAAATTTTAATAAAAATTAGACCGGTATCAAACTCAATTTTATAAGCAATAAGCCTAGGTAGGTAGGTAAGTAAAGCGGTCGCCCGAAGGACGCACTTAGGTCATCATTGACCCATTGTGATACCGCATGCGACACAGGTCCCATCCCTTTCAAAGGTGTTGCCATTTGCAGCTTTTAATGAAGCAGTTGATGAAGCTAATCTCTTTGTTTGAAATATCTCCCAAAGAGACCAGAAAGTGGTCGCCTAGGAAAGTGCGCCTCCTTCTGGACAATGCTGGACACGTGCATAACAGGTGTTCAATGGAGTCTTGTTCCTCCTCGTCCATGCAACTCCTGCAGAAGTCGTTAGAGGCAATTCCCAGAGTACAACCGTGAGTACGCATAGGGCCGTTAGTCTATTTAGAGATAGTAAGTCCTTTGAGCGCCTGACATTTATCCCTGGCCAGGTTTGTCTAGCTATTTTGCATCGTGACAATTCAGACCAGCGCATGCCCGCTGTGCCTAAGGATATCGTATTTACTTTACATGTGGCAATAGGAATTCCGAAGTTCGACCTATCTGGTTCAGTCGGCATGGTAGTACCCTCACTGGCAAGTTCATCCGCTTTACAGTTCCCTGGAATATCTCTGTGGCCGAGAACCCAGCACAGATGCAGACGGGTCCGCTTAGCTATCTCGTCTAAAGATTTGCGGCAGCTGTTGACGACTTTTGAGGTGATAGTAGCCGAATCCAGGGAGCGCAAAGCTACTTGGCTGTCGGATAGAATGCAAATATCATGTCCAGATCTCTTCTGATTTAGCCAAGACAGTGCTGCCTCTATAGCCACGCTATTGAAAAACACTGCAGTGGTCGGGAATCCTAAAGGACATGTTAATTTCCAAATCTTCTGAGAATACACCACCTCCCACCCTATTCTCTAACTTGGATACCTTTTGCATGAGGGGGGGATGCCGTCATTCCACTCGTCCCTGGAGGGAATGGAGATCCTGCACCTGCCATTAAAGGCATAAATTGGTGTGATATAATCGAAAGAGTCAGGAATACCCTCGAAACGTCTCAAGATAGACGCATGACCTACGTTCCTGGCAACCCATTGGTGCGTAGCTTTTGCAGCTATTTTTTCGCCAAAAAGTCTTACAGGCTGCAGATTGAGCATAACGTCCAAAGCGGCCGTTGGAGTCGTTCTAATGGCACTACTTATGAATACCTCTGCCGTTCTTTGTACATTTGTTACCAGCCTGTTGTATGTGGACTTACTAAGGGCTGTTCAACAAGCAAGCACCCCATAAAAAGGACCACAGCTGTGTATATCCAATAGGCTACTTACCTTAGGGTGCTGGCAGAGTGGCGCGAGATAGCTGACTTGTGCAGGTTGCTGGTTGAATGGCAGAAAACTAGTTTCATACAAATTAGTACAAACCAACGTGTAGATGGCAGAGTGGCACGAGAAGCTGACTGAGCTGGTTGCTGGTTGAATAGCAGAAAAGTGTTTCGAAGCGTGTTCTCGCGTTAGTTTTTGCCGACACACACACATATGTTGCATATATACATATGTTTGTATGCTTTTGCTTGATATTACGTACTTCAACTACAGAAACACAAATGAATAACAATACTACGATATAAACGTTCATAAATTCATAAAAGCACGCAAAACAACCAGCTGTGATTCTCGCGCCACTCTGCCATCCCCTAATTTATTTCTCGCTTGAACAAGTCAGCAGCAAATCAGCAACCTGCACAAGTCAGCTATCTCGCGCCACTCTGCCAGCACCCTTAGGCTGTAATCCCTCATCTTTTACGTACAACTCTTTTGCAAGAGTACCTAAGCCTTTCTAATGCGCTCGTTTTTTATATTGGCCTCCAAGTCAGCTTTCTATCTAGGATCACGCACAGATATTTAGCCTTCTCTACAAGACCAATATCTACACCTATTAGATTTGGAGCAATAAATTGAGGAATTTTATACTTCCTAGTGAAGAGCACCAGCTAAGGAGCCTATGTCAGGAAATAAATCACTAATTTTGTAGATATGGACAAAAAACAACAAACACAAAACTTGTGTTGTGGGAGATATTTCCGATCATTCGTAAGGAATTTCCAAAATCTCCAAATATTTCCGATATTAGAATAGATCATTGCCGCAGCGAGCACTTCTCTACTCTATGCACACCAATTTGCAACATATTATTTATTTTTCTTTTCGTAGAGAGGGGAAATCTTCAAACAGACACGAGGAGGTACGCAGAACCCAGAGTGTGATATTTTTATTCACTAAAACCACCTGCCTACCCTAACAGTTACGCTAAGCCTCAAAGGCCTGATAGCGATTTAGGAAGGATATACGAAGAGAACTTCTCACGGTTTCAAAGAAAAAGTGTTATTTTCGATTTCAACGTATGTTTGGATTCATTCAAACAAATCACCTCCGAAACTAAATTGAAATCATAATATACACTACGAAAGTTCCTATTACAAGGATGGAGATACAAGGGAGTGAAATTCCTTGTTCTTCTTGCAGGAGCATTAAAGTGGAGAACGCCAAGCAAAAAACTACTTTTTATTTCACCACTCATGAGTTCAAACACAAAACATGCATTAACCATAGTTCTACGGGTTTTAAGAGAGGGGAGACGAATTGTCTCTTTTGCACGCATGACTACTGAAAAAGATAAGATAATTCGCTCTGAAGTGAGCGTTTTGAATTACATTTGGTGGGAAATTCCGGGTATTCCGGTCTAATATTTTGGGTAGTGAACGACCGAACGAACTAACTGATCTGTTTCACTGAACTAGTTCAGTTCAGTGAAACAGATCAGTTGGTTCGTTCGGTCGTTCACTGCCCAAGCCTAGCCAGAGTATGCATTGAGAAGGAAATCATAGCCCACATTCGTGAGTGGCTCTAAAATGGATCAAAGGATGTTTTCAATTTATCCTAAGCGAGCAGGTTCTTTGCTAAATCTTGGTTCCTTGACGAAATTCCTCAAAGGAATCCATAGTAGAACTTTTATTTGATAGTGTGGCGTAGGGATGGCCTTCTTTTCCATTTGTCCCATTGCAACATTCTTTTATTTCCCGAAACGAAGATTTTTGTTTCGATTAGTAACCCCAATAAACCACACTCGGAAGTCGCTGATTTATGGGTGGACTCGGAATCGGAATATTTTTAACGACTCCGCCTCATATAAAAATTAAATAAATTGAATTTGTGGTCCTTTCCACTTTTTTACCCAATGTTATTCTACGTGCATATTAGGTATGCTCTGATCTTTTTAAGATCTTATTATGATTTAAGTTGGACTCGGAGTCATGTTAGGAAAATTTTAGTGGTGAGAGTCGAAACGAAGTGGCAGAGATTATTTGACGAGTCCACACCCCAGCAATAAACACATTGCGATTGCGATTAGAAGAGCTTCTGTGATTATGATTTTAAAAACATTGATCAAAGGGTTTGAAACATACCTTTATTCTAAAAATAGATGTTTATTGGTATGAGCGTCTTTATAACCTGCCAGTTTTCCTCAATCCAGTTTCCAGCTCAGGTTGCGCTCCTTCGTTGCAATTCAGATTCCCATCTGTTCTCTTACATGAGTCACAGTCATGCCAAACTTATCCGTCTTCCGTCTCTAAATAAGCGCAGAGCAGAACCAAGCTTTATGCCTGTTTAGTATTTGGAGTATTGAGTGGAGGTGTAAACAGAGGTTTTCTACCTAGTAATCAAATTTGTCCACTACACGAAAAAAAATTTTTAGTCCTTTAATAAAATTATGTAAAATTTATCAGACTTTTGTTTGTAAGAATAGCATTTTTGACCTTTGAGGTGAAATAAAAGAAGTTCCCCAAATCATCTGCTCAATTCGATTACTAATATTTGGGAAAAATTTCAATTGGGAACTGATTTTAGATCAATTTGGTTTCTACCGAACTACGCGTCTTGTCCCAACTTTTGGCAGTTTACACAAAAACAAGAACAAATGCAGCAATTTTTAACATTACAGACTTCCTCCCTACAGCTCATAAAGCTATTATTTTGGATTATCTTTAAGCATCAGAACAATAATTGCACTTCTGATGCACCTTGGCATATACTGGTATATATATATATGGAGAAAAACAACCGTAATGAAACCGTTCAGAAATTTATGTGAGTTGGATTGCTTCCTCTCTCTTTGTTAACTGTTTGGCAAATCCTTTGGTTATCCTTTTGATAATTTGTTCGCACTCTGCATTTTCTATCCTTCAATTTGAATAGATTTGTCCTGTTTTCTTACCATCCTCAGCAAATTGTATGAAGTTGCGAATTGTATTGGACTGTTTGTTGTGTAGAAGATTAAAGTCCAGTATATTTAAGAACAAAAATGAAAAAAGGATTCATTCGGCAGAGCTATTTTCGTTTCAAATATAGCTTCTTTGTGTTAGATCCCCAAATAAAGTCTTTCGTCTCGCTCAGCTGTATCTGGCTATATACGAGCAAGCTATTCATTTACTTTATTCGTTTCAAGTGGGGAAAAAGGTCATCGGTTAAAAATAGAATAGTATGCAGTTCAGAAGCTTCTTGCTCGCTGTTGCATGGCCATATGTTCGTTTGCTCTGCGCACTTTTGCTGGCAACAGAGCAGACTATTTAAGCAATAATCATTTCGAGAAAGGTAAACGAACGCTTAATATGACGTCCGTCCGTTCCTCCGCTCGTTGGTGGCTGTTCGTCTATCGTTGGGTGATTTATGCGCATCACATGGTAACGTTGGCAATTTCTTGCTTTGCTTTTAAGTCTTTGATGGGCACGCAAACAATTTTCGTAACTGGGTGAACTTTTTTTTTAGGAAACTCTTAAAATATTTATTTACATTTTTCTGTCTCTGCATATTTGATAAGTCACAAACAATTGTGAAATCAGTGGTCTCATTTTGTATGGACTGTTGTAGAAGGATTCTTTTTAAGGCCAATTTGAAGTCATTTACTTTGAAATTAAAAAGGGATCTTTTACCAAAGTTTCTCTGTAGACTTTGCCCAGTGATATTTCAACTTATTGAGAAGGTTTCTAAAACAAGTCCGATTTCTCGACATATTCGATATAAGTGATCTGGAAAACAAGGTGGCCGGAATAGCAGCTCGTAATGCTTTGTAACCTATTTTGAATACGATATATTTATGAATTTGAACAGGTTTATGACGGAAACGTCGTTAGAAGAGAAGACAACGCGATGAGGAAGACTGTAAATGCAAAACCGGTAATACGATGAAAGTATCCTAGAATTCGATTCGCTGCACGGGCACGTCATAAGAAGAGAGGACAGCTCGTCCAGGAAGACTGTGGGATTGCGATATGACGAACCCGGTGAATAGCTCGGGTACGATTAGCTGGACGCGTCGTAAAAAGACGACGAAACCGTGGAAGATCTTGTATACTATGGTGTAGAAGAGCAAGGAAAAAAAATCAAGGAGTTGAAAGTTTACCCTACATATGGGCTGTTATGACTATTGCAGTTATGAGACAGAAATTCACATTCTGTGAGAATTTTATCCATATCAGGGATTGGCATAGGCAACGCCTTTCCTAAGTGGATCAATCAAACTAGGTGCAATATTAATATACTACTAACTAAATACAAAATTGTGCTAACCTTAAAGCACAATTAGTCGTCTACCATGGTATAGTGCAAGCACACTAGTCTTGTAGTCACGGAGTCACGAGCCCGCATCATGGTATGGTATCCTAATGCTTCTTTCCCTTCAAGACGAAGGATCTAATTATATTGTACAAAATTGGTTATTGTGCATTGTATTAACCGAAATAATATACTGTGAGGAAATGGCCACTTCAGCTCTCAATACTAAAAGTCATATTCATACTAAAAGGGTAGGGTTAGGTTGCAGTGGCAGCAAAAAGCACACTCAGGCACAAATAATGGCCCCACGGATGAGGCGCTGCACACGTACTGACCACCTTAATTGAGTATGGGTACAGCTCAGGTGGTGAGCGCGCGATTACGAAATAGGGAACCAACCTGACAATTTGAGAAATTTGGTTACGTCCCTAATCTTACAGGTTGAGAACTCTGTCAGGCTGGTTAAGAAAGGGACTCCGAAGATGTACGTTCTTCGTCTCCGAAGATGTACGAGGGCGGATTGATATTGAAGCTACCTAAGTAGGAAAAAAACATTTTTTTGTTCAAAAACCATTTATTTCTCAACATAGTCTCCTTTTACTTCAACACACTTAGTAAGACGATATTCAAACTTTTTTATACCATCTGAATAATACGATTTCGGGAACCCCTCAAAATACCCGGTAGTTTCGGTAATCACTTCTTCGTTTGAGATAAATCTTTTTCCTGCGAGCCATTTTTTCAAGTTTGGAAACAGGAAAAAGTCACTAGGAGCTAAATCTGGACTATAAGGTGGATGATTAACCAATTCGAAGTATATTTCGCGTAATTTTAGCATCGTATCTAATGCTGTGTGAACCGGTGCGTTGTCTTGAAGAAAGAGCATTTTTTTCTTCTTTAAATGTGGTCGTTTTTCCTTGATTGCATCAATCAATTGATCCAATAATGCACGATAATATTTTCCTGTGATTGTGGATCCTTTTTCAAGATAATCGATGAGCAATATTCCGTGTGCATCCCAAAATACAGTGGCCATAACCTTGCCAGCCGATTTCACTGCCTTCGCCTTCTTCGGAGCACTTGCACCAGCTTCCATCCATTGTTTCGATTGATTTTTGGTTTCAGGTGTGTAGTGGTGGAGCCACGTTTCATCAACAGTTATTAATCGACGCCAAAAATCAACAGGATTACGCTTTATCATGTCCAAACACCGCTGTGAAGTGGTCTGTCGAACTCGTTTTTACCCGACACTGTGCAAACGCGGCACCCATCTTGCCGATAGCTTTTTCATATGCAAATGTTCATGCAAAATGTTGAACACACGTTCATATGATATGTTTACCATTTCAACAATCTCACGCAACTTGACTCGGCGATCATTCATAACGATATCGAGGCTTTTCTTGATATTTTCTTCAGTAACCACCTCTTTTGGCCTTCCTGTTGATGGTATTGTTGCAGTGGTTGTTCGGCCGCGTTTAAATTCAGCAATCCAATATTTTACCATGTAATCTGACGGAGCAGACTCACCGTAATGTTTATCGAGCTTTTCTTTTGTCTCTTTCGCCGTTTTCCCTTTCAAATAATAGTGTTTAATCACTGCACGAAATTCGCTTTTTTCCATTTTTCAAGAAACACAAAACTTACTTCAAACGACTACAACAAATAAACTAATCGATGAATTTGGGTGAAATTTTAACAGCTGACGTTTGCCAGATCGCAATTTCTAAAATTTGTGTTTGCGCTGCTATATAGCGCTAGGTAGCTTCAATATCAATCCGCCCTCGTAAACAGTCGAAGGGTTGGGTATTACTAGACACAATCCAGTGATTCGAACAACAAAATAAAATGCATTATCGTAAAAATACATTTACATAAACTTAGTGCTAAAATCTAGCCTTCTAGTAATTTTCTAGAACTTTGTACTCAACTCCTCATTGACATCATAATATGAGTACTTACGAAGGACATCTCTCATTGACATCATAATATGAGTACTTACGAAGGACATCTCTCATTGACATCATAATATGAGTACTTACGAAGGACATCTCATTATTTCGATTTAATATTCATTGGAGCCTCATTCAAGATAAAAACCATTTTGTTCCTCAGCTGCTCGAATTTAAAATTTTAGTATCGCCTTCATTGACATGATTTGAATTCGTTCAAAGCTCTCTTTTCTTTTCTTTCAAAGATTTGAATTCTTTAAAGCGAAACATAAATTGTGAAACTAACTCATTCGATTCACAAAAAGGAAATTACATACTCGTATAAGCCAAGCGACTATATTTCACATGTTCCACATAAACATTAATTGTGATTCAAGACTGCGGCGGTATTTTCAATATTCCTTTGATTCACTGAACGACTATCATCCCCTGCAATGTGGTGCAGTATGCTTGGAATCATTGGCTTGTTGAAACCAAAAAGTGGCTGGTACGAGTATATTTAATTGTTGGACATACTCAGAATATTTTATTTTTTATATTCATTTACAGCTTCTCATGTGGTCCTCCATCCCAACAACATAATCGAACCTCCATGATGATTAACTGCTATCACTAAAGAACCTTTCTTTACATTCGTGTTGGTTTCCCTACATACAATTTTCTTTACATCTGGTCTAAATATATAATTTTCGTCTGGTCTGAAAACACGACACTATTCTAGAAACCTTGAAGCTAGTTAAGACAAAGCGCAGCCAAACTCAAACATGTTCCTCTCTTGCGTACGATTTAAAAGGCTTCTTACACAATTCTTATATAATCGCAACGATCTATTTCAGAACATACCAGTCAGTGTCTATATCACATTAGCTACTTCAATTCTGCATTTGGCTGCTCATCTATTTGGATTAATATGCATTTTACGCCTTATTAATTGCTCATCATGTAGAAGCAAAACTGTATTTTTCAACGTGCTTTCATATCTCCGTTCTTATTTCTTATGTCTTCAATGGTATCCCAATATCATCTCCAATTTGACGGTGGGATTTACTTTCTCAACAGTGTTTTATGGTCAATATGCTAGTTACTTCTTAAATACGGCAGAAGTGAGTTTTTATAGGATTTTGTAGTGGATAATTTAGAAAACTGTGCTCAAGTTTATGGGTAAAATGTAAATAAATGTGTGTACTGTTTAGTATCAACAAATTATGTTATTTAATAGCAAACCAAGTCGTTGCTTAACAAAGAAAACCAGCCACAAACGGACAACCTACAAATTGGACTTTACTTCGTTTTTCCACCTTCACATCAGTTCTTTACAACAGAAACCAAAATTGGATTGAGCTGAGCAAGGACATTTGCTAAATGTAAATACATACTCCTACAGACAGATTCCAATCGACAAAAATATATTACTTAATTGAACAATGTAGACAGGTTTCCACCTACTTGTGTGCAGGTGGTTGCACGGTTTCCATTTTACTATAAGAAGAGGAACTTTGTGTTTGCGCCATTGTCCTTACTGACATTCTTGCAGTTCATGCTTATGGGATTTTTATAAAAACTACTCAAATAATATTCGGGTTACTGGGTTTTAGGCCAAGTTTAATTAGATATCCAGTACAAAAAGCTTCCAAACAAAAACCAAGCTATTTCATGTATCTACTGGAAATAACTTTGTAAATAAAATTATCAGTTATATTATTAAATGGTTCTTTTACGGCAAAACAGCAGCACATCTCAAAATTCAAATTCAATTCCAACTGTGAAGACTAGTGGAAACCACCTTCCCCTGGTTGGAAATGCGAGAGTGACAAATGAGATCGTCAGTTCGATAGACGGTTCGACGGTCGGTTCGATAGACCAACTTTGACAGTTGAAACAAAAGAGAAGAAGAATATTCAGCTCCATCGTTCGATTTATTGAAATATGTGTAGCTGAAACGATTGTTGGCTGTCGATTTCGTTCGATATAAATACACGATTCCACCCCTTAGAGGGTCTGAGACATTCGAAGAGGTTCCTGTGCTTCAATACAGAAAAGGCTAAATTGGCCCTATTACTGAAAAGAAATCCATTGTGCGGCGCATTGATGGGTCACTTTCCCTTTCCCTGCAATGATGAGCACCAGCACATAATGGGTCTCGCTGACACCAAATTATGTAAATTTTGCCTAGAAGATGATGAGTCTATGGGACATCTATTTATTACTTTTGCGCCACAGTTTATATGCCAATTGTAACTATTCAATAGTCAATTAAATATTTTAGTTTTACTCGTAAGGATATTATATATAGCAAAAGAACGATATCATTTTTCTTCTCAGGCCAATAGCCTTTGAGGCTAAGTTGCCTTTGGATTTTATAATGTAATTTTTTAAATATTATATTTCATATAAATAAAGAAAATGACAACATTTTTAAAATACGATAAAATGATACGTATGTGCTATCAACTATGCCGTAGAACCTTTCGTAAATCCCCTCGTACGATGAATTTGGTTGCACATTGCTTTGGGAACAAACCAAATTTCATCATCCCTTACGATGGTTTACATAGGTATATTATGCCCAACTGGGTATTTATATATGTAACAATAAAACACATTTTCGGAACATCACCAAAGTAATTAATCCAGAAAATAAGTACAGATTTTAACATTTGATTTTAAATTCTGAAGATAAGCACTGGAATAACACTTTCTGAAATTTAATAGATATGTTTCCGCAATGTGCCTACAAGTACAACCGCTTGCCCAACTGCTGCTTTTGAGGTCATAATAGGATTATCCCCACTGTATACATTCGTGAAAAATGTGCTGCTAGAAGCGCATTGAAGATGCAAATCTTGTCTAGACAAAAACCTCATAACTATGGTCATTTAAAAAACATACCGGATCAAAATATAATCTGCTCAATAACGGATTATATGATCCCAAAACTACAGTTTGATCGCAATTTTGAGATTAATATCGCAGACCATGATGAATGGGTACATAGGAGGAGCTTGGGTCGACCCTAGAAGTCTAGAATGGTTCACAGATGATTAAAAACAAACACCGGAGTCGGTGCAAGGGTCTATGGACCCAATACCAAAATCTCAGAACCAATGGGCAGGTGTCCTAGTGTCTTCCTGGCTGAAATTCAACTTTTCAACAGAATAACATGGATAGATATTGCGTTCTTCGATACTTGACTATCTCGCCAAAAGTTCTTGTTATAATTATGATGAGAATAAGTCTCAGTGTTAGCTTTTCTATATAAGTACTTGGATTGCCAAAGAAGGCAACTATCGTTACAGAGCTGCATCAAATTAAATTTCCAAATGTCACCAATTGATTTTCCGAACTGCACCAATTTATTTACTAAATTTCAGTAATCAGGTTACCGGAGTCAGCATTTTTGATCCGGAGTAATTTTCTAGAAATTGAATTGCTGGATTTCAGCGAAAAAAAATTTTCGTATCTACAAGTATGTATCTAATATATTTATACCACATACGAGTATATATACATCAGCTGGTAGTACGAGTAGATACAAATAGCAACAGAAACTGCAAAAGCAACACGAACATCAATGGCAGCACCAGCAACAGCACCATACCTCCACCAGCACCAGCACCAGCACCAGCACCACCACCAGCACCAGCGCCAACAACCTCATCAAAAGGACAAAAACCAATAACAGTAGCAGCGCAAGCAACAAACTATGAAAGAAGGTTCAATTGATGCGCTCAAAAGTAGGTCAAAATATATACGTATGCACGGGTGTGTGCCTAGTGTACATGGCCAAGCACCTCATATACTTTATATTTAGTTGTTTCTGTGTAGGCATGTGCAGCCTGGCTCTGCATCTATTTATGTTGCACCCAACCATATATATACGACTATATATAAGAGCGTGTCTATGTATTGCATGCGCTCTCTGCTGGTATAGCACGTATTTGAGAAAAGAAACTGTTTATGAAAGAAAACTATTTACGCCTCCTTTAGATAGAAGTAGGCATGTGTCTAGATAATAAACTCGACGAAGTATATATAGATAAAAAAAAACAAGACTTGCATTGAAGCAACAAAGAAAATGAGCTTTAATTATTAGTTTCGTATTTGTGTGGGGAATGCAACAACAAAACGTAACGAAGTCGCTTAGCTTGACAACTCTAGACCTTTTATGTTTCGATTGACTTTGAGAGAAGCCAACTGTCAAATTTTTGTTGGCTGGAATTTTTTCATTTAAACGAATATTATATTTGATAGAAAATATATAGTCAGTATTTTCACATTTTTAAAGAACACGGTCGTTGGTGTTGCCTATCGCACCACAACAAACCCAACTAGTGGTCTACTGTTTTCTAGGGGATGCGGTTTTGAGATTTAAAATGCTTTGACATACACATTTTTAAACCAATTTTAAAGAGGAACAGGAAAATTTGAAAATAGCAAATTCTGAGCAAGCGTTGGTAATCTAAATTTAAATGTGTACATATTAATTAATACACAATAATATACTTTATATTTTATATAATTAATTTTTGGTTTAGTCTTTTGATAGTTCACAATAGACAACAAAAATGTCTGGGCAGCACTTCTGTTTGAGGCGCTAAACCATAAGCGAATACAAACAGCTTGCGTTAACTAAGCGGGCGTTTTATTCACACTTGCGTTGAAAGAAACACAGTTAATATTTTCTTTAATACAGCAGTTTATTTCTAATTCACACTTATACCTGATGGTTCACAGCTGAACTCAACCATCGCTGCTTTGCCCTTTTAAACACTTCGCTTTCAATAACAGTCTAGCAGAATCTACAACGGTGTGGAATTAATCCATTACTGTGAAAAGCGACAGAAAATTGTACGATTATTGATAACTCATCGTTGTATCAGTGCCATATGAGAGGAAATGCCAACATCATTCACGATAACAACAGCGAGGACCAGACAACCCCAGCAAAGCATATTAAATTTTGTAGTTAGATTTAGATTTAATATTCCAGGGAGTACTAGCACCTAGGTCGATAAGGACCTATTGTGCTAACCCCTATGTTTTACTCTAACCTTAGGCTTTTTATGAATTGGAGCACTTTGGAAGGTTGGTCTGTGAAGAACTCCCCCAAAAATGTTAATATCTTACTTTTGCTCGTTGGACACTCACAGTGTAGCATGTGAATGTACTTATTTATCTATTTACTCATCGAACTTTATTTTATTCATCAAATAACTTCCTCACTAGAGTTGGCATTGGTCGTTCAGCTGACTCATCCGCTTATTCTTGTTCATTGAGCATATTGAACTAGGTCGTTCACATAGTTCAGTTGCTCAGTTAGTTCAGTTGCGCTTAGTATGTTATGATTGTTAAAACATGTCACTTGCTCACCTACTCAATTTACTCTTTCGTTCGTTCGTCATAAGAAGTGGAAGGAAGCAGAGGGCAATACTTGCACTTGGCGTTTTTTTTGTCTGCGTTCTCAACAAAATATCCCCATATATAGCACTGTATTTTTTCGAGCAGCCATTATTAAAATATTTCACCGATTTCACATTCATTGTAAATAATTTTAAATTATAAATAAGAGTATACAAATTTTGGAAATCCCTATGTTCAATCACATATGCATACATACATAATTCGAGATATTTGTGTGTAATATATTCGTATATCTGCTAATATGAGTGAATAATCGGTTGAACCAAATGAATAAGTGAGCACGTGAGAAAGTGAGCAAGTGAACAAGTGAGCAAATGAGCAAGGGAGCAAGTGAGCAAGTGAACTATTTTGTTTAACAGATCTGAACTAGTTCAGTTAGTTCAGTTCAGTGAAATATGTAGATCAGTTAGTGCGTTCGATCGTTCACTACCCAAGCCTATTCCTCATATTTTTGTAGTGAACAAAATTTCAAAATTATTTATTTGAAAGAATCGGTAAATATCTTAAAATGTTTCCTTTCTTTCCCATGAGTACTTTTCTATGTTTATGATTTATAATATTTTTCACAGGTAATACATTTATTTCCAATACAGTATTTCATTATTTTTAAATAATATAAAAAAGTCATTTAAATTACTTAAAAAAAATTATTTTAGGTGATTCTTCAAAGTACGAATTATTTAATTTTTTAAATTTTGCTACAAATATTCAATGACTTTGGAGTACTTTGGAAGGGATTTGAAAATTAACTTTCAATGTAACAATATATTTATGTTACAGTTTTTTTTTAAACAAATTTTTTGGGATTAGTAACAAAAATTTGTTTATGTTGTCCTTGGAACAAAGCACTATTTGCTAGCAAATCATATACTATATAAGAATACTGCTAAAGCCGCCCTCTGTGGTCTAGCGGTAAGCATGCTAGACTCACACCTCGGGGGCCGCAGGTTCAAATCCAGCCACGGACTTGGTGTCCAAAATGCTACTTTCTAAAAAATCCTTTTCTCTTCGAGTCGAAGGCCTTTTTGTACTATAGTACTCATTCCCCCAAAACCTTGCAGTTATACTTAATTATGGTGTAAGATATAATTATAATAATAATAAGAATAATAATAATAATAATAATAATAATAATAATAATAATAATAATAATAATAATAATAAGAATACTGCTTGCTCCTATGAATGGGTGGGATGTATGATTGCTTGTATGTCGTTATGTATGCATATGTAACTATCTTATAATCGCAATTTGTAAAGGCAACGCTCCAGAAAGTCGCACCCGTCAATATTCTTGTGCGTAATTGTTTAAATGCCGCAAGCGCCACAAATGCCACAAAATGTAACATTGTGCTGTTCAGTTGCTTATCAAATGTGTTCAGTTATATGCCCTCCTTCCCTCGACAGCCCAGGCACCCATAAAAGTCTGGTGATGCATACAAAGACTTGATGCGCACAGTCTACATACGAGTGTGCATACTATAAATGTGGATTAAAAAGGAGGTGACCGACAAGGAGTTGAATATTGTGTACTGCATATCGTACGATATATGGGAAAGATGATGTTAATTGGCAAACGGCGCCCTAAGGTATACTGGCTTACGAAAAATATATTGCAAATCAGAGAACATAAAATTGATCAAATAAACATGAAAGAGAGAGGTGAAAAAAGCAAATACGTCCACCTGCAGTCTACTTTTCACTTTTCATATTTCACACGAAGGCCACACCAAAGTTCCTGCAATCGGATAAAACAAATGTCTGCATGCTTAATTGCTGCACAAGAATGTCACCCTCTCATAAAACTTGGCGAAGCTGACAAAATTTGGGCGGTACTAGCTACATATACGAGTATGTATGTACGTGACGAATCTCGCATAGGTGGGTACCACTTTCTGCTACCAGCACTGACGAAACTGCAGTATCATTGACCATTGATTAAAATCTATTTTCCTTTGACTATTTTTAGTTTGGATTTCTTTTGTTTAACTTATTCAAGTTTGGTTTTGAATAAGTCGAGATTAATTCTTTCCCGGATATTGCTATAAGTCCGATCCAGAAGAGGTGGCATGGTCACAGACACCTTCATTTGGTGGTTCTGCCATCTTTACACATTTTCAGGCAAAGTAAAATAAGGTTTCTTCTATACTCGTATAGTCTTCACTTAATACCCGCGACTTTTTTCTCTGCCCAAAATCTCGAAATAAATGTATAAAGCGGTAATCTTGTCCGCATACAGAAAAGTTACGTTCGAAATGTTTGTAGAATACGTTCCCAAGAATGGTGAGGAACATTAAAAATCATGGAGACTACTTCGAAAAGAAACAGCCAAATTCTCAAACTATTAATTTTGACCTGGTTGCTGATTTAGACACCTTCCGTGTGGCTTTTGTATGTTTTTCAGCAAATGGTCAATAGTCCAGTATATTAAATAGAAATGGAATTTATAGATTTGCTGAAGTAACGCTTCAAACCTAATTAATAATATTTGTTATTTAAAAATTTAATGTTGGTGTTTTAGAAAGAAATATCTTTTTGTGTTCTCCTTTCCCCTGCATTCCTGGGCACGCCTCTGTCGGCGTAAGTATAATTAACTACACTGGTGGTTGGTTGGCATACAATATACATAAGTATATAGAATATGCACCTATTCATATGTATAAATGGTGTACTTTTTATATACGTACGAGCATTGACGTACACACATAAACTTGACCGAAATTTGCTTCCTGGGAAGTTTTTCATGTGATGCATTTTTGCTTTTACTCTAAGTACTCGCATGTATTCTCGTATATGCAAGGGTGTGTGTGTGTGAATGTGCGTTGCATTTTTCAATGAAAATGCAAAAAGAGCAGAACTGAAGTTTAATGCAGTTATCCTTGTATCATTTCACTGTTTAAATTTGCGTTTAAAGTGAATTTTAGCTGGAAAAAAGTTATAGGAAATGCTTCTAATGAAAATTCTTGTTGTTATTTTAGTAAAAAAGAAGGGATACCTAGAGTGGCAATTGGGAATTTGTGAATTCCATAGAGCAATAATTGAGAAAATATGCCTCTGCCCGTCTACTTTGATAATTTGACTATGGTGAAAAAGACCTTCATACTGATTGAAAACATTCCTGCGGGTGAAGCTGAGAATTTTGGTTATTCCAGAATAAGTTTTTTAGTAATACTTTTGTTTCCATTTTGAAGTCCGTTTTTCCCGAAAAAGGTTTTGGAAGTATGCTGTGAATGAGAAGATTTCTCACTTACGAGTACCTTCCAAACTCACAAAATTTGTGTTTTTTCCCTAAAATACCACTAACACGACATATACACCAACTCATATACCGACCTATATTCTTGAAAAGAGCATATCAAAATAACTTGGAATTGTATATGACGTCGAACTTTAGCACTAGTTTCAGCGGTATCAAAATTGGTGAAAATTTCACCCTGGAAAATACGGTTGAACATATAGATTAGCTGTATAGTTAAAATAACATATCTCAAGAACCATAATAGCTATTTGGATAAGCTTTTATATAAAGTCCAGCTTCAACAGCCATCTTATCTGTACAATTTTAGGTGAAGAGTTGACAACGACCGCCCTCTAATTGATTGTTTAGTAGAAAAGAACACTTCTTAATAACTAAACGAGCTTGTAACATGTCTACATGCATATTTCCACTAGGCTTGGGTAGTGAATGACTAAACAAACTGACTGATCTCTTTCACTAAACTGAACTAACTGAACTAGTTCAAATCTGTTAAACAAAATAGTTCATTTGCTCATTTGCTCACTTGTTCACTTGTTCACTTATTCATATGATTCAACCGATTATTCACTCATATTAGCAGATATACGAATATATTACAACACAAATATCTCGAATTATGTATGTATGCATATGTGATTGAATGATGTATGTTGGTTCCAATTAGAACATCAAGGCACATAGGGATTTCCAAAATTTGTATACTCTTATTTATAATTTAAAATTATTTACAATGAATGTGAAATCGGTGAAATATTTTAATAATGGCTGCTCGAAAAAATACAGTGGGGATATTTTGTTGAGAACGCAGCCAAAAAACCGCCAAGTGCAAGTATTGCTCTCTGCTTCCTTCCACTTCTTATGACGAACGAACGAACGAACGAAAGAGTAAATTGAGTAGGTGAGCAAGCGACATGTTTTAACAAGCATAACATACTGAGCGCAACTGAACTAACTGAGCAACTGAACTATGTGAAAGACCTAGTTCAATCAAATACTCTCTATAAATTATAGAGTATTTGGTCCAACCCTAATTTCCATGTAGAACATTTTTGCAGCAACGCCTCGGCCAATATTGTTCTGGCCACTAAATTATCGTATAAATTCTTACACAATTATCGTAAAATTAATAAAATCTTGTACTGAACATAAAGCATAACTACCACCGACTATAAGACTGCCTTACTTCTTTAAATTCTATTGGACCTCTGCGAGTATCAAAAATATTTTATTTTATTTTCAATGTTGGTTAATATTTGAGGAGTTATACGATTTTAAAAATAAGTCTCCAATCAATTATTACCTTTCATAAAGAACGAATCAAACATACCCCATGCACCATATATATTATACATATACGGCCGATACAAATGTGGTGCAACCTTTTTTCTTCTCTAACCAAGAAAACATTTGTAAAGCAAAGACGTTAGTAGAGAATTACATTCAACGATACGATAGAAAAATTCTGATAACTCCCACAAATATAGTGATATTAGAATTCGATAAGACAAAATTGCAGACTAACTGCATTTTGAACTAATCTCCAGAATTGAAAGAAACATGCCTGTTTAGTGTACGCGTTTAGAGGGGCCTGATGCAAGATCGCCGGGAAGCCTCTTTTCTAGCACTAACATGAAAACTATTATTTGGAATTATTGGGTTTAGATTCTATAGCTAACGAAAACTGGATAATAAGTAGTTTATTATAAATAAATTATAATTTTTTATTTCTCACAATAAAACGCTCCCCTCACAACCCGTTCATATCCTGGGTTACACACGGTCCAACCTTACGTGTATATGAGTATTTGTATCTGTCGAAAGTTCCGTGCCAGACCACTTTTAATAAATTTTACCCACAGTTTCAGGAGAAGCCTTCAAGGTTGCATGACCACATCGTTGAAATCGTAACAGGGAGAAACAACACAATGCCGACTTATTCTATACAGAAAAATAATACATTTCTTGTGCTGAATATGATTTCAATTCTGATATATATATATATTATAGTTAAAAATTCTGTCGACTCTTTTCATTTAAACGAAGTTATTATGTCTAGGCAGACTATTTTTACATGATCTGTAGCGAAAGAATATTTCTCGTGCGCAAATATACGGTTTCCAAAGGCATAAGACACGACTTGCTGTGAAAATCGTGGAGAAATAGGAATGAAGCTGAAACGAAGTTAGGTCGATCTAATATAAGGAAAATGCGGCTGCTATGCGGTATACGCCCACTATTCACACAAGTTGATATACTCCAATCAAAAATCATATTTCACGGAGTCGTCCCATTTGTTGTTGCATCTTTGTGTCCTATTTTTATAAAATTCAGATCTTCAAATGATTTGTCATGTGTCGCGTCGCCCTTTAAGTGGGGAAGAAGGAAATCCAAAATACATTAGAATTAATCATAAAATCCAATTTCCGAGTGTGAAATGGTGGCTTCAATGTGTGCAGCTGTTTTGTGTGCTGAAAAAGCTCCTTCGAAAGAGTATTTTTACACATTTTTGTGAAAGCAAAATAAATAATTCCCCATGTTCCCCAAAACTTGATGCTTTAGTCTAATTTTTGTCTTTAGTAAAGAAATGTAGGTGTAGATTTATTTATTTAAGGGTGTTATACACCGCGACCTGAAAGATCTATTGTGATGCCCATACTTATTTGAAAGATGAGGATAGTCTCATCTGCAGATCTTCCGTCAGGTTAATTTCCGACAGGAATTCATACTTTTGGAGGAATCAAGATGAGGGATCTTGCTCATATCTAAGATACGAGGGCGGATTGATATTGAAGCTACCTAAGTAGGAAAAAAACATTTTTTTTTTTTTCTAAAACCATTTATTTCTCAACATAGTCTCCTTTTACTTCGATTTCACTGCCTTCGCCTTCTTCGGAGCACTTCCACCCATTGTTTCGATTGATTTTTGGATTCAGGTGTGTAGTGGTGGACCCACGTTTCATCAACAGTTATTAATCGACGCCAAAAATCTACAGGATTACGCTTTATCATGTCCAAACACCGCTGTGAAGTGGTCTGTCGAACTCGTTTTTGTTCGACACTGAGCAAACGCGGCACCCATCTTGCCGATAGCTTTTTCATATGCAAATGTTCATGCAAAATGTTGAACACACGTTCATATGATATGTTTACCATTTCAACAATCTCACGCAACTTGACTCGGCGATCATTCATAACGATATCGAGGATTTTCTTGATATTTTCTTCAGTAACCACCTCTTTTGGCCTTCCTGTTGATGGTATTGTTGCAGTGGTTGTTCGGCCGCGTTTAAATTCAGCAATCCAATATTTTACCATGTAATCTGACGGAGCAGACTCACCGTAATGTTTATCGAGTTTTTCTTTTGTCTCTTTCGCCGTTTTCCCTTTCAAATAATAGTGTTTAATCACTGCACGAAATTCGTTTTTTTCCATTTTTCAAGAAACATAAAAGTTGCTTACTTCAAACGACTACAACAAATAAACTAATCGATGAATTTGAGTGAAATTTTAACAGCTGACGTTTGCCAGATCGCAATTTCTAAAAAAAAAGTTTTTGTGTTTGTGCTGCCATCTAGCGCTAGGTAGCTTCAATATCAATCCGCCCTCGTATATTCTCCGAAACACCTGACTCTTTTGTGTGCCAATGGTCCGCAGTCTGTGATCAGGTGCAGTGAGGTTTCGTCCCTTTCTCCCCAGAATCGATAGATGGCATCTGAAGATAGACCCAACTTATTCATATGACAGTTGAGTCTACAATGTCCGCTTAAAATGCCTGTGATGATTCTTAATTTACCCCTAGGCATATTTATTAACTCCTTAGCTCTTTTAGGACTAAAATCCCCCAGAAGAGCTTTGGACTGTCTTAATCCGGAAGAGTTTTCCAGGTTTGACTTCTTTTTGCATTTGTACACTTCTTCAGCAGACCATCAATGGTATTGGATGATAGCTCACAGAAGGGTTCAGGGCCGTTGAAAGGACAGGCCGCAGCCTTTCTTGCTAAGCTATCTTCTCATTTCCATCTACTCCTATGTAGCCTGGTACCCACATTCGAGATAACTTGTTCATACTGCCTAGGGAGTTCAGCTTCCCAATACAGTCCCATACAAGTTTATACCTTACCGAGGGCGAGCTCCAACTCTTGAGTGCTGCTTGACTATCAGATAGTATCACGATGTTTTTCCCCCCGATATTTCCTGTCCATGTTGATCTGGGCACATCTTTCAATAGCGTGAATCTCCGCTTGAAAAATGCGTGGGAAAGAACCCATTGGTTCTAGGCCCAAATACTCCTGCCCCAGTTCCGTCCATTGTCTTAGGAGACTCTATATACCAAAGAGGGGTTTTCTCCAATCTTATACGTCTTAGTTAGACCTTTCCATTCTTTTTGCAACCCATCTTTGCATTGTATTTGCAAAGTTGAATTTTCTTGGCATAAAATCCTTATCAGATTTTAGTATACCATATTCTTCATCTGAATATATATTTTGGGTGTAATTTGTAATTTCTCTCGAGATAATTTCTTGTATTCTGCTAAGAGATTTCCTAGCAGAGTCTTGTATTACTAGATGTAAGGGTGTTAGATCTAGTATAACTTCCATTGCTGCTGTTGGACAGGTGCGCATAGCTCCAGTGATAACAAGGCAGGCAAGGCGTTGTACTTTACTTAATGCAGATTTCGCTGTCTTAAGTCTGACTCTATTTGACCAGGCTACATAACCAAAGATGATGATTGGTCTCACCTTCATGGTATACATCCAGCGAACGATTTTTGGGTCACATCCCCAGGATTTACCAGCAAGCCGTCTACATATCATTAAGGAAGCTGTAGCCCTCTTGGTGGTTGCTGTCAGATGAGCCTTCCACAATAACTTTTTGTCGAAAATGACTCCGAGGTATTTGGTCTCACAGCTAATATCGACCTGTGTACCATTTAGAAGAATAGGTTTCATATATGGTAAATATCGTTTTCTAGTAAACGGCACAATGGTGGTCTTCGAGGCATTGATTTTCAATCCTGTTCCCTTGCACCATTCACTAGCCCCTCTGGATAATATCACAAAGGGTGGATTCAGATTTTCCTCTCGCTATTATTAGAATATCGTCCGCATATCCTTGACATGATATGTCTAGATTTGTGGGTTTTACCAGAAGATCATCAAATACTCCACAAATGCTCCACAAAATGGGTGGATAATACTCCACCCTGCGGACATCCTTTATTCACTTTGACTTTAACAGTTTTGTCACCTGCTTCAGCTTCAGTCAGTCTACTATTGAGTAAAGCTCGTATCCAATTGGAAGTGGTATTGTCTATTCCTCTGTTGTTAAGAGCCCTAATCACATATTCGTGAGGAATGTTGTCAAAAGCCCCCTCAATATCGAGAAAGGCACAAAGTGCTATTTCTTTTTTATCCAGTGCTGCCTGAATAAAATCAGTCAGATGGTATAGTGCGGTTTCAGTCGATTTTCCCGCAATATATGCAAACTGACAAGGATGTAAAGGTTCCCTTTTCAATACGGTCTGAAGGAGATGTATATTAACTATTTTCTCTTTTGCTTTTAGTACAAAGGATGTCAAACTGATAGGCCTGAAGGAGTAAAATAATATTTTGATATATTTTTTCGCCCCAACAGCGAGAAAAGTTACAAAAAAAAATCTCAAACGTTTCGAACGAAAAACTTAAAGATTGCCTTTGTCACACTTGTAAATGTAGAATTTGTTTGTCAATTACTTTGTTGGCATTTTTATGACGTAGACAGGCATCAATTACAAATAGTGCCAACAGGAGTGAATGTCAGACTACTCAAACAAAACACGAGCTCCCCCAAAAGTGTTGATTGTTAGATGAATTGATTGGTATACAAAGAGATTATTTACGACAAATAATTGACAAATATATTGCCAATTGATACCACACTCGCACCAATGGTTCAATTGGCCTTGAATCACATACTAAGAAAAATGCCATTTTTGGACTCTTAACTGAGAAAAACACCTCGATGGAGTCAATATACTGTTACGAAATCAACACGCCATCTGATTGGTTGATGGTTTTAAGGTGAGCGTCGTGTTTTCAACCCTTAAAAATGCACATGCGAGACGGCATGCGTCAGTGCGTTCAAAGGCTAGTGGAAGTTCTGATATACAAGAAGTATATAAGCGACTACACAATTGACATCGAGATCAGTGAAAAAGTGAGTGACCAAGTGAACATCGGAGTAGCAGCAGCAGGGAAACAGTGAGCGTAGCCGAAAGTGAACATCGTAGTAGCCGATCAGTAAACCAGTGACAGTGGCAAAAGGATCATAGCCGAATCCTGAGAGTGGCAGCAAGCAGCGTGAGCGTCGTGTAAGCAACGGGCAGTTGAAGCAGATGTAAGTAAAACATTGTGGTGCAACAACTGACTAACTGAAGCAAACGTTAGCGAAGAAGTGTGAGAAGCCAATAAAGCCAATTGTTCGAACTGAAGAGGGAATTGTTGGCTTATTACATAATCCAGCGATGCGAATCCAAGTATTGAGTTTGGTAAAAATTGTCTGAAAGGCAATTGCGTAACAATACTATAAGTGTATATAGGGTATTTCGTTGGATTATTATTCCTTCCCGTCTACAAATCCCCAAACTAAGGTCCGGGACCATTTTTATAATATTGGTTGCTTCACGTCCGAATACATATAATTAAACGTCTATGCCTCCTCTTTGGTATGATGGCCAAATATACTCGTAGATCAAACAAAGGCTCAGATGATCCTTAACAAGATTCATCGAATAGCCAACTTGATGGCAACGGGAGCAATGAGAACGTGTCCCACATCAGCTTTAGGAATGATCACTGGAGTCACTTCGGCCGGCAGTCAAAGCGGTCCTAAGGCTACCTAATCTAACGCAACTTAAGGAAGACAACCTAGCAGGGCACGCAAAGATTCTGGACGCCGTCTGGAACTCTCGGTGTCTCAGTCTTTGACAATATGGACAGAAAACTAGCCTTTTCAAGCACATCGAAGTGGTCATCAGTGACCGTTCGGCGTGGAGAAAAACAAAAATCATCCTAAATCAGGACTCACAGCTACGGTACAAAATGAAAGTGGTTGAGCGGGAATTGTATAGTTTCCGAAAAGCAATTGGAATTGGAAAAACAGCTTACATTTTTCAGGCGGAGGGCCACGCCTTAGAGTTATGTTTTAGAGAATGTCTACGCAGGGACACCCGTGGTATCAAAATATGCATTCATTCAGACTGCCAGGCAGCTCTAAAAACATTAATAAACTTCTCCTTCCAATGAAAGCTGAGATTGGGAAATGTTTTAAACTTCTCAATACCCTAACAGTGAGGAATTCTGCTACTCTAATGTGGGTACCGGGATATGAAGGCAATAAAATGGCATACTCCCTACCAAAAAAGGCCGCAGCACTCCTTTTATACGTCTAGAACCCTTCTGTGGGGTAAACAGTAGCTTCATACATAACTTGATACGTGAACGGGAAAAACGAAGTCCATTCGAGTACTGGAGAGCCCAAACAGGCATGCGGCAGTCGAAAAGACTCATTGACCCTGATCACATCAAGGTAGATGCTATTCTAAACCTCAACAGAAATGACTCTACACTGAACTATTAACAGGACACTGTAGACTCAATTACCATATGAAGAAAATAGGTGTGGTAGAAAACGACTCCTGTCGACTCTGTCGAGAGGAACAGGAAACAGCACCACATATTCTATGCGCTTGCTCAGCGGTGGGAAGGCGCAGACTTAACTACCCAGGCTGGATCTTAGCTGCAAATCACCTAGTTAAAATTAAGCCCTCAGCAGTTACAAGATTTGTAAATAGTCTACAATTGCTTTAGATGGGTACGAAGCTTCACAATAGATCTTTCAGGTCGCGGTGCTATTATAGCCTATTAAAAAATAACTATATATATTTTTTAAGATATATTTCCGTTTAATGGGGACAACCCTACATGAATGAGTTAGCTTTGTTGCCGCTACATGCTAGAATTAGTGTTATGCATTGCAAATTTCAGGAACTCATAAATTAAAACACATCTTAAAATAAAAGTGCAATAGAGCAAATATAATTCCATTAAACTGAAAAGTTTGGAAAATATGGTTCTGAACCAACGATACGGAACCTAGTACCTAACTCCAAAACTTCATAAAGTGGTCTGCCATGGGGAACATAGCAGAAAACACAATTTCTTCACTTTGACAGTTGACGTTCCGACGAGGTCCATCCAAGTAGCCAAAAATAAAGAGCATAAATATTATAGTTTTAGTCAAGACAATCAAAATATATTGGGACATCAAAGCCAATTTTGAATGGCCATGCTAACAATTTCTGCTGTTCCTCTCATTACATCTCTTTCACACAGAGAGTGGATCAGTGAAAATATTTCAAAGAAGTGTATAATATTATTTGATTGTACACTCTTTACTCAGTGCTCGTATTGAACAGTTCGGTGTATAGTTTTGCGCTCTTCAATCGTTTAAGTATAGTGTTTCTTTCCCATCTCACTTCTTCCCTGTGCTTTAAAAAACAACAGCAACAACAAAATTGTGTGTCACTGTTACTCTTTTTCTGGGTAAATATACAAAAATTAAAGAATAATTTCTAAAATCATGGCTTCCTCCTCTGGAGGAAACAGATTTGAACTGCTAGACCCAGACAGAAAAAGAAAAAAAACAAGTATAAACATCGACAACCAACATGATTTCCCCATTCTTGGTTCAAAGCCCAGTTATGGAAAAAATCTCAGCCCAAAATTCGTTGTTCTAAAGAGCAAAGTGGAAACCAAACCTTTAAAAAGTTTTAATATCTTTCTTGTAACCAAAGCTCTTGAAGGAATATGTTCTGAAAGTGTCCAAGAAATCACATTTACTAGAGACGGCAATTTATTGATTCTCACAAAAAATGAGAAGCAAACAAATAGATTCTTAAAAGCAACAAATTTAGGTGGAATATGTCCGATAGTAGCAAGTTTACACCCGACACTAAACACAGTAAAAGGAGTTGTGTTTGCTCCACCACTACGAGACTTGTCCGAAACTGAAATTCTTGACGGACTAAATAATCAAGATGTGGTAGAGTGCCAAAAAATTAAAAAATTTATTGATGGTAAAACTGTGAATACCTCTCTTCACATTATATCATTCAATAAATACGAACTCCCAAAAGAGGTAAATATAGGGTTCCTCAAATATAAAGTAGAAGCATACATTCAAGCTCCTCTGCAATGCAAAAATTGTCTAAAGTTGGGACACACCAAAAAATATTGCAAAAGTGAAGCAAAGTGTGAAGTCTGCGCGTCTGCAATTCATGACCCAACACCATGCACCAAGGTCGAATGCATAAACTGCAAACATGCTCACAGAGCAAATAACAGAAGCTGCCCAAGCATCAAGCAAAGGCAAGAAATTTTAAAAATAAAAACAACAACAAAATGCACATATCAAAATGCCGCACAAACTGTTAATGCAAAACCACAGAATTACGAAATTCCAGTTGAAACACTAGAAAAAGCGATTGAAGAAAGATGTAAACGTCTCTCTTTCCAAAAACCTCTCTCTTCCACAATTTCAAATTCAGCAAAGGCTGAATCCCCCCTACCCACAACTTCACAAACAACAACAAATTTTAACAAGAAACCAATCTCTACTCTCCCAACTCCACTCAATACAAACAACTTTCAATCATTCAATACAATAGCAAAACACAGTAATCAGTCAACTTTAGATCAAACACTCACACATAACCAAAAGAAAAACACATATTCAACTACCACCAAAACTATATCAAACCCAATATTAAAACCAGCACATATTAAATACGATAAAATTCAAACACATGTAAGCGATTCAGATTCACCTAGCTCGCCCCATAATTCAATTTTATCTGGAAGCACTAGCCCCTCGTCTAGTGACAGAGAGATGAATTGATGCTTTTATTTTTATTAGATTAATAATAATATTAAGCAATAATCTCTGATTGTTATGGTCCTAAAAATTCTGCAATGGAATTTAAACGGCTACTATAATAACTTACATGAGCTCCAAATACTAATTAATCAACATTCACCACACATTATAGCCATACAAGAAACTCACCTCACAACCACACAAATAAACCTAAACGGATACAACAGTATTATAACTAACACTACCACACCATGTAATGCCAAAGGAGGTACAGCTATATTCATAAAAAAATGCATAGATTACACACCAATTAGCATCACCTCCAATCTTTGCACAACAATCATTGAAATACAAACAGAAATTAAATTAACAATAATCTCAATTTATTTGCCACCAAACATAACAACGTCATGCAGTGATATTTTACACCTTGTTAACAATATTTCCTCTCCACTTATCCTCTTAGGCGACTTTAATGCACACAATACCATCTGGGGGTCCAATAAAACAAACTCCAGAGGTAAAGAAATTGAACAATTCATGCACCACACTAATTTAACACTTTTAAACAACGGCTCACCAACCCATCTATCTACCCATTCCACTTTCACTAATATTGACCTCTCATTTTGTTCTGCAAATTTACTCCCTTTAATTTCATGGCATATTGAACCACAACTATATGGCAGCGACCATTTTCCGATTATCTTGTCCATGACAAATAACCATACTAGATCAATCAATAGAAACTCTAATTATAAATATATAATGGATAAAGCTGATTGGAGTAGATTCCAAAAACTTGTCAGTAAAAAAACCGTGGAAATAACTGGCAATATAAATAAAGATGCTGCTCGCTTTCAAAAATTTATCATCGCTTCTGCTAACGAATCTATCCCCAAAACATTAGGTAAAACTCTACATAAATATTCCTACTGGTGGAACGATGAATTGTCTAAACTTCAAAAAGCTAAACAAAATAGATGGACAATTTTTAAAAATAATCTAACACAAGAAAATAGGTTACTTTACAGAAAATCGAATGCGAAATTTAAATTTGAAGCTAAGAGAGCAAAAAGGAAATCATTTCAAGACTTCACATCTACCATCAATCCAAATACTCCTACTCAAATTCTGTGGAAAAATGTACACCGACTTTATGGAAATGAAAGTTATCGAAAACTGAGCACCCTCGTTCTACCTAATGGTACCGTTTTAAATGAACCAATCGACATTGCCAACCATTTTGCAAAATTGTGGTCCGAATATTCAAATGATTCCAATTTTACTAATGAATTCCAAACACTTAAAAATAACACAAATTTCAACACCATATCATACACAATAGATACAATAACAAAATCAATAGAAAACGAAATAACACTGATTGAGATCAACGCAGCTTTATCATCAGCAAAAGGTACTACACCAGGCTATGATAAAGTCTCTTACCAGATGCTAAAAAACCTACCTATCTCTGGCAAACACAACCTTCTCAACATCTACAACCACATTTTCAATAACAGCATTATTCCTCAAATTTGGAAAACAGCAACTGTTATACCACTTCCAAAACCCAATAAAAAAGGAAACTCATTTGAAGGATACAGACCTATTTCCCTAGTTTCCTGCATATCAAAGATATTGGAAAAAATCATTTCAAAACGCCTCAATTGGTTTCTTACGAGGAAAAAGCTCATAAATCCAAAACAAGTAGCATTTAAACCACTAAAAGGAACAATTGACGCCCTTCTATACATAGACTATCTAATCGCTAATTCAATCTCATCAAAAAAACATTTTTCGGTAATATCGATCGATTTTGAAAAAGCCTTCGATAGAATTGGCAAGCATGTTATAATATCTCAATTAAAAGAATGGAAAGTAGGAGAAAAAATTATAAAATATATTGATGCTTTTCTATCGAACAGGAAAATAAGAGTTAAAGTGGACGGAAATCACTCACTAATATGGCCACTTCAAAATGGTATTCCACAAGGTTCACCATTATCAGTTACCCTTTTCCTTGTTGCATTTGAAAAATTAAATAAAATAATAAATCGTAACCATTTTTTCAACCACACAATCTACGCAGATGACTTATATATCACAGCCAAATTTGATTCCTTTTCCATACTCCAAAATAAAATCAATATTCTTTTTGCAGACATAAATACCTGGCTACAAAAATCAGGGTCTAAAATATCGTTTGAAAAATCTAAAATACTCCATGTGTGCCGTAAAAGAAACTGTGATCCTGTTAATATTTTAATTCAAAACAAAACAATAGAAAATGTAAATAATCTCCGTATACTTGGTATTATATTTAACAATAGATATAGATGGTCTTCACACATTGATTATTTAAAAGTATCTCTCAACAATAGATTAAATTTAATTAAATGTATAAGCAGTTACAATAGCCAAGCACACCCAAATTGCAACATAAACGTACTAAAAGCTGTATTATTGTCGAAAATAGACTACGCACTACCTATATTTGGAAACGCACCACAATCACAACTGAGGAAAATAAATTCAATTTATAATGCAGCTGCCCGTTACTGTCTGGGTGCATTTCGGACCACACCAATGACCAACATACTGACAGAAGCCGGACTACTAACATTAACTGATAGAATGGCGTTGCTCACTTCACGGCTGATCCCAAAAATAATTTTGCCAGCAGAAAATCCAATGATTGAAAATATATCCAACCAAGCAAAAAGAAAAATAATACGTCAGCCCTCTACTATGCATAGAATAATATCCTCAGCAAAACTCATTGGAATCAGTATAAAAAGCCACAAAAAATACAACACGAAACATCCACCAAGGCTACTAAAAAAAGAAAGTGTAATTTGTGAATTATTCGCTCTCTCAAAAAGTACAACCACTGCCACCATATACCATCAAAACTACAAAGAAATTCAAAATTCTTGGCTAAAATGTGGATGGAAATTCATGTATACTGACGGCTCCAAGAAAACAAACGGTTCCGGATTTGCTGTGATAAATGCTAACATGGAAGTACTCCAAGTATCCCAATTACCTGCATACTCCTCAATATTTACAGCCGAAGCCGAAGCAATATATACAGCTTTAAAATATTGCAAAATACAAAAAGGAAAGTATATTATATGCTCCGATTCACAGTCGGTTATCAAAGCTGTTCAAAACCCATCACACGGAGACGAAACAATATGCAAAATCCGTGATATTTTAATCACACTTCCCCATAAAACAAAAATAATGTGGATACCGGGACACGCTGGAATTATTGGAAATACCCAGGCCGACGCAGCCGCAAAATATGCTACAAGTGCACCACTTTTAATTCATCCCACATACAGCAGAAGCGACTTAAAAAACCAAATAAATGCATACCATTCTATCCAACGAAAACAAAACTGGACTCAATACTCGCACAATTATAAACTAATTAACCCAGACGGGAATGCATCCAGATACCCAAGTAACATATCCAAATTGAACTTACGAAAATACATAAGGATCCGTCTTGGGCACACATTGATCACACATAAATATTTATTTGAAGGAACATTACCACCAACTTGCCCACTTTGCAACTCCCACACACTAACAATAGTCCATCTCATCAACAGCTGCCCGACTGTGGTTCAAAAACAACTACATTTTTTTAAACAAATCATGTTACCACATGCATTACAAAATATATCCACAGAAAACATAAAAGACGTAACTTCACTGCTCCACCTCTGTCAGATTTACTTTGACATATAAATATAAAATATATATGTATATACTTTTATTAGTTTAATACTAGTTAATTTTATTAATAGTTAGGCCGAAGACCTTAGTTGTTAGTTGCCTAGGTAATAAGTTTAGCATTAAATTTATTTGTGTATAAACTTTTTTAAAAATAAAAAAAATAAAAATAAATATTTGATTGTAGAACAAATTCAATCACGCTTATTCATTTTTAAAGAAAATGTGCACTACAATTAAACAGAATTTGTGTGCAAATATCAGGTCAGTTGCATTTGTTTCTCTATCACAATAGCTGTATTCCAATGGCACTGGATCGGATCCAATTTAATGCAAATCAACAACAAATTTGGATCCAGCTTCATTTTCAGATCCAATTATTGGATCCGGAAGTGTTCGGAAAGCAACAGTACGGCAAGTAGTGCCTGTATTTGGCACTATTGACAAAAGTTTACAATCAATCAGCTGATGCCGATTATTGTTGTTTTTTGTTGTTTTAAATTTTTATTTTAATATATTGGTTTTAATTTCATTAATTCAACAATATTGTAATTTTTTTAAAAAATTGAAGAAAATTCTTTACGCAATCGTTAAGAAAGTCTAAACTAAATTGTACATCCATATCGTTGCGATTTTGTACCTACATATAGTTACGAAGTCATGTCAACCCTTCCATATGAAAATCGTTACGATTTCGATATTTCGATTCCGAATCCGGAAGATTTTGCCGACAGTCGTTACGTATTCTTTACGAAATCGGAACATTTGGTTTGATGGGATGTCTCAAAACTCTAAACACAGATATTTTTATATTTTTCATCTGTTTTTCTTGACAACTAAACAAAAGTGCAGCCAAGTTTAACGTGGAACCATAATTTGGATCGAAACCATTCCAATGAGATTGGATCGGATCCAGTACCATTGGAATACGGCTAATATTAAACAATTTGCAATGACATCATTTTCACATAATATGGGAAAATGCCAATATTTATGAGTATTCTTGAATAGAAGCTTATGATCTAAATCTTTAAAGAGATATGAGTGTTATAGATGTGAAAGTTATTAAAATGTTGATTATGTTTGTCTACTTTTATAGTAATTTATTTATTGATCGTTACAAAAAAGACTTTTTCATGCTTACAATGCTAAATTACAATATTGTCAATATAATAGAAGTCATGATCTTGACTTTTGTAAATTTCCCCGTCTTCATGTAATATCGTATAAAAATCATGACTACATATGTAGATAATAATCTTCCAGCTCAACAACGCAAGTTTTTCAAATTGGCCTCATTGCATATTCGAAGTCATCAATAACCGATATTAAAATCAGTGCAGTCGTTTAACGTAAGCCCCCGCTTTTAGGAGCGGGATATCTCGCAGTCGATCTAAACCAACTGCCGCTTTCTTTGTTAGTTTCTATGAGGTTTGATGATTGTTATTCATGTCTGCTGTGTATTTCAGATATTATGTTTATTTTTATAGAATTACGATTCGAGCAGGTTTCACAATTGTTAATTTATATTTAAGCGATATGCAACGAACGGTTTCGTATGAAATGAACAAGACACCGACCGTATAAAAGTTAACGATAAACAATTAGTGTAACAACGCCATAAACAAACAATTTCATATAAAATAAAAAACATCGTTTTTAAATGGAAATTAAATAAAAGAAGCCCCATGAAATATACGACGAATGCTTTCCCAAATGGTGGTGGCACTTCAGAGAATAAAATGCTCTATTGGAGCATTGACAATGGAAACAAAAGCGTTGCTCATGTGCACCATAAAATGGGTGATTAGTTAGAAGGGTTCATATGTAAGCGAAAGTGTATTTCATGGCGATAATCCAGTCTACAAATGTAGCCCCATTTTCCAGACAACGTTCGGGCTTTTCCTGGCAAATTGCATACAATTAATTATAACGCTCTGAACATTTTTTACATTCTTGCTTTTACTTTAGTAAATAATAATGCTGTGATAATGGTTTTTGCAAACTTGGATGAGAATGAAGAATCTGACTTCAACTGGGTTCCTTGGCAAATTTTGTGTATATATATAAATATATATATATATATATATATATATATATATATATATATATATATATATATATATATATATATATTTGTATATATATATATATATATATATATATATATATATATATATATAAATATATATATATATATATATATATATATATATATATATATATATATAAATATATATATATATATATACAAATATATATATATATATATATATATATATATATATATATATATATATATATATATATATATATATATATATATATATATAGGCAGCAAGTTTAGTAGTTCTTTTTTTCTAGAAACTGTAAACTATTTTTAAAAATATCCAAGCACCACACTCACTTGTACTACAGAACATTGGAGTTGGGAATATCTGTTTCACATCCAAAAGAAGGTACGGCTAGTTTTCATCGATTCTTCCAGGTCCGTCCTCGGTTCTTAGAAAAATTATACACCAAAAATCAACGATATATTGTGTTGATATTTAACCTGAAGTACAACACTCGAGCATTCTGTCTACGATTTGGTCAAAATTATATCTCCGCGCCTACATATATAATACTATAAACAATGTATACCGGTATCAAGGTATGATGAATTTTAAACAAAGGTACGCGCATATGAAACATAGAAGCACTGAATAAATTACAAAGATATTTCTCTTTATAGAATCCCAATTGAGGTAGGGCCCCCTTATATATTTCATAATCTACGGAGGCAATTAGATAGTGAGTGTATTTGACCACAGTTTCTTTATATAGCCCACTGTTATCTCTAGCACTTTGCTGCATATGATATTCCAGTATCTTAGAGGTACAAACACAATGCGCAGTTCCCGGTCTGAACTCAAATCAAGCAAAACATATGGCACAGCACATCGACTCGCTATGTGCGTGGCCACTTGTTTTGAGTCTTCTGTTTTTAAATCCAGAATGTTTCGTGACTGTGTAGTACTAAGCAGCCCAAAAAGTACTTACATACGAAACTAGCAACAAAAAAAAAAAACGTAGGGGAGAGGATGATGGATGAGATTTGTGCCTTATACAGTAAACAGCGCAAGTGATTTAGAACAATGAAGAATGATATCGCCATCATCACTGATTTGCTCTTCTCAAATTGTTCACGCAACTTCACCGACTAAAACGTTAATATTAAAAACGTAAAGTTCGCTTTACGACATTGATTCAATCACGAGTGGCCTCCCCGTTCATTCACATTGCTAGATAGTGTGATTCATATGTGTACTCGGAGCCATAATGTGAACATGTGAAATGTCAGTAAGCGGCAAGAACACACAACGTATGATTGGGGGTACGCGACTGGGGCACGCAACACCGCCTGTGTTTGCGCAATAGCTGTGCCAGTCAATATAAACTATAGAGAAATCATGAACAATGCAGATAGACAATATTAGCAGTTCGAACTGTGTATATTTGTATAAAGAAAATATTAGCAAGGAAATAGAATTGGAAACGTCACTTGCAGCCCAGACAGACAGCAACCTGCCGTAGTTAGTTGTTCGGAATACATGTCGCGTCTGTTAAGTACTGTTTACAACTAAAGTAGAGCTTCCATAACTTGAAAAACCACTCGGGAACACTACGTGCACTTAGTATATACATATGTATGTACATAATATTTGGGCAAATCCTCAAAAGGAGCTTTGGCAAGTACATACATATATATTATTGATTCCTCAGTTGCTTTAGCCATGTCCTTCTGGCCATCCCGAATTCCTGTAAAGAGATATTAAGTTCAGATATTAAGGGGTCAGGTTTGGACTACTAACAAGCCCACTTTCTAGACCCGTATATTATTGAAAAGAGCATCTCAAAAACAAAAAGAGCTATTTTGCTGAAATTTGAAATGTGATCGAATTTGCACATCCATTTGAGCTGTACAATGTTTGGTAAATACAATACTGGTAATCAATAGACCAGGACCGCTACGTCGTCGGCATAAGCCACCACACCCACTTTGACTCATTCGGAGTCAAGTTTAGCGAGATCTTCATTGATAGTTACTAGCCACAACAGAGGTGAAAGGACTCCTCCCTGGGGTGTGCCTCTGATCATTTTTCGTAACTCTAACACTACCTAATTCAGCGATGATGTGTCTGTTTGCCAGCAGGGATGAGATTCAATTACAAATCGGTCCTTCCAACCCTGCCCTATCAAGAGCAGATTTAATAGCTTCAGCCCATACGTTATTAAAAGCCCCTTCGATGTCTACGAAAGCAGCCCGAGTAAATTACTAAAATTGAAGGGATCTTTCTTCACTCGCACCACTTCATGTAGTGCAGTCTCCGCAGATGTCCCCCTTAGATACGCATGTCGTGCCATTGAAAGTGGATGCTCCTCAAAGATATCTCGAATGTGACGATCGACGACTCTCTCAAGAACTTTCAGAAAGAATGAAGTACGACTGAAATCTTTGGCCAATTCATCCACCCTTTTTTGTACCTTCGGAATGAAAACCACCCGGGGTTTCCTGCACCTATTTGATATATATTTCAGAGAAAATCAGTTTTCGATCGTGCCACTACCCAGCGAAGCGTCGTGTTTTTCAGTGTATTTAGAATTGATGGATTTTGGTAATCTATTGCGAAATAGTTGATTAAAAGTATTTTATTAGTTAACAAAAGCTGAAATGAAAATGATAAAATTATAAGCAAACAAACGATACAACCATAAACTTTAAGTGAAATATAATAAAATCAGCGTTAAGCTTTTGTTTTCAATAGAAGAATATATTTAACAGTTAAACAAAAAAAATTAATTATAGTCCCAGCAATACTTCAGAGTTCAACACGCAGTGAAAATATGGTTACATAACTTAGATTAAATAAAACTGAAAAAATGTATATATTTGAAACTACAAAGAATCAACATCGGCAATCTTGCGACGATTTGAAAACTATACTATATAAAATAAGAAAAACTGAATAAATTTAATTTTTGGGAATCTGAACCACAAAAACTCGTAAAAGACCTATTTTATTCCAAATTTGCAGATTCTATTTTGAGGTTTGAGTTATGCAGGTTCTACTGTACTGTCATAATTATTAGTATTATTACTGTTCCTCTTAAGAATCGGAGTTCATCATAATTAGTCTAAGCCGACACCACCATCGCGGACCGTGGAACTTCATTTATTCTGTGTCCCCACTATTCTGAATGGAATAAATAAAGGTATAAAAGCCGGAACAAAAAATTCTTTGGGATGGACACTAGCACGGATCCAGTTGTATTATTGCCGCAGCAAACCAGTTACTTTTCCATCTGGAACCGCTTAAAGAAGGTGTTGCAAGTATGAAACTTTTAACTAGTTTACCTATCGATTTCCGCCTCTGAAATAATTTCTTGTAAAATTCATTAATAAAAATGGAAGTTTGTATGTCTGTCCTTTATAGAATCGTAAACTATGCATTTGATCATGTGATAATCTTCAGCAAAGTTGTTGTGCATGAGCCCACGAAGGTTTCTCAGTTGGTACCGGTCCAATTGGACAAAGGGGCGTGGTACCTCCCATACAAATCACACATTAAAAATCCATTATTTCTGCTCTGGTTAACAGTATTTGAACAATATTTGGTATATAGGTTTAGTGTACATATTCTAAGTGCTGCTGCAAATATGGGCGGGATTGGACAAAGGGGAGTGATACCTCCCATACAAATCAAAATGAATTGAATATTTGTATAATGTCTTTCCTTCAAATTTATTTATTTAAACTACCCATCCGATTTCAAAAATTCTTTGACCAGCTGAATGCTACACCCCCCCCTACAATTCAGGGGTAGCGAAGCGCACCGGGTACAGCTAGTTCATTATATAAAAACCATAGGAGATACACATTAGGCTTATAGAAAACTATGCATGCGATTTGATAAAATAAGAAAAAATAACCCTATTTTAGGGCATTATTATTAATTCCATGACATTTGACACAATAAAACTATACTTATGCTAACAAAGTTAACTATTTTAGGTCATGCTTTCATATTACACTTCTAAGCCCCGTACTTAAGTATATAAGCTAAAAAAAGTATATTAATTTATGGCCAAAACCGCAATCACAAATATATAATTATCATTACAGCCATGTAAACCATTGAGTGTGAAGTGGTTGAACCTCCCTCCCTCTTCTCTCTTTACGATCAATTGTCTGCTTGATGCAGTTGCTCATAAACGCGAAGTGGACTAAAGTGCAGCGAAAAACCACTCATTCTGTTTATTATTATTTTGCACTTTTGTTTCTATATACATACGTATCTATTATGTACATAGGTACATGGTTTATACACATACATAATCTAAATGAATTTCATTGATGTACTTGTCTTATCGAAGAGCACTAACTTCCACACCTTAAGGAAAGAACGCACAGTTTTGATTTTTCACCTGCAAAATGAGTGCGTATACTTTTTAATGGAACTTAAATCATAGGAGTACAATATAGATCAAAAGCCTTGGAAAAAGTGACCAAAAGACACCAAGTTCAAACATTTTATTTATATCTGTCCTTATGAGGAAAAATACTCGGTCCACAAATTTTTTTTTTTTTATGTCAGCCATTTATTTCTGCTTCAGTTTTGTGCACATGGTTTTATGTTAAATCGAGTTCCAGAATTTGTTTTCATTGAAATATTATGGAAAACTATATATAACATACTTAAATAATTAAACAAAATATTACTAGACCTAGAGCATACTAGTGATGGAACAATCGAGCGATTTGAACAATCAGATATATAATATTCGACCGATTTGAACTCTTGAATTTTAAGTAAGTGATATATACAAGTAAGAAAAGCTCGAGTGATTATTTTATTCGAATTGTTTTATTTATTCGAAACGAACGAACAACACTCGATTTATTTTTACAGAACTATCGAATGAATGAATAATGAACCGCAATCGAATAACTTGATTTTTCTTATTCGATTGTTCCCATTACACGTACATTTTTGTTTAATTCAGCGATGTCTTACCATTGGCACTTTGAGCTCTCTTCTTTATGTTCGCAGCCAACATCCAAAACAACAAATAAATCATAGAACTTCAGATTCAAAATACACCAGCTTCTCTGCCTTACCTAATTGAGGGTTCGCTTCAACAGAAAGCTTCCTTAAAATCATCTTCATGCTTCACTGGTCACAAAATTCATAATTTTTATCCTTTTTCAGTTCGTGCAGCTACAGCGGAAATAAGGCAGATGCGATTGCGGAAACGCACAAATTGACGCCAATTGTGTGCCTTCAGCCTTAGCCATAAACTCTTTTTGAATTCATTGCAATTAATTACTGCAATTGCACGAGTAAGTTAAGAGGAGAGACTGTGAAAGCGTAAAGTTGGTAATTTACAAATAGAAAGATAATAACAGTAATAAACAAAACGAAAACCACTCAAAGACCAATTTAAAATGTTGAAGTCGGGTTAGGACGACTAGAGATGCCCTTCACCCACCTTGTATAATTAAATAATGCATTCGCTGTTCGAACCGAATGTTGACGAGACTCACCATATCCACTATCATATATATTTCTTAAGACCATTATATTCCTTAATAGTTAACACTCCAGTTTTATAACTTTTTTGAGTTCCAATTAAGATTTGTGTATCAAACTGGCTATGTGTGGCGGGTTGGCATATTAAAAACAGATATTGTAGAACCTAGAATGGACCCAACATATATTATTACCTAAACCTAAGTTGATTATTCTCATATCAATAGGATCGTATATCCTATGTTGAATTTTATTCCATAGCAATGCGTGCACACTTTTATTAACTTATATATCGGCGGCTGGCTACAGACGGGTCTATATATATCCGATCATAAAACATTAATTTATGTATAAATGAAAAAATAATACAATCATTATTTTGCAAAAAGTAAAAAATTGGGTACAGTCGGGCTAAATAAAACTCAAAATTTTGTATTAACTAGTTTGAGATCCCTGGCGTAGTATATTGTAATTCTTCTGCTTGCAATTGATAACTAGAAATCTATCTTTCACTGTAGCTTGAGAATATGATTTAACATGACAGAAAGCATCTAATTCGATCCAGCGGTTTAGACGATTGCGAATTGAAAACGAACTGGCTTGGTATTATAATCCCTGGAATATTAGTTTGTGCTGAAACGTCGATTGGATCTTAAGTAATTTGAGTTCGATAATTCACCGACACGACAATTCACATAAAACTGCCTAAAGCAAAAATTTACAAACTTTGATTCAATACAACTGTTTCATAAGAGTTCTCCTTCTTATCGCCTCTGTTCTCAATTTACAATCCATTGCCGACGGAACTGCAACACGTGAACATTACAGGAATGTCAAAGGATTAACGAGCACTCTAGGGGAACGTAGATGCCCTAGTGAACCATATTATTGAACTTGTCGTAAAGGTTTTGCTATAGAATAACCGCGAACTGTTCCAAGAGAATATTTCTACCCATCATCAGACTATCTCGCAGCAAAATTTTCCATCTCCGGATAGAATCATGGTATTTTCGTCTAAAATTTTTAACGTTAGGGATAAATATCAAAATTTTCTATATCTCTATTGTGGGTATTATAAAAAATACCCGCACGAGTTTGCATCGAAAATTTGTTTATGAGAGAAAAAAGAATCAGCACCCAAAAATGCATTAAAAATCAAAATGATTTCCAACCAAGGACGTCCGGATTTCGAAATACTTTGATATATTTGTATATAGCAATTTCAAATATTCTGTCGCGTTTGCCATTTTTTATGGACTACAAATTATATCCCCTTAGCGATACGTAGGATTGCTTTAAACATCCAGACGAAAGTTACATCATTTTCGCTGATTTCCAGAACATTCGAACACGTTGAAGGATGTTATTTATTAGTGCTTAAGATTGACGAGGTACTATAATATGAGAGCAAGAGAAATCATCACTAATAGCTCATCGCATTGAGATAGCAACAGCAGCGCAATCGATTTATTTAGATGTAATTTTATTATTATATTTATAATAATACAGGGTGGCCCAAATAAGACCAGCTGATGTGAAACACAAATAACTTTTTTATTTTTTAACATAATTTATAACTGAACTCTTGGAAATTTAAAATGAATACGTACAGTCCACAACAACGCATTAAAATTATCGAATTTTATTATTCTTCTCAACGATCAATTGTTCTGACGCAGCGAAATTATCGCCGTTTTTTTCCATTTAAGTGGTTATGTGAATAAACAAAACTGTAGGTTGTGGGGCTCCGAAAATCCAAGGGCAATACATCAGCATCAGTCACACCCAATCAGATGCACTGTTTGGTGCGGTGTTATGGCCACAAAAATCATCGGCCTATATTTCTTTGAGAATGAGGATGAAACGCCAGAAACGGTCTCCGGGGCTTCTTACAGAACAATGATCGACAACTTTTTGCGGCCAATGGTGGAGCAACATCCTAATTTGTGGTTTCAACAAGATGGAGCCACTGCGCATACTGCTAGGCAAACTATTGACATGCTGCGTGAAATTTTTGGTGAACGCATAATTTCAAGAAATTCAGATTTCCCTTGGCCTCCTCGTTCACCAGATTTAACTGCGCCCGATTTTTTTTTATGGGGATATTTAAAAGACAAAGTGTATGTTAACAAACCACAGACACTTGGACAGCTCAAGCAGAATATTCGCGACGAAATACGGCGCCTGCAACCAGAAACATTACGCCGTGTAATGCAAAATGCGCTAAAAAGAGCCAATGCCTGTATCGAGCAAAATGGTGGTCATTTGTCTGATGTCATATTTCACACATAGTCACGATAAATTTCCATAAAATGTATTTAACATATTAAAATAAATCATTTAAAAAAACCCGTTATTACAAGAGTTACACGTGTTTCACATCACTAGGTCTCATTTGGGCCACCCTGTATAATTTAAATTTCACGTTTATACTGGTCTATTCATAAATCTTAAAGCAATATACAATAAAATAGAACACAAATTTGAAAATGTCACTGACTAATAACTTGTTATCAAACTCCCGCATTATTGATCATTTTTTAAGAAAGCATTGCCCTAAAGTACAAGGGACAGTAGAGTACGAGTATATTTTCGGCAATATCGTGAACATTCCCTCAGTTGTTTGGAATCCAATTCAAATTCATTTTTGCCCATAATATACAAAGTTTTTGAACGTGCCTTTAATGTTATATAGCCTACAATACGCCTGTAGGGTACTCGTATGAACAAAGCAAATTCGTAACTTTGAAGCAATGGTAGATGTTGCATTAATGCACTGTAAATAAAGCATTGCTTCAGCGAATATGTGTAGATGTGTGGGTACGGGATTGCTTGTGTGTACGATCAAATATGAGCATTGAAAGTGTCGCTAAGTCTTCCGCAAAGAGAGGGTAATTTATTGCTGAAGAGCTTTCGAAAATACGGAACAAAACTATTAAAGAGTGCAGTAAGAGCACTGAGGTGTAGAAATATTAGATTCATATAATCCGGACACTACCATTATACGTGAAAAACTGTTTTTAAATGGTTAACTGTACTAGTATCACCAGCAAAAATATAAATATACAATATACACTTAGCAGAAAAAGTCTACGTACAACATATAAAAATAAAAAATTGAAGTTATTTATTCAATTTCAGGATGATTTTTTAAAATTTTGTTGATGCAGCACCATAGTCTCTTATGTTTACTATATATTTCCAAAAAAAAACTTAGGCAAAAACAACAACAAACAAAAAATAACTGAAAAAAAAACTATTATGAAGACACCATCTGCATATTGTCGCACTGTTCTGTAGTTAATTGCCTGAAGTACATTATCTTTGGCAGTACAATATCGAACCAGAAAACATAAGTGCGTCCTTGAACTTAACTGCGATTGAAACAAATGATAATTTACAAATAAAATATTTCCTTCGCAGTGACTATTCGGTGCCTTTTACAGTCTAATATAATCTAAACTAATAAAAAATTGTCTCCGACTAAATTGTCTCAAACTAAATTTAGTGCGTTTGTTCAAGTAGAAAATATACTGCAACTGTAACTTCAGTGCCTACTATTACCGTATATGGGCATTAGAACCGTGTTATATGAATATAGGCACAATCTATCAAAGCAGGCACAGTATCGATTCATTTTTGAAGACATTTTGTAGACGAATTCATATTTTCAGTCTCTGATGACACACCAAGAGCAAACTGAAAAAAGATTTCCTCCATTTCGATCAACATACGAGTATTTGAAGATTATTAATTTTTGAAGACGATCTCAAGCCGTGCTTTGCACACCGAGAGATAGAGAAAGAAAGAGTAATTTATATATTTATACACTTTTACGAGAATGAGAGTAACAACAATAACAAATTGTTACTGCAAATGCTAAACCTAATTAATCATTGTTGTCCCTTTCTACCAAATGACACTGATATTTTCCATTATCTCATTTTTATAAGGTTTTCTCCTTCGAACTAATGAACTGAATTGCACACCATTCTAGAACGCACTGAAATGCGATATTGAAAGTGAAAACTTTTATAGAAACGCCAGTATATTAACGGTTGAGTTCAGTTGTGATTTGAATGCTCTAGTGATTAGTATCAGTTTGAAGTAAGGATGAAACTGTGGTTTTCAAGAAATATTGGCACTGTAATAATACAATTTTAATCAAAGTTAAATAATCCCATGATCCGAACTATTAACTTGATCTAGTTTTCGAAACTATGCATACAGACTCATCTTTCACTATCTAGTAATTTTATTCTAATATCTAGTAAGGAAATATGATCCCAAAATTTTAAGCGGATCATATGAACTTTTGAAACAATTGTTGTCAACCTGCTTGGATAGTACAACTACTCTACCAGTGACATATTTCCAGTCATTCTCTCCTTGACTGAGATATCCATGACAACGTACGACTAAGTTTCCTATTGACATTTTGGTTGTTTTATTATCGTAAACTCTGGTGTGGTTTTAAGTACCCACTAGTATGGATTTACGCATTTACTTATAAACTTACTGCCCACTTGCAGTTGTGGTGTGGCATTGTCTTGAAAACAGACAGCAATTGTCTTGAAAAACAGACAACAATTGCCACTGGCATGCAACATTTCTGCATGTTAATTCAAAAACACATTTCCTTACGCAATCAGGCACATTACAAGGAGTTGGCCACATTTCTTCACTGCACAAACAGCATTTCAGAGTTTAATTGCACTTGAAACAAGCTTCAGTGCATTTCAGCAAGGAAAGCGGTTTAAATGGCATGCATTTTATTTTACACAATACACAAATTTTTTTTTTAATTTAAAACAGTTTCACACTTCAAATTGTGCGGTAACACGTTGTACGCCTCAGCTCAGTGTATACCCACAAAAATTGGTAGAGCGAAGATAGCCAAAAAATTGTCGTTACCATGTTACCGGGCATATAAGTATACATATATGTACTTTATTTCATTGTACCTACCGCTTTCTTTTACAGCACTCCAGCACCTTTAGTCTTTCCCAGCCTTCATCGGTTTTGACCCATGCTTCGCCTGGTGAACGCCAATCTTTCGAAATGAAGGGCATTTTTTGTAGATTCTGTTTTTCGCAATTACCAACTGTGTTTCAGCAATTCTTTTGGTTCAATTTGATAAAGTAAAATTTAATTTCGTCTTAATGTTTGTGCTAGGACGGTTGATTAGTAGTTATATACCCGCGACGACGTAAGCCTAAAAATACAAACATTTTCAAATAAACATGAAATTTTCGAAAATTTTCGTATGTAAAAAAAACTGTCACTCAAACTAACCCCAAATTTTTTACCTACGCATATGTGGTAAAATGATGCAGTAATGATAGCAAGAATAAAGTTGGCGGGAAATAAATGTATTCCTCTTTCCCATATAAATTCTACAAATCAATTCGAAATGACAGTTTAAGGCATGGCCGAATTTGACACCAAATATGGAGAATTAAATACAAATATGCTACAACATATGACTGAAAATTCAGGGTGGAAATTCGTCTATATTACAATCTACTTGTTCGAACTGCTTGTCTGTAACCCCCATTTACTGATAGTATAACTCAACTCATTGGGCCTATCCACACCGGTACACTTGCGGTACGCGCTGTCGCTACTTGAGTTGACTTTTGAAGAAGAATCGGATTGCAATTTTGTATACATGAACTACTTTTGGTGCAATTCATGTACTCAGTGGTATTATTGAAAAATTGTAAAGTTCGCCGCTGACAGGAGCGTTGCGATTGATCAATTTTATGAAAACACGAAAACAATTTACTACGCAGGTTTTAATTACTCTATGAGCGTAATTAACACAATGATCTTCCATCAGGCTTTTCAATGTAAAATATATGATGAGTGCATGAAAAGAGAGCAGCTCTGAGCTCACACCACTTTATGGTCCTGCTCTCTCCTGGCGACAAATTGTACATCAGCAACTCATCTTCCCTTCCAAAAACTAGTTAAAAGCTATTTACTTGCACCGAGTTTTTTTTTCTTTTCTCTCCGTTGGGAGACGTAAAATCCTCAAGGAGACCAGCAGGCTCCTGCCGCGCTGGTGTTGTGGGATTCCTCCGAAGAGGCCTACGCCACTAAAATCGTCTCCTTTCCACCCACATCCCCTCGGATAACGCTTCTAGAGCAGGCGTCGAGGTAAATATCGCTGTATAGGTATGTAATTATTTGCTCCGAGGATCTGGAGCCAATACTCTTTAGTGGATTGGCATCACATTTTAAACTCAAAACTTTTATGAAATTTCAAAGAGGTGTTATTATTATTATTTTCTAAACCCCGGATAAAAGTCGAAAATCTAAAATTGCTATTTTCCCGAGAACCCTAACACAACCTCATCATTCGGATTCACCCGAAAAATCTAGAATAGCCAAAAAATTAACTCACACGATTTTGTTCCTTTTTCACAAATTGAATAAAAAATTCCGCTGGGAAGAGAGGGAAAAAAGTGTGGTGCGCCCGTTACCTTTCCACAATTTTTCTATTTACAGTAAATAAGTATTATTAATATTGATTTTTACTTCAGTCTGATTTTAAATTTAAAAATGTTCTCTTATCCATGAACTTTTGTATGGGAATGAAAAAAATTTCCCCCGAGTTTATATTCTGATTCAAGTGGATTGGAACAAGGTACCTATTTATGAGGAAAACAACAGATAATCGTCATTGGACGGAAGATAGAAGGATGCAGACGGATATTTATCCAATAGTGATTGCGGTGTAGTTGGGTTTATTGTAACAATCCTTTTTGGTTATACTAAAATCCTCGAGTTTTACTACAAATGTGGCGTACGAGTTAACGGTTAAAGATAAACACAGTCATCGCAACACCATGGGGTTTGGGAAACAAGCGTAATATGATCTATTGGTGCAAGGCTGCTATTTTTATTAGGCCATATAAGCTATTTTGATTGAATCTGAAATTCAGGATACTCTGAGAAGACCTCGCGACGATATGCACTTAAATATTCCCAGTTTCAGCCGGTTTTATTCACATTGTTGGCTAAGGAGTAGTGAAAATGTCCTGTATGCTATTACCTAACATGAATCTCTGAGCGACCGTCATAAAATGACAATATGGCAAAATTATATTAGTATTCGAAAATGACTATGTATATTTTTTATTATTATTAAGATCTTACTTTTGTATAATACGCTGCTCTCGTACATATTTGATTTAGTTCAAATTTGTAAGTTTTGTACATTTACTTGCTTTAAATACTTCTATTAAAATCTCTAATTATCTGAAAACAAGTTTTCTTTTCTTAAAAAGCTTCATAAAAAGCTTTTATCGCAGCAACTTTGATTTTCTTATTGAAATTGAATGTTGATCTCAATAAGATATCAACAGTAAGTAGTCTGTCTCTTCTTGAGAAATTATATATGTACATATCTTTGAGAACGCTTGATTTTCATGTTCAGTTGAAAGTTACAGTTATTTGAGAGATTTGGGTACTCTTATGGGTAACCCTCGTTGTCTGCAGGTAAACGCCTGTAAAAGCGCAGCTAAAACAGAGATTAAATTCATGTGTCCTACTGCAAAAACCATTAGAAACATGTTGAACAAAATAAGCTTATCAGAGAAACAACAATTGGGATCTTATTATTATGAATAAACAATTGGAATACCTACAACGTTTTTAATCATAATAATTTTGCATAGACTACTTGATAAATAATTAGCCGTTTATAGACACATCGCCACTTCACTAGTCTTTTATAACAGCCACAACATCATGTTATTCTATCACTATTTACAACACTTTTCAAAACGCATTCATATGTAGAATATCAATTATAAAACTTTTCAATTGTTGGAAATTTTGATCTGAGTTTAAGAGATAAAATAGAAGAAAACGATTCCACAGAATAATCCCAATGGGACTTTAGCATAAAAATTTGCTGGTTACTTGATTTAAAAAAAAAAACGTTAGAGAAACTGCTTAGATTTTCTCTCACTTATTCACAGTAGTGTGAAAACCATCTACGACTATTTTCGATCTAATAGGTGCATAGCGACAATTTGTTAACTGGCTTTAATGGTTATCCTAGTATACAATTATGTCCTATACAAACTCTTTATTTTCACCACAAATTTTTAAACTTTGGCCATTTGCTCACTACATTTCCTCGAATAAAAACCAATTTCCCCTTATAAACAATTTAATTTACCGAAAAATGGATATAAGAATTTTAGTAGATTTCAATCTATGTACTTATGAACCATTATTGAGCCTTGTTGGCAGCTGTGCCTGTTAGATAACACTACAGAGGCAGAGAGAAACAGCGCTACCATTATTTTGTGCAAGGTTCACTACTTTGGTTTTCGAAGGTTGATTTTTTCCAAGGTTATATGAAAGCAAAAGTAAGTAAGCCACCCTGTTTCAATTATAACATTTTCAAACACTTATGTATATACACAAATTTTCATTGTAATGTTTGTTGTTAATTGTTGTATTACTATCCACTCTTCGCTGCTATGTACGTGCAAACAAGCAAAACTTTTCACCAACCATCACAATTTGCCATTTTCCAGCAACAGTAAACAAATTACAAGCATGGAATAGTGATTCACAGATTTACCAACAACAAACAACAACAAAACTACGCAACAGCACAAAAGCAAATACTCTCTCGTTCTCGCCAATCACAAAAAAAATCAAAAAATCGTTCGTTAGTTAGTATATGGAAGTGGGTTTACACATACACAGCTGATTTCTGCAATTACGCTTTACTATTTTTTGTTGTTATTTTTACTTACTTTTGCTTTGCTTGTAGCTTTCGTAGCAAAAACTAACAAAAAAAAAAAACAGATTTGCAGAATAAATTTCAGGCTTTTACGTTTTTATTAAATTTCCGTAGTTTTCATTGTTTATTAAATATGCAACTTTTTTCTCACTTCTTTTCCACTGTGTTGTTGCGTTGTGAAATTTGTATTTTAGGGAAATTATAGGAAAATAATCACAGAAATGCAATAATCAGACTTTAGCCAGATAAAAATTTCGCCCTTTTTGTTTACTAGTATTCCAATAAATATTCTCAGTATATGAAATAAAACTTTATTTATTTATTCATTCAAAAATTGCAGTGTTTATGAAATTTTTAACTTTGCGTAAAATTTTTCAAAAGAACAAAAACAAACACACGCACTGACTTCACGACTTCACTCCTCAAATATACAAATTAAAATGAGAGGCTACTTTCAATCGCGCTCTGTGCATATTGCAACATGCATCAAAATAGCTCATTTAAGTTATATACTCTAGATTTTAATTGCCCATGGTCAAATAAGAAGTAGGTAGAAACAACCCAAAATACTCCTTTTTAAGAGAGTAAGGTTAAAGTTCGGTATTTAAAGAAAGAAAATACATATCCTAAATAAACTCAATAGAAAAATTACGGTTGCATATGAATTTGATATGACTGGACCTACCTACTAGCCATTAATGTTTATTGTTAAAAACACATAACTATGACTTTAGTTTCTGCCTGACGAAAACTTTTTCCATATTCCTTTGTTTTGAATTAAGTGAGTTTTTAAAATCAATTGTGTGAATTACTTTGAAGTATGGAAAATATCATGGTGGAAACACACCGGGTGGATATGAATGCTAAGAAAAGAGTTTATGTGAATAAATTTACTTAAGTGTATTGGAGACAAATGAATTACTTAAGATTTTGAAATTTATTTTACCAACTTCAAAAATAAATAATTGTTGTAATATTATCGACTTCCGGATGATATTTAATTAAGAGTTTTTTAAGTTCTAATAAATAAAATAATTGTTTTTAAACTTAACACTATATCAACCGTTTCCTCTAACATTGTCTATAGTATATATATATTAAAAACAGTATATTTTTATTTGCTTTCACAATATAAGAGAAAATTTGATTCAGAGAAAGAATTCACGCATGACTTATAGCAAAGACAATTTACAATATACACCTGATTTCAGATTTGGTCGTCCATTATTGTTTACTCAAAAGATTATGTGAACACATCAGCCTTTCTTTTGGCATCTTACATAGTGTTTCGACTAGCTATAATTCATGGCAATGTTCATGTTCATGTTAGAGAAGCTGATGGCTGCCTAAATATGAAGTAGGCATAACAGTAAACAACAGAGATGCGTTCTCGCATTGAATGCTTTCAGAGAATTAAAAGAACTGCAATCAGAAATTGAAGAGTTTGTAATTCCAGAAACACTCATATTCTCGATAAATATTTATGAAATTAATGATTTCGCTTCTAATAAATCTAATTTGTGCCATTTTTAAATAGACAAACGTTAAAATCGAGTGAAACTTTCAATTTATGTCAGGGTTTCTAGCAGCACTGCTGTCTTGACATAATGTTTAGTTTTTTTGGTTTGACAATAACATATGAGGTCTCCACTTAACATTTTGATGTTAAGCATGAACAATGTGTACCGAAATTTTTATGACAGTGTGTACAATCAGCGAAAAATCTGAAGGCACCTTGCATAAATGTCAGCTAATGTTCAATAATTTGTACTTTACTTAAAACCACATTAAACCATTCTCTTCCATAATGCTTGAAGTAAATGATTAGCAAGATCAAGTAAAACTGTTGCCAGGTATTTAATTGTGAAAGTGCTGCTATATGAGTGAATAATTTCCGTATTCTATATAAAAAATAAATAATAAAATAACGTAATAAAATAAATTAACTAGAACCACAATATAATCTCAATGGATGATTCACTAATTTTGAATTTTTAACATATCATATTTTTGCATAACCTGATAATAATTCTGAATTGAGTAAAATATTTCAAATTCAAAAGAGAGCAACACGTACTTGGTGAGCAACACCTGCGTACCATCAGAGTCCATAGAGACGGGACACTTAAACGTCAAATTTACTGATGTTAAAGAAAAAACACCTAGATCAAAAATAATAGGAACAAAGATTGCGCAAAGCGGTGTACACATTTTTTTCGTTCTGCGCATCTACGTCACAGTAGCATGGTTGCAAAGAAAAAAGTAATAAAGCAAAAAAGTAAATATAGAAACATTTATTTTTTATATGAAACATTTTTCGGCGAAATACATATAACAATATATTTTAAATATATTTGCGCAAATATTAAATTTAAATTGCAATTATTTCTATTAGAAAACTGCCCATCATAAATACTAAATTAAATAAATCAGTTGTGCTAACAGAAGTGAAGAGTATGTGTTTTTTAAAATAGTTTATTAATGTTTTTTAATGTTTTACAAAATTTTCTTTTTCTTTTGGAAGAATTGTACAAGTTCAGCAATACGAATGCAATTTAAATAATTCATATTTTACCCATTTGATACTTCAAGCTATTTGCAAAGTCATCATTTGTGAAATGGTCCATGCAAATGAAGTTGGTCTTCGGATTGAAAACGTTTACTTGCCGGTTTAAAACAGTCGCATCGGACGGAAAGTGAAAAACTGCACTTCGACGCTTTACTTTCATTCCAGTTATTACAAACTGCCACCGCACATTTCATTTTTAAGAATAGTCTCTTTATTGTCTTATTTATTTTATTATTTATTAAAAATACACTATCCGCACTATGTATTTATTGCTACGGTGACGTCACAGCCTAGCAACAAAATGTCAAACTCAGAGAGAAAATAATAACGGACCTGCGCAAGGTGAATTTACTTACATGGTGGCTGCAAGGTGAATTTTATACCTCCAGTATTGTCAAACATAAGCAATGTGCCATGAGAATAAACGAAATTGAGATAAATGGAGAAATGCATAAGAGGAGCTTAAAGTGGTAAACAATTTATATAAAATATATTTAATAGTTAAATATACTCATAATTTCTCCATAATGTTTAAACTTCACATAAATAAGAATTAAAAACTCTTATTCACTCAAATCAAAACTCTATTTGCAATTGTTTGCATATTTGTTTTGATCACATTTTTCTATCATTTAAATTTTGACAGCTACTGAGAGAAAATTGATTTTAAAAAATTTGTTCTTGCAGCCACCATGTAAGTAAATTCACCTTGGACCTGCGCAATGCGTAATCTTCTTCTCTATCATTCTTGCACCTACATTGTACGTGAGTTTACCACGTTATGAACGGTAAAAAGGAGTTCCCTACTATTAAAAATTTTAAAACCTAAAGCGTAGTTACAGATTTAAAAATGGAGTAATTTTGATGAATAAAGTTTAAATTATACAGATTTACTTATTAATATAATTAAATAACTTTTTACATAATTTCTGCTTAAATGTATAGAATATAAATTTTTATATAAGCACAATTAATAATTTGTATGGCTGTGTAGCATTTTTCATATCACCTATGAGGTATGCCAGTTGGCGCGCGACCGATTTTTTGAGGTGTTCGGTTCACCTATGTATAAGCCAATTCTATGGCATAACTCATTAAAATACTCAGGAAACATATCTTCTAATTTGGCTATGTACGCAGTGAATTTTGAAGGAGGTTTAACAAGCTGAAAGTTATCAAATTCTTTTTCTAGTGTGAATAAGAAGTCTTCTGAAACTTCCGCATACCCAAAATAAGGCAGGGGCTCTAAACAATTATGAGCTTTATGCAGTTTTAAATATAAATAACCACAGCCTATTTACCTGAATATAAAATACTATAAATATGCATATGTAACAATACTTCTATTCAAGGCACGTAGCAGTTGAGTATTTTTGATGTGTCCGCTCATTTAATAATCTGTTAAGTGTTTTAAAAATTAAAAATTAAATTAAAACAATTTACTTTAGCATTATACATGCGTAAAATAACACAGGTGAATAAAGATAATAATATCATTTATACAGATTTTAGCTGCAATCCGTAACAGAGATATTTTGAGTAAATTCACAGAATTTGCTCTTCTGCCGAGTGCCGCTTAACGCAGTGAATGCGAGGAATATATTTGTAAATACAATTCAGTAATATAAAATTTAAATCTTACCGTTTCCTGTAATTTAAGTTCCTCCACGATATAAAACTGATTTTATCGTTAAAAAATGATTTTATTTTTCTAAAATTTATATTTTGACAGCTACGTCGGGAAAATAGGTTCAAAAAAATTTGTTCTTGCAGCCACCATGTAAGTAAATTCACCTTGATACGAAGTACGTTTTTGTATATATATACATATATATATATATATATATATATATATATATATATATATATATATATATATATATATATATATATATATATATATATATATATATATTTGGCTGCTCGCGTGCTCAACGTAGCGTTGCCAATAAAAGACAGAAATATTTGTTATATCGTATATACTCGTATAATATATGATAAAAATACGTTCCTGCGAATTTATTTGTTATATCGTACATATAATATATGATGGAATATGTTTCTGCAAATTTCTAGAGATTGTGTTAAGTCCAGTAATTAATATAACCTTTAATTGCACAAAACGCTCTATAGCACGTCACCACAGCTTCAGCACAGAAAAAAAGAGGGTTGAATGAAAGGCCGGAAACACGAAGTGTGTTGTTCAGCATCCAACACAGGCTAGTTCCGGTTGCCCATAAACACAGCGACAGCGACAGCGTGTTAATAGATGGCGCGCGGAACTAGCGCCTGCTTGCGTTGGCGTACCCGACAACTGGCTGGGGGTGTCGCCACAGATACTCCTCCCCCAGTGATCGGCGCAGGAGGCGCGGAGAACGATACCCGTTTCATCCCTCGACTCCCCGGTTGTGGTGAGGGTTGGTCCCCTGAGCGGGGCGTTGGTTGACTCCTCAGATGACTCCTTGGATGGATCGCTGGCGGGTCATTTGTCGCTGACGATGACGACGATTGCGGTGATGGCGCTCCGGTTGGCGATGGTGATCGGGATGCCTGCAGCGATGGCGACGATGTTGAGTCACTCACCTCGAGGTGGGCCGGCTTCAAGCAGTCCGTAGAGATGGCTTTCTCGACGCCGTTCAAGTCGATGATGAAACTCTTGTCGTTCACCCGGCGAATTACCTTATGGGGGCCCGTATATGGCGGCTCGACTGGCCTCCGGATTTTGTCCAGCTTGCAGAATACGTGCGTGCAGGTGCGCAATTCTTTGAAGACGAACGGCTTCTGTCTCGCGTGGTTGGACGCTGGTACTGGCCTGATCGCTTTTACCAGCTTGCACAACTGCTCGACGAAAAACGGTTGGGTGGTAGGGTCGTTCTGTTGTCCGAAGAATTCCCCCGGCAGGCGGAGTTGGGTGCCGAAGAGCACCTCGGCTGGAGTTGCTTTGAGGTCCTCTTTGTACGCCGTCCGCATCCCCAATAGCACTGTTGGTAAGGCGTCTGGCCATGGTGTGTCTGGACTGCACATCAAGGCCGCTTTTAGTGTGCGGTGTAGTCTCTCCACCATGCCGTTTGACTGTGGGTGGTAAGGCGTTGTGTGAACATGGTTAGCACCCGTCATTTTCGCGAGGGCCGTGAATAAGCTCCCCCTCGAATTGACCCCCCTGGTCGGAAGTGATGGTGGGTGGCGTGCCGAAAGTGCAGACCCAACTGTGGAAGAACGCTCGTGCGACCGTCACAGCTTGAATGTCCGGGAGTGGGACAGCCACCGGCCATCGGGAAAAGTGGTCGATGATGGTCAGGCAGTGCGACAGTCCTCTCACCAGCGGTAGCTTGATCAGGTCAACGTGAACGTGGCAGAACCTGTCATCTGTCTCCCCGAAGCTTTGCAACTCGGCGCGATTGTGGCGATGGACCTTCGCGCGTTGGCATGGTTGGCATTCACGGGCCCAGCGGAGCGTGTCTTTGCGCATGCTTGGCCAGAAGTATTTCGCCACCAGACGTTTCGCCGTTGCTCGACCACTCGGGTGGGATGATCCGTGTATGATGCCAAACGCCGCTCGACGGAGGTTGGGTGGCAAATAGGGCCGTGTCGCCCCATCGGTAACAACCCCATCGCTGTCGTTGAAAGCGAGACGATCCAGTTGGATACGCGGGTTCTCCAGCAGGTGAGGCAGCTCTACTTCAGAGGCTTGCTCCAGGCTGATAGTGGCTTCGTCGAGCATGGAAGGCATCGAGACGGTACAGGTTCGCGAAAGTGCGTCTGCCACAACGTTTTCTCCCCCGGGAACGAACACAAATCGTGCGTTGAACAGGAGGACGTAGTCCAGGTGTCGGCTCTGCCTCGTCGTTGCCTTGTCCGAGCGTTGGTGTGCGGCGAAGGCGAGCGGCTTGTGGTCCGTGTGGATTGTGAAGACGTGTGCCTCCAGGATCCTCCTGAAGTGTCTGACTGCGGCATACACCGCGAGCAACTCCCTGTCGTAGGCGCTGTAGCGAGTTTCTGGGGGATTGAGCTTCCTAGAGAAGAACCCCAGAGGCTTCCAGGTCACATCGGGTTGCGCTTGGTTGAGTGCCGCTCCGATTGCGGTGCTCGATGCGTCGGTGTAGAGAGCGATTGGCGCGGTAGGCGAGAGGAAAGCTGAATCTTTGGCTGCTGCGATACTCGCCTTGCACTGCTGGAATGCCTGCTCCGTTTGAGTCGTCCTAATCGCCGCCTTCTTCTTCGTGAGGTTCCTCGGAAGTTCGTTGAGCGGGGCCTGTAGTTCCGCGGCGTGCGGTATACACCTGCGGTAATAATTAAGCATACCCAGGAAACGTCTCAGCTGGGTAGAGTCTGTCGGGCTTGGAAAAGCGTCGATCGCCTCGATCTTTGGGCGCGGGGGCCTAAACACCTCTTTCGAGACCCGATACCCAGCGAATGTAACCCCCTGAGCACCTGAGCTTTCAGCGTCTCCAACAATTGGCTCAAATTGTGCAGGTTTTTTTTTCAATAGTAATAGCAAGAGAGTTCGGATGTGTTTTTCGGTTGCTCCTCAATTATATTGTGATTTAAAGTGAAATAATTTAATGTTTCGAGTTTTAAGCCTAGCGAAATAGACGCATAATAAAAGTCAGTGAGTGAAATTGGCAAAAGGAGTTTGTGCGAAATATCAAATATTAGTTTTTAAACTTAAAATTTGAATTTGTGTTAGCTTCTAATAAAGAAGCGGAACTATATCGGTCAGTGGATGAGAGTATTGCGCTCTCCCACTCACCCAGTGCGCTCTCCTGTTCAGCGCATGCGCTCTCAAAGTGTGCCTGCACTTGCACCAACACCTGATCTGCCTCAGTCGCTTTCCCAGCACCGCAACTGAGTGAGTACAGTATGTTACCTTCTCTCCCCAATGCAAGGTCGGATGTTCTCGGCATGACTGTCGATAGCGGTTTGACGACTAATGTGGTTCGCTCAACACCTTTGCCTGCAAACAGAGACAAGCGAGCGGAGGTAGCATGTCCCACAACGGCGAGCGGCCGGGCAGCGGCCCTCATGCAACTGCAACTTCACAGCGTTGAATTGCGACTGCACTTAACAATGCAAGTGCAAGTACACACAGTTCGCACTCAAACCAGAACCAATGTCCAAAAGTGTCTCTGGCACTCTCTGCGCATGCGCCCTCTTGGAGCGCTCAATGTTCAACACCCAGCCCAACGGCGTCCATAACTAAAGAGTGTAAACAGGTTCCATCCACGTCTCTCTCTCACTCGTCCGATCATGCTAGAACAAATTCGCCAACAGTGGCTGAGCGCACTGGAAATGCACTCACACCAACCATCAATGCAAACCACTCAACCAAAAATTTTTCAAACAACCCAGCAGGGAAAACAAACTGGTTTAGATAGGTATATCCTTATAAACAAGCGCAAGCGAAGCCCAAAATCGAGTGCAATCAAAACTAACATCGCAAAAATCAGCAAAACTAGCGAGAGCCTAATCTCTAGTAATAATCGCTTCGCACTACTTCAAAGTGCTGAGGAGGCAGACGCACCCAAATCTAATATTATATTCAAACCACCTCCCATTTACCTACGAGAACGTAACTCCAGTAAATTAGTTGCAAAGCTTACCGAGCTCATTGGTCCTAAAAATTTCCAAGTCACCCCTCTTGTTAAAGGAAATATCCAGGAAACAAAAATCCAAATACATAGTGAGAGCAATTACAGAGTGGTTATAAAAAACTTCGACACTGAGAAAAAAAGCTACTACACCTATCAGCTTAAAAGTAGCAAAGGCCTTACCATTGTCATAAAGGGACTTGAATCAGATATTCCCCCTGCTGAAGTCAAAGAAGCACTACATGAAGCAGGGTTCGCTGCCCGTTCTATTATAAATATAATAAATCGCAACAGAATCCCTCAGACATTGTTTCGCGTAGAATTGGAGCCTGAAACCCAAAAGCTTAAAAAAGGAGAAGTGCATGGTATTTATAATCTCCGCTATCTTATGCATCGCAGAATTACTGTGGAGGAGCCTGTCAAACGAAACGGCCCAGTTCAATGTTCTAATTGCCAAGAATTTGGGCACACAAGGTCCTACTGCACTCTTCGTAGTGTATGTGTTGCCTGTGGTGATTTACACCCCACATCAGAATGTACGAAGACTAAAACTGATAGAGCTGCTAGAAAGTGCAGTAATTGTGGTGGTAACCATACTGCCAACTACAGAGGTTGCCCTGTATACCAGGAAATTAAGAACAATGACCCTCAGTTAAAGAATAAGCGCACTCAACCTAGTCCAAATATACCGCCCATTGCACAACCACAGAAGTCAATTCCATACCCCGATACAGGGACGATGCATGCATCGGTACTTAAGTTAGGGAAGGATCAGCAGTCCGGGACTGGTTCAAATCTGCATAATTTTGAAGGAATGATAGCAACGCTCACACAATGTATGACGCAGTTCATGACCTCCATACAAACAATGATTCAAGAGATGATGAGAAACCAAAACCAGCTCATGCAGCTTCTGCTATCCCCGAAATGAACGTACTTAAGATCTGTCAATGGAATGCAAATGGTGTAAGCCAGCACAAGTTAGAAATCAACAAATTTTTACTCTCTAATGAAATCGACATACTTCTTATAACCCATTTAACCGAAAAACACAATTTTTACATACCGGGATATAAATTCTATGATACAAAGCATCTCGCTGGCAAAGCCCATGGCGGCACTGGAATCAAACAAAGAATAAAACACTTCGTTATGGAAGAATACAACAAGGAGTACCTGCAAGCAACACAAATTTTCTGGACGGATGGGAGGATAACTTAACAATATCCGCTGTGTACTGCCCACCTAGATTTAAAATAACAAGTAACCAGTTCTCAGATTCTTTCTCCACACTTGGAACAAGTTTTCTAGCTGCTGGCGACTACAATGCCAAACACACTCACTGGGGCTCACGGCTAACAACACCAAAAGGAAAACAATTATATAACTTCATGCTTTCTGACACCAAGATTGATATTATCTCTTCAGGACAACCATCGTACTGGCCGACAGACCCAAGTAAGAAACCTGACCTTATTGATTTTGGAGTTGCTAGAAACCTAAAACGAGAGCAACTCAAAGTAGAACACCTTAACGACCTCTCTTCAGATCACTCTCCTATTATAATACATCTGAACAAAAAATTACGCCCTACCTACGAATTCACACCCACTAAAACTAACTGGCTGAAACACAGAAAATACATCAGTAGTCATCTCAGCCTAAACCCACGTCTCAAAACTAATGAGGACATTGAAACATTTCTGGAACAATTTACCTCGACCCTAAGATTAGCTGTGCGCCACTCTGCGGACAAGCGTGACAAAAACTGCGACAGCATCCGGCGCCCACAAACCTCAACCCAAATCGATATTCTCCTTACTGAAAAAAGGAGGACGCGTCGTGAATGGCAAAAATCCAGGTCCCCTTTCCTAAAACGGAAGTTATCTATTGCCAGTGAAAATTTGAGAAAAGGCTTGCGTCTAGAATCAGATCGTTGCCTGGACCAATATATCCAAAACCTTTCTCCGACTGACGTCACCAATTACTCTCTGTGGAAAGCTGTCAGAGAAATGAAAGCACCTACACGCGGAATTCCACCGATTCGTACAAAAAACGGAAACTGGGCAAGAAGCGATGATGAAAAGTCTGCTGTTTTCGCCGAACACTTAAGAGATGTTTTTACCCCCAACCCACCTCGCAATACCAATAACCTAATATTAACCCCCACGCCAGATACAACATGCTCGCCTATTAAATTAAAAACAAAAGAAGTAAGTAATGCGATTAGTAACCTTGCTCTTAACAAAGCTCCAGGACACGAACTCATTACTTGAAAAATGATCAAGGAGTTACCCCAAATGGCCATCATCTTACTTACTTCACTATTTAATGGCTTGTTGCGCTTAGGATACTTTCCTAATGCCTGGAAAGTTTCAGTAATCACAATGATCCCGAAACCAGGAAAAGACCCCTCCCAATCGTCATCATATAGACCGATTAGCCTCCTGGCTATCTTATCAAAACTCCTAGAAAGGCTTTTTCTTGCAAAACTAATGCCTCATATAAACGAAAAACGCACTATTCCCACTCACCAATTTGGCTTCCGCGAACACCATAGTACAATAGAGCAGGTTCATCGAATAGTGAACGAGATAAAAAACGCATTCGACAAAAAGCAATATTGTTCAGCAATCTTTTTAGATGTGGCGCAGGCATTTGACAAGGTCTGGCACGAGGGGCTTATATACAAAATAAAAAAACTGTTGCCCACAAAAGTACACAACATATTGGAATCGTATCTGAGGGGCAGAAAGTTCAAGGTAAGGTACAATAATGCTTACTCTAAATGCTTTGACATCAAAGCTGGTGTACCACAAGGAAGCTTGCTAGGTCCGGTGTTGTATCTACTATTTACCTCAGATCTGCCTACCAATAAATACTTAACAACAGCAACTTTCGCAGACGATACAGCTATCCTTAGCATTCATCCGAACTCCAAAATCGCATCCCGTGACTTAGAAGATCATCTGGTCCTAGTAACAAATTGGTTGGCTGACTGGCGAATAAACGTTAATGAATCGAAAAGTACGCATATTACCTTTACTATAAAAAAAGGTACATGTCCAGCGATAAAACTCAACAATGTTCCTATTCCTCAAGCAAAGGAAGTGAAGTACCTAGGAATTCATCTTGACTCACGTTTGACATGGAAGCGCCACATCGAAGCCAAAAAAATACAAATGACTTTGAAAGCAAATAGCCTACACTGGCTCATGCACAAAAATTCCAGGTTGAGCCTAGAATATAAAACACTGCTGTACAAAGCCAACATAAAACCAATTTGGACTTACGGTAGCCAGTTGTGGGGCGGCGCAAGCAACTCTAACATAGAACTGATTCAAAGAGCGCAGTCCAAAATTCTAAGAACCATTACTGGGGCTCCTTGGTTTATAAAGAATACAACATTCACAAAGATCTGAACATTCCGCTCGTAAAAAAGGAAATCTTTGACGCCAGCTTAAAATATGCGCAAAAAATCAAAGAGCACCCAAATCATCTAGCTAGGATACTAGCATGTAATAGGGTTCCAAGTCGACTAAAACGTACGAAATCACCAGCACAACTAACATCGACACCTTAATCATGTACAAACACTAATATAACATTTATTACAGTAACTAACATATAACATTGTGATTACTAAAAAGCACTAAGCATTGGCAAGGTGTATTAATATTAATTATTTAGTTTGTAAGATATGCCTACTTATTGTTAGTCTAAGCTTAGAAGATACAATACATAAATAGATGAAATATAAAAAAAAAAAAAAAAAAAAATGGTACAGGTGCTCGTCATGCGTCTCTGATGCGATGAGCAGGTCGTCTACGTAGCCCTTCACGAAGGGGAGTTTCCTCAGTAGGTGATTAATTACCCGCTGAAGCGTTTGCGTGGAGTTACGCAGGCCTAATGGCATACCCACGAACTCGAAGAGGCCGAAAGGTGTTGTGACTGCCGTTTTCGGGATGTCAGCTTTGGCAACCGGGATTTGGTAGAAGGCTTTCTGCAGATCGATTACAGAGAAGACTTTTCCCCGGCTCTCCTGGATCAGGTCCTCGATGATCGGTAGAGGATATCGGTCTGGCAAGGTACACGCGTTGAGGCGCGGTAGTCGCCAGTGGCTCGCCAGCTTCTCGCCAGCTTCCATTCGGCTTTGGTACCATGTGTAGCGGACTAGCCCATGGGCTCGATGATGGGCGTACCACCCCCTTGTCGAGGAGGCCATCGAACTCTTCTTTGGCAGCAGCGAGTCGTTCACCGACGAGTCTACGGGGGCGCTTGAAAACGGGAGGGCCCTCCGTGACGATGAAGTGTTGTACCGGCAAGTCTGGTACAGTGGCCATGACCCCTGCTGGTGAAGCGAGTTGCAGGAAGCGCTGGACGAGCTCTCTATACCGGTCGCCGTGTGGTTCCACAGGTGCATCAATGCGAGCCACTGTGGAGATGCCGTAGATTCGAGCCGAGTCTATGTGGCCCGTTGCCGCGATATTGGTAAGGGGGTCTACGATGCGTCGTCCCCTCAAGTCTACCAGGAGCCCATAGTATGCCAGAAAGTCCGCCCCGAGAATGGCGGTTTGCACATAGGCCACAGTGAACGCCCAAATAAAATCCCGCCGCAGGGCGAGGTTCAGCTTCAGCGTGAGCTGCCCGTATGTGGCTATCGGCGACGAGTTGGCGGCGTACAGCGTGAGGCTGTTTCGCTGTAGTTTGCGGGCAACCGTTCCCCTCGGCAGTAAGGAGACCACTGAACCCGAGTCCACGAGAAAGCGGGTGGATGTTGTTCGATCCGTTACGTGTAGGCGTTTTTCGGTTGGTGGACGGCCGGCGTCGTTCGCCCAAGTCGGCGTCGGCAGCGCTAGTTTCCCGACAGCGTCGAGGCGGCGGCCACGGCGGCCACGGCGGCCATGGCGGCGGCAAAAACATACGATGGTCGGCACTGCTGTGCTGTTGCCCCGTATTTCAGGTGGTACCAACATTGGCCAGGCGCTGTAGAGCGATCTCGATGCCGGCTGGGGCTGCGGGTATGAGCGCGACCCCTCTGAAGTGGGGGCGTTATTTTACGCAGCAGCTCCTGATTCTCCCGCGTTAGTGCCACGAGCTGTGCCACTGACTGGCGTAGTGCGGCAAGCTCTGCATGCACGGAGTTACCCGTTGAATCGTGTGACGATCTGTTCGCGAATGGAAAGCGGGGTCTCGGAGACGAGACTGGAGGTGACGTAGCTGCCACTGTAGGTCCATTGTCGACCAGCTCGTCAGCTGCCTCTGCGAGCTCCTCCAGGCTGCTACCCTTCAGGATCTTCAGAAGCCGTTGCGTTGACGGCGGCATCAAGTCGAGCCACTTCACTTGGATGACGTCATCCGTGGCCCTGTCACCTGCCAAGGCGCGCATCTGCCGCAGGAGTTGAGACGGCTTCCTGTCACCCAGCTCGAGTTGGGTGAGCAGCTTGTGGAGTTGTCGATCCACCGAGTCGGTGAGGCGATTTAGTATGGCTGCCTTCAGCGCCTCATACTTCCCCACGGGCGGCACTGTGCGGAGTACATCCGTAACCTCGGAAATAGTCTCCGGGTCGAGCGCCGCAACTACTAAATTGTAACGGCTGTTGTCGTTGCGCACATGGTGGACCTGGAACGCGGCCTCGATCTGATAAAACCACAGATCGCGGTTACTCCTCCAGAAAGGTGGGAGCCGGCAGCTGTCCACCGCCTCGATCGCGGGCGCGACGAAAAGGAGGCGTGTCCCCCAGGTTCCCCTGCACGGTGTGGCGGCGGGTGTGTCGGTAGCAGCAATGGCGTTGGCATAGCCAGCTGTGCGTGCGCATGCAAGTCCGGTGGTTCTAGCTGCTGGTGCGGAGCGTACGTTGCTCGAGTCGGCGGCTGCTCCGGTGGTGCCGGCGGCGCCGGTCCTGAGGCCCTTGGCGAGTGGAGCAACACGTGCGTCGTGTACTGGTTATATCGTACCCCTCTGCGTGGGGCGAATGCGTGCTTAAATCACGTCGGGGTCACCAATTTGGCTGCTCGCGTGCTCAACGTAGCGTTGCCAATAAAAGACAGAAATATTTGTTATATCGTATATATAATATGTGATAAAAATACGTTCCTGCGAATTTATTTGTTATATCGTACATATAATATATGATGGAATATGTGTCTGCAAATTTCTAGACATTATGTTAAGTCCAGTAATTAATATAACCTTTAATTGCACAAAACGCTCTATAGCACGTCACCACAGCTTCAGCACAGAAAAAAAGAGGGTTGAATGAAAGGCCGGAAACACGAAGTGTGTTGTTCAGCATCCAACACAGGCTAGTTCCGGTTGCCCATAAACACAGCGACAGCGACAGCGTGTTAATAGATGGCGCGCGGAACTAGCGCCTGCTTGCGTTGGCGTACCCGACAACTGGGTGGGGGTAGTGGTGTCGCCACATATATATATATATATATATATATATATATATATACACACACACACATACACACACACACACACACATATATATATATATATATATATATATATATATATATATATATATACAGTGGCCAGGGGGAACCAGTCAGGCAAAGCATCTAATTGCCCCTTACTGGGAGGGGCTAGAGCGATCCTGGTGTGGGACACCCTCAAGAAGACTCACTGCTCCCACGTGGCGGCCCCGGGCAATGGCACACCAGCACCCGCTGATGGCCAGCTGAAGTGAGCAACGCACCCAGAGATAGCGATGACCCCCTCATGGGGCCGCTGTCTGGGCAACGGGGGACAACGAGGGATCAACGATGGAACAGCGAGGGACCATCGTGGGACCACAAAGGGACATCGTGGGATCTGTTGCACCTCAAATCAAGGCCGAGAACATAGGAAATAAGCTGATGCTTGTGGGCTGACGATTGCGGTATGCTGCCACCTAAGTAAGTAAGAGTGAAATCTTACAGAAATGGCTGGTAGCTTAATGCCGCAATTGCCCCCGTCCCGTTAAAACCATGGCAGGTCTCAGGAAACGCTCGATGCTCGTCACCATTAAATAGGCAGTGCAGGCTCGGATGTAACATTCCCGACTAGCGCTGGTCTGGCTCTGAACATAAGCGCCCATAAGGACTTGTGTCAACCCTCGCATGGCCTCCCTGCTGCGGCAAAGATAACCATGGGACCATTAAGGCGACTGCACTACGAGCAAAGATAACGGTCCTGAGCGGGGACCCAATCAATAAATGAATTCTAACAATAACAATACCAACAAAACAAACAAAGACGACGGTGCGATGAAGGCCCCCTTCGGCAGGAGGTCTACTATTCAGAGGACCCCTCCTCCGGTAATAAGAAAGACGGTGGTGCGGAGAAACACACTGGCAGACACCAGTGAGCTTCAGCGAGTGATGGGCATGAGGGCCGATCCGACGGCAATGGCGGTCATCCCTCCCGATGAGGTCATTGCCAAAGGCAAAATGGCGGTGCTGGAGTGGCACATTGAAGCACTCATAGCTTTCCTTGTGCCAAGGCACAATGTACATGCCGACATCAAGCGGAAGGCATCCAAAATCCGGGATGTCTGCTTGCAGGTCGTCGAGGAGCAGGACGCAGGTACGGCTGCGAGAATGCCACAGCTGGTGCAAGCTGACAGGGCAGTCCAGACTGAAGGGCGGACGGAGAAGGTGGACAAGGAGGTGCAGGTTGGCGGCCCTCCTGTGGACAACCAAGGGAAAGCAGGTGCGTCTTCGCGGACAGCCCCTGTCAAGGTGAAGAGCTACGCGGCCGCAGTCGCAACGCCAAAGCGCCCCCGTGAGAAGGGGGATCCGGAGCAAGTAAGTCCGACTAGCCGAGCGGTAGCTAAGAGGAGGAGGGGGGATGCCCCGACACTGGCGGCCGAGAAAACGGTAACCCGGCCAAATCCTAAGACCCATAAGCCTATGGCTGGAAAGGCGGAGGGTGCAAAAGTTGAGTGGACCACAGTTCGTTCCAGACCCCAAGCGAAGTGGAAGGGTCCGAAGCCTAAGCCAGCGCGCCCCGATGCCATCGTCATCAGGGAAACTGGCACGGTAAGCTACGCGGACATCCTCCGCAAGATCAAGAGGGACCCGCAGCTGTCAGAGCTGGGAGAGAGCGTCCGCAGGATCCGAAAGACGGCCAAGGGTGAACTGCTGCTGGAGTTGAGCGTGGCGGCAGATCCAAAGACACCCCAGTATCATGAGGCGGTGGCGACTGTCCTGGGAACCAGTGTAGAGGTGCGTAAGCTCACGCAGGAAACCCTAGTAGAGGTGAAAGACCTGGACGAAGTCACCACGGTGGAAGATGTCCACGAGGCGCTGTGTACAGCCAATCTCTCGGAGAGACCTCCCGTGGATGCAATCAGGTGTCGCCCCAGGCAGCCGCAGCCCTTCTGAAAGCTGACAGGCTGAGAGTCGGATGGACCTCATGCCGGGTGCGCGAAAAGGTGACTCCCCTGCGTTGTTACAAATGTATGGAGTTCGGCCACACCGCGCAGAAATGCGGTAGCAAGGACGATTGGCGCCACAAGTGCTACAGATGCGGCACAGAGGGCCATAAAGCACGGGAGTGCGACAAGGCCCCCACCTGTGCCCTCTGTAAGGCCAGCGGCCGCAAGGATGTGGAGCATCCGACAGGATGCAGCTCATGCCCATCCTACAAGCGAGCCGCGGAGAAGAGGTCTAGGCGCAGGAGATGAGGTTGTTCCAACTCAATCTCAACCACTGCGAGGCTGCACAGGATCTCCTGGAGCAGGCCGTTAGGGAACAGATGGTCGATGTTGCAGTGCTTAGCGAGCCGTATAGGCGCAAGCACCAAGGAGTATGGGCCGAAGACACCACTGGTGGTGCCGCACTTTGGGTGTGCGGAACCAAGCCTATACAACTAAGCAACATAGAGAGAAGCGATTGCTCCGTCAGAGCGACCATTGGAGGGACCACGGTGTACAGTCGTGCTACATGCCGCCGAGCCTAACTGCGGATGAGTTCGAGTCAGTGGTAGATAGACTTGCTCTGGACGCGCAAGGCAGGAACCCCGTAGTGATTGCCGGCGACTTCAACGCATGGGCAACTGAATGGGGTTGCGCCCGAACCACAGCGAGAGGTCATATCCTCATGGACGCGCTTGCGGCTCTTGACGTAGTCGTCATGAACGCGGGAGAGGCGACTTTTGTGAGAGGAGAAGCCACATCTGTGATCGACCTTACGTTCCTCAGCAGCGGTTTAGTCAGAGGAGCCAGGTGGATTGTGAGTTCCGCGTACACCCACAGCGACCACAATGCCATTTGCTTTGACTTGGAAAGGAACAAACAACGGCGGAGGACAGGCCCGTGGCCGAAAGGCTGGAGAGCGGACGCCCTCGACGACGGCGCACTCGAAGTCATGTTGGAGGACTTTGAGCTGCAAGGCAGTGCGGCGGAAATGGCGAACCAGCTAGCGAGCCAGCTAGAGAGCGCCTGCGATGCGGCGATGCCCAGGCGGGCCTATGGTGGAAACTATAAATCCGTTTATTGGTGGACGGACGAGATCGCCGGCCTACGCAAGGAATGCCACGCAGCAAGGCGAAGGCACCAGCGTGCAATAGGCAACCCAGACTGCCTGCAACTACGCCAGTTGTACAAAGAGGCTAAAAGAAGGCTGAAGACGGCCATAAAGGCGAGCAAGCGTAGGAGTTTCACCGAGCTATGTGCACAGGTTGAAGACAACCCGTGGGGCACGGCATATAGGCTTGTGATGAAAAAGCTCCCCTGCTACAGGCAGCCAGCCCCAAGCTGCCCAAACTTGCTCAAACGCATTGTGGGAGAGCTCTTCCCAGTGCAAAATTATGTGCCTGATCAGTTCTCTCCCGAGCTGGGCGAAGAAGTACCCAGTGTAATGACAGAGGAGGTGTTGCGGGCGGTTGGAAAATTTGGGGACCAGAAGGCACCTGGCCCAGATGGAATTCCCAACCGAGCGCTGAAAACCGCAGTTGCACTACACCCAGAAACACTGAGGTCACTTTACGACGCCTGTCTTAGGGAAGGAGTCTTCCCGAAACGGTGGAAAAGGCAGCGGTTAGTATTGATACCTAAAGCCGATAAGCCAGCAGAGGACCCATCGGCCTACCGTCCCCTGTGCATGTTGGACACAATAGGGAAGGTCCTGGAGCGGATTGTATGCGGCTTTTAACTCGGCCAGCTGGGCGCGCATAGCAGAAGCGCTGGCAGAGTTCAAAGTTCCCATCTATCTAAGGCGAATCATCACTAGTTATTTGAGCGACAGGATGCTATTATACTAGTCCGACAGAGGTGTAGAAACGTACAAGATCGCCGGAGGAGTTCCCCAGGGGTCTGTACTGGGGCCACTTCTCTGGAACGTTATGTACGATGGCATTCTCCGCATACGGGTGCCCGATTACGTTAAAATAATCGGATATGCGGACGACATAGCGCTAGTGATCACGGCGAAACACCTGGAGGAGGTAATAGCAGAGGCCAATCACACAGTGGCCACTGTTGGAAGATGGCTGGCGGATGTTGGACTGAGATAAGGGTTGGTGACTGCACCATTACCACGACCCCACATCTCAAATACCTAGGCGTCTGGATTGACGCAAGACTGACGTTCAAGGAGCACTTTCGGCGATTAGGTGAGAAGGCAGCGCGGACCTGTTCCCAGCTCTGCCGGATAATGCCAAACCTCGGAGGGCCACGGCACTGGAAAAGACGCCTCATCTCAGGGGTCGTCAAATCCATAATCCTGTATGGAGCGCCCATATGGGCTGAGAAGTCGAGCGTAAAGGCGTACGTTCGCAACATAGAGGCGGCGTATAGGAGATGTGCGCTCCGCACGATCTCAGCACACCGTACTGTGTCTGCAGACGCCGCGCTGGTGATAGCCGGTATGATCCCGCTGGACCTGCTGGCCAAGGAGGCGTGGAGCCTATACTACGGCGAAAGTACGCACGAGCTGAGTGCGGAAGATCGCGTAGCAGGCATTAGGCAAAGCACCATACAGGAGTGGCAAGCCCAATGGGATGCATCCGAAAAGGGCCGTTGGACGAGGAGGTTGATCCCTGATCTCCAACGCTGGATGGATAGGTCGCATGGCGAGGTGAACTATCACGTCACACAGCTGCTGACCGGGCACGGAGGTTTCCGGGCGTACCTACACAGATTCCGGCTGGAGGAATCCCCCTGCTGCGAAAATTTTGGAGGCACGGAGGTCTGCGGAGAACCTTTGACACCGGACAACCTCGTGCACTATATGCTCGAGTGCCCGGAGAAATGGGACGTGGTGTGTGACACCTCGGCCGCAATTATGCGAGACCTCCGCCACTAGGAGTGGCGGCGACGTTCAGGGAATCAATAGGAGGGGTCCGTTGACCAACCCACTCCCAGACGAAGTATTGCTTAATGGCTATGTACCGTCTGGGAGGCGTCTGAGGAGGTGGTTTTAGTGGGTAAGAGCCCCACACTACTGGTGCGAGAACATATATATACACATATATATATATATATATATATATATATATATATATATATATATAAATATATATATATATATATATATATATATATATATATATATATATATAGATAGATATATATATATATATATATATATATATATATATATATAAATATATATATAGATATATATATATATATATATATATATATATATATATATATATATATATAAACTGTATCAATCCGGTCGGGGTTAGGGGCCTCCGCATCAATATTTCGAGGTGGTGATGTTGTGTTGCAAACCTTACGCACACCTGGAGAACGTGCCTCGCATCCTCAATTTCATTGGCGCAATATAGACAGTGGGGATCCTCCACATGCTTATATTTATGCAAGTAATTCCTAAAACACCCATGGACCGATATGAGTTGCGTCAGATAGTAGTTCACGTCACCATGTTTCCTCGTTGTCCTTGTTTTGATATCTGGTATCATTTTATAGGTCCAGCGGCCTTTTGACGAGTTATCCCATCTGTGCTGCCATTCTACGATGCGTTCTTCGTCGATCTTCTCCGCCGAGTGTCCGTTATCCTTATTTTTCCGGGACATGTATGCCTGTTTATTCTTTCTAGAGACAATATCGGCTGGGCAGCAGTTAGCAATGACGCTAGCTGCATCATCTGATACTGTTCTGAACGCGCAACTCACTCTTGTCGACGACAGCCTGTATACGGATACTGCACTCATCATATATGACTTATGTTTAGTGGCAGAGGCCCATATAGGAGTAGCGTATTGGAGCATCGACTTTGTGACGCTTGTGAGAAGTTCTCTTATTGGTTGTTTTGGACCACCTATGTTTGGTATGAGCCTTGCTAACCTAGCACAGGTTCGTGAGGCTTTCTCGCTGGCATATTTCATATGGTCTCTGAAATTATGCCTGCTATCCAGTACAACTCCAAGGTATTTGAGGTTTGGAGACGACGTAATATTGTGCTCTCCCACACGCTCTCATAGTCTCCATCACCTTCCGGCTGCTCATCAGCATCACTTCCGTTTTGTTGTCTGCCAGCTGAAGATCGTTTTTCTGAAGCCATACCTTTATACTGCGAATGGTTTCATTGCATTTCGCAACAATTTGCTCCAGCTTTTTAGCAACTACTACGACAGCAATATCATCGGCACAGCCAACAATACTGACACCCGTCGGTTTTTGGATCCTTAGAACTCCGTCGTACATCACATTCCACAGGACCGGCCCCAATACAGATCCTTGTGGGTTGCCTCTTGTTACTCGATATTCCTTTGGTCCGTCATCTGTGTCATACACTATTACTCTGTTTTCAAAGAATTTAATCACCATACGCTGTAGATAAAGAGGTATTTTCAGGCCCTCTAAGGCATTTAATGTCTTCTCCCAGTTCGCGGAGTTAAACGCATTTCTAATGTCCAGGGTAACTACTGCGCAATACTCTTTAGCACCTCCCTTCCATCTCGTGCCCGACAGAGCACTTTGTGCTATTTTGCAAACTGCAGCTATAGCGTCTACTGTACTGCGACCTCTCTGAAATCCATACTGGTTTCCATGCAGCCTGTCCAGATACGGCTCCAATCGCATGCAGATAATTCTCTCCAGTAACTTTCCCGCCGTGTCTAGCATGCACAGCGGTCGATATGAAGAGGGTAATTCTGGTGGTTTGTCACCCTTAGGAAGAAGCACTAATCGTTGACGTTTCCAGCGTTCCGGGAATACTCCTTCTTTCAGACAGTTGGTGAACATATCGCTGAAAATAACATGCTGTGAGAGCACTGCTGTTTTCAGCACTAAGTTAGGTATTCCATCCAAGCCAGGACTCTTGTGGTACTTTATTCTTTTTGCCGCACTTATTACCTCATCTATGGTGACTTCTGCGATTATTTCCTGGCTACAGTCATAGCTTCGGCATAGCTTTGGTGCTTCTTGCGCTGGAAACAGGGTTGAGACGATGTTCGCCATGATGATGGGGCATACTGGGACGATTGCTGCTCCATTGTTCA